>VXBL01000568.1:402067-418921 GCA_013400195.1 Aramus guarauna
AAAAAAAAAAAAAAAAAATCATCAGGCAGAACAGGATGGTCCCCATGAGCTGAAAATCTGACATACAGCACACCTCCATTAGATGAAAGCACATCCTTTTAAAATGTTATTTAGCATAAGGGTTGTAAAAATGTGTAATACCTACTGCAATACCTCAAAGGCTGATCAGGTCATTACTTCATACAAGAAACATGACTTGGAAGAGATCTTTCATTCACTAATAAACATCAGTGCTTTAATAAGAGAATATTTAAAAGTTTTAATCTGAGCTAAAGTCTCACCACTGTGTTACAGAAATTAATTTTGTTATTTGAAGCAGCATTCTCTTCCAAATCACTGAGCTGCAGACTACTTGCTACAATGAAAATGGCTTTCCTTTATAAGCATTTCTGCAAATGTCCAGCTTGGTTATTTATACTTTGCCTTTTAGAAATTCCTCATACATCTTTTCAACTGATTCATCATTTCCTTTTATTCAATGTTCAAACCCAATGTGAAGGGATTCTATTAATTGTTCAGAAGCATCCTCATTTTACCGATGGATGAAATTTTATACTATTCCTTTAAAAATGATTGCAATGCTGAAGATTAGCCCCAGCAATAAAGCTGGCAAAGTTTGCCTTCCTTTGGGATAAATAGGAAAAAAATCATATCTTTTTGTCATCGCAGAGAAAAAAAAGTTTATGTTCCCGTAAACTATGACTCACTGAATTTTTTCGTTTTGTTTTTAATTTATTTTTAAAGGAATTTTAACAGCCTTTTTTTCTTCAGGAAGTTTAAGGGTTGCAAAACTTCCTTTTCCTCCCAATATTATTATCTGTCAAGAGAAGAAAGAACCTCCAAGCTGTTGCATTGGAGGTTGGCAGAACTGTAAGCTTACCTCAAAAAGGCTGATAGTTAAGCAGATGGTCACAACTCTTAGCTTGTTACAGAGAAATAAATGGGTTATTGAGAGGTAGCATGGAAGTCACAAATCCATCAGTAACATCTAGTCTGTCCTAATCCATCAGTAACATCTAGTCTGTCCTAACCATTTCCATCACCTTGAAAGTCACCTTTGCACTCTCTATCAGCTTTAGACAAGATCATTGTATTACTGCTGCAGTCTCAACACTATTTAGAGAAAAAGAAAAAGGTTAAAACAAGATTCATTTATAACTGTATCATTTAAGTCCTGTTTACCAACCATCTAGGTAAGCATTTCAGAATGTATGTTCTCTATAGGTTGCAGAAATATTAACCAGTGAGATAAATGCATGACAGCATCAGGATTGAGACACATCTACAACTTGCTGAGAGAAGGGGAAAAAAAAAAATTAAAATCACACTTTGTCAGGTCAGTTTTACAGTTTCTGAAATGCCAGTTGTTCATTTTAACACACCACTAGTCTCAAACGGTGAAGGTACTGTCAATCAAAACACCCCAATCACAAGCAAGGTCTGGGCTTGTATCTAGGCATGGGAGTGAGAGAAGAGGTAGGGTAAATAATATCTGTTCTGGAAATACATTTAGATACAAAAAAGTGGCAGAATAATGAAGACATTAAAATACCCAGGTTCACACACTCCCACCTGTAAGAGCAGCAGCGGCAGTGTTACGTTAATGGCCGGTTACAGCTCAAGTTGCCCAGGGACTCCCTTTGTCTCTTGCTGTTCTTTTGGCTCACAGCCCGTTTAGACGAGAAAAGTGACGGTGTGCCAGCGGTGCTCCTGTGTCCTGAGTGCTTCAGGTCCTTTAAAGATAGATGGAGGGTCGTGGCCTTCATTCTCCAGGTCTGTATTTTTAAGAATCGTTTTGCATACCTTCAGCGTGTGGGTGATCTCTCAAGAGCCATTACAACAGAGGCTTAACTTTCAGTCACAGCTTTGCATCTGCCCTCTTAAAAGTCTGATTTCTCAAATGCTCATCGCCCCTCCCCAAAATGAGTATTCCCAACTTAGGCTCCCTTGAGACCAAAATTTAGCGCCTTCCATTGTATAATCTTCAGCTAAAGCACTATATCCTTCCATTAAACTTTTATCTTAAACCACAGTATTTTCCTGAATTGTCCAAAAATGCCATAACCTGCTTTTAGCAACCTGTAGGCAAAGTGCCCAATACCTCTTTGAGCTGCAATGCAGCCTTCACCCCTAATTGTCCACGCTCTCATGGCTACAGCCACCTCTTCCTTCACTCTGAGGAACAACATTTGAATTTGAATGCTGGAGCCTCATGTTTCATCCCTGTTAGATGAACCAGCATATCCATTTCCAGCACTAATAAGTTCAAATGAGTAGTGACAGTTCCAGTCATGCAGAAACACAGGCAGACTCAGATGTCATTCTCAAAATGGTAACTGATTTGAGAGAGAGCATCACGGTCAAATTGCCAAAATAGGTATCTGTTTTTAAATGACTCATTAAAATCCAGGGCAGATCAAAGGGCTTGATAGCAAAAGGATTATTGGGCAAAAACCTCCCACCATATTTAAAGTGTTAGCTAACATGTTAGAATCCCCAAGAAGATAAAGCAATTTTAGTTTCAAACAAAAGTACTTGCCTTTGTGCGAAAAGACAACTTATTATTAGTTCAAGATAAAAATCACGGTACTGGAGGTGAGCCAGTTAATTGTTTTCACAAGACTTAGCAGACTGAACTCCAGATAACAGAAGAATCCCAGGGCTTTGCAAAAGAGGGATATAAAAGCTACAAGCTCTGGTTTCTCGAGCGGCAGCACTGACATTCCCCACTTCAGACCTCTGTTTGCTACCGCTGTCATAGCCACACCTGATATCATGGCTGGGGACTTAATTTTCTAGGGTCACTGGCAGACATTTTGGCTTTCACTGTCTAGTAGCTAAGCAATAGAGGTCTGCAGCCAGTGCAAAAGATCCAGAGACTGTAAAAATACATGGAGACAAAACCAGTTTCTTTTGCTCCACCCATACAGTGCACGCTATGCAAAACACGGGGTTCACAAGCAAGAAAATTAGTGATGTACTTCCCATTTAACTGTTAGCCTTTACAGGGCTAAGTCAAGATAAAGATTTGAGTGAAAGCAAAGTGCCTCGTGGCAGGGGGAGGACCCTGGAGGACCTCCTAACTCTCAACAGTCACATATGGAAGTTCTTCATGGAGGTGAAACGAGGCCCCACACATGACCATTCTACTCATTCCCACCATTCAGCAGCCCCCACTTCTTCACCTTCACGTCACTTACCACTGCTAGTACACCTACCTTTATGATGCCAATACCGAAATCATGACAGCTGATCCTTCTGCCTAGCAAGCAACTAGAAATTGTGATGGCCTTAATAGAGAAGAGCTTGGACAAATTTACAGTAAAACTTGCTTAGCTTTGAGAAAAAACCGAGTGGTAAAATTGAGGATGAGCTGCCATATTTCAGTCATTAGCTTCAGAAATCCTAGACAGCCAACCTCGCACACAAGAGATCTCAACTATTTATAAAATAAGCAGCCCCAAAACAAAGATGTTAATCCTCACGTTTACTTCACCACGGTGCAGGAGGTGCCCAAAATACATTATTTGTCACTAAGCACTCACATCAATCTCTGAATTTCCACCTCTCACCTGAAACCTACAGCTGAACAGAGTAAAATCAGAATCAATCTATATGAGCCAGTGTATCGCAGCCCTTTCAGCCTCTCCTCACTGCAGAGTCTGAAGATGGTAAGCATTTTAAGACCTCTTTGTAGTTCATACCCCAGTGACATACCAATGAGATGGAGTAATTCCTGAGGACTGCAAAAGAACAGTAAAGAGAGACAAGGGAGACCTTTAGGTAGTTTTAGATCCTCTCTCTCTCTTTTTCTTAAGAAAAGCCCTCTCATCTCAGATAAACAGAGGGTTTTTCTTGGTTTATTTGCTTTTATGTCTGGAGTTAGACATTGCCCAGCAGAGTTTTCATCAAAAGAAAACGCTCGTTTAAAATAGTACACACTTCAAACAGAAGATGTGTCTCACACTAAGATGAAGACACAAAAAAAATAACAAGAATGGCGACAAATTCTTTTAAATTATTTCCAAATGATCTGAGTTTCTATTAATAAAACAAGAATTTTCTCGGGGCTTGTTTTGATTTTTTGTTGTGGGCTGTTGTTTTTTTAATTTGAGATTTTGGGCTTCAATCTCACCAGCATTTAGTTTAAACAGTAGGCAGAAAGACAAGTTGTCCCATTACTATCAGTGGAACAAAAAAGTATTTATAGATCAAGATTCTGATCCCGAATCAACCCTCTCCCCTACCGTTGAGGGCAACTCCTTTGTGAACACCGCTACCGAGGTCCAGCAGGGCTGAAGAATACCTTCACACTGCTCAAGGTAGGTCTGAGGCAAACCTCAGTCAGTTTTGAAACAAAAGGTTTCTGTTCACTACATCTAGTGAAGGGGGAGAAGATTTATTGCTAAGCCACAAATGCTTGAGTACTACTGTAGACCAGAGCCTACGCTCTATCAGATTCACTGTACGCAAACTGCATCATTATCTGGAACATATTAACTGCTGAAGACACATGTACATTACCAGATGTGGTTTTCCTAGGCAAGGCACTAGATCTAAATGAAAACAAAATACACAGCTGTTGTAAAACTGGAAAGAAACTGAAAAACTATCTGCGTAGAGTACATACGCATATGGTCTTGAAGGCATAAATGAGAAAAAGCAAGAGAGGACAAAAGCAATGCGTGTCCAGAGTGGAGAGTGCACACTTTGACTGAGAATGTTAATCAGATATTGTTTCTAATTAGTGAGTGCAACGCCACCATCCCAATGCCTACAAAAAAAAAAAAAAAAAAAAGTTTTTGAAAAAGTTTCTATACAACAAAAATCAACCCAAGCTCCAGATCTGAATCTATCACAAGGAAGAACGGGAATACCTGGAAGACTCTGTCATTTTATGTCATCATGGCAACAACGCTGCCTCAGAACATTTCCTTATTACTGGAAGCAAGACTCCCATGCAGGGGAGGCGTGCAGGAAGCACAAAGGGCAAGGTCATCCGTAAAATTACTATGCACTATTCCTTACATCCTAAACACAACCTGCACTAAAGCTCTGTGAAGGAGGTTTTAAGATGAACTTGCATCACTTGTGACACATTCCCACACAGTCTTTGTGGTTTCAATTTACTAAATTGCCTGAAGTAACATCTGTGAATCTTGTTCAGTAGCAGCCACAAAGGAGATATGACCACAGAGCAAAAGCGTTATTGCTGGAGTTCATGACGCATCTGGACACCTGAGTCACTGTACAACATCATCTCCATGGTCTAGGAGGGAGGAAGGCCTGAGTCTCTCAAATATATCAAGGTGGACCTATACAGGAACCTCCCCAACACTTTGATGGGTTTTTCCTACAGGGTAATACAGCCTTTAACTCTTAGAAACTGTTTTGCCATGTGAAGCAAAAGCTGTTATGCAAAAAAGAATACAGTGTTTCAGAAAGTGATCTGAGTTTCTACAATTCACACAGCGAAGCAGGAAGAGAAAGAAGTACAGACTCCAGGATCATCTGCTTTTAGCCTATGAGGTTTTGGGGGAAAAGGTCTATATGCAGAGGAGGAAATCTGTACTGCATTTCCTATGTGCCAAAAAATATACGTAAACACAAACAACAGTATCTAGAGGGTAGTACCAAAAAATTCAAACACAGAATCACTAAAAATTTGCTAATGTACTTAGTGAAAAACGCCAATGTTTGCCAGAGGCAGGTAGTTTGAATTATTGTGTCTATCTTCCTCAGAGAGGAAGGACAGGAAATCTTATTTTATATTTTTCTAACAGAAACAGAAGGGCAGAAACTATCCTCCTTCGGACACTCTAGAGGTCAAGCTAGATGATGTAATGATGTCTCATGGCTATAAACAGGTTTTATAGATTATCTGACTTAAAAATAGGCATGATGTTTAAATACTAAGATTCTCTTGAAATTGAGTGCCCAGTACAAGAAATCTCCAGTCACTGGCTAAGATCTGGAGAAGCTATTGCAATATGAATAATTGTGATAAACAAAAGGGAAAACCCTAGGTAGGTATTCTGAAATTGAAATTTTATCCCACTGACTTTCTCTGCCTGAAAAGTAAACGATGCGTACTATCTTCTATATAGTCTGCATTAGCCAGGTGCAGATGTCCAGAAAAGCCTGCAGACAGAGGATGTGCCTATGGTGCAGACACCATCTCAGGTTTGGATGCCGGACGCAGTCTAGCCATGGCAGCAAGGACCTCTGCCCTCAGCCAAGAGGCGTGGAGCCCGCAGCGTCCCGTGCGACCGTAGCCTGTTTCCAGTACCGGGAAAGTACAATTAAAATCGGCTTAGATATGCCTGCACTGTACTGACGTCTCTGCTGCAGGCACTCCTCTGAATAACTTAATTCAAAGCCTGTTACCATACAATAATCGCCAGAGGTCACGCCGTCATGGTTCAGGTGAGGACCTGAATTCATTAAGTGAACCAATATATGCGTTGCCATTTCACTCCCTTTTCAAGCACAAGGCCAAAGGAGGAAGCGCAGGAGAGACGCGTTGTCATCTTGTCAGTGGAGTTGCCTCTTGTCACCTACACCAAAAATACAACACGGCAAACCCCACCAACTTGTATGAACGGTCTGGAAGTCCACTGGAAATAATTTAATTTTTTGAGCCAGTGACTACAGGAACAATAGGAATCAGATTACTTTGTTCATATATGTTGACAAGGGCAATTTCATTTTATTTATTACGAACATTCATAAAGCACCATCAAATACAGTGTAGAATCTCTTATAAAAATAATTACAGTCTAGTAATGCAAGGTCTCATTGAAGCACACCATTAATTCCTTGACAGTTAGGGAACAAGCCAAATTCTTTGTGCAAATGAAGGATTAGCAAGGTTTCACCACACGTATTTCCTTGCACTTAAAATGTGCAAGGAGCGAACCTTATTAAAACAGCATTTCATATTATACTTTAAAATGATGGCCCCTTAGGCAGATTTTCTGTACTTCATAAGATAGCTATTATACTACTATATGTTACAGTCAAGAATAACAGAAAAAGAAATTCCTATCGAATTGCTGTAGTGCTGTATGCAGGGAGCATAAAATAGTTGCTCTTTCCTACAGCCTTCAAGAAAACCCAGATTTTTATTCAAAACGAGGTGTTACCAGTCTCACACAACAGAGAGAGAACAGCTTTAATACAATACTATGAATTGTCTTCCACTTCGCTACCGAAAATATTTTGAGCAGCTAAAGCAACATTTTCTGAACCTACCATCCAGCATTTGGGACATCTCCATATGGGCCTCAGGGTTATATTGCCTACCTCTGTGGGTTTAAACTGCTTCTGTTTCCATGCAGGAGGACTTTGTGGTTATACGCTTTACGGTTGGTTTTAAAGTAGGATTTCCCTAAAATTAAAAAATACAAAAAGAAGGCTGGTGCCTTTTCTTCTTGCTGTTTAATGATGCTCAAAGCTATCTGAAAACTTGCTTATACATAATCATAAAGGACTGAATCAGTTCCCTGCTTTGCATCATTTCTGTTTTAGAAGTCCTTGCAGTGCAGCCACTATGAAATCATGCCACCCATGATCCAAATTCATGTGATCTCTCTAATGTCTTAACTGATTCAAGTTTTCATAATTAGAACTGATCCAAAAGCTATTAGGAAACATCCCTAGCAATTTAAATAAGCATTACACAGGATATTAAGATATGATTAGAAACAGATCACTTGTTATAGGCAGTTTGACAGCCCAACTTAGTAAACTAGAACCCCCTAAAAATCACCAGAAATACCTAACAACAATATTCAAATTGAGATCTCATAACGAGCAATTAAGAATGCTGAAAGAACTCAGAGAAGATGTTGTGTTATTCCAAACTTTTCCGTCTTATCTCAGATGTTTATAGTAAAAAGAACAGAGAGGTTTTCTTCAAAGCACAATCATTATCAATCCTCTCCAACATTCCAGCAGCACAATATTCTGCTTATTAATGTGACGGAGTAACCCCCTCAGATCGTCAGGAGACGTTAGCAAAATAATTGTTCCACCTCAGTGTTCCTTTGTTACTTTCTTTTTTTCTTACCCTTATTACTTCAGGCAGAAATGACTTAGAGATATTATCATTAATTTACCAAAACAGAATTCCCCTGCATTTATTTTCTTTTAGGTTAAAGTTTTACAATTAAATTGTACGTTAGAGCTAAATCTAATAACGTTCTACCTGGCTAAAACTGATTGGTCCACTAAGTCTTCAGTTTAATTTTTCCCCCTCTCTCATTTTGCTAACGAGAAGAGAAATGAATCTACCTTCAAGCCTGTTGGAATCAATCTTCTTTTCTCTTTCTCACAATTTATAAGTCAGAGGCTTAAAAAGTGTTCATATCCTCTTTTAACAAGCTGGTTATGCGAGATAAGCACAAGAACATTAATAAAAATAGCTCAGCATTAAGTCATGGGTGTTTTACAGAAGTAGACCTAAAAAGAAAAAAAAAAAATCCTAAAGGCTAATTGTGATTTATAGCACGTCTCTTTTCCTATACGACCAATTATCAATCATCTCTAAAGGATCCCTTCTTTCACGTGCCAATGTCACAAATGCAACTGCTGCCAGCTCATTTCTAACCAGCTGAGACACCGCACAGCATGGACCACCCCCCAGTTAACCTTGTGACTTGTAAATGCTGGCATACTGCAAAAGAGGTTTTATTCTTTCCCAGTTATGGATTTTTTTAACTTTTTTTTTTTTTAATTTTTTTTTTTCCTTCCCTTTTTTAAAGAAGTCCTTCACAAAAATTTCATAGCTGGAAGCACAGCTTCTCTCATCTCATCTCTCCCACACATTCTGCCCTGGTATGGTCTGCACCATCACTTTTACCACCACCCTCAATGTCTCCAGTGTTCACAAAACTGAACCTATATCTAGAACAACAATAATATAACCACCAGCACTGAAACTTTTATTACTGCAATTACAATGAAGCAGCTGGTGGTAATAATAATAATACTTAGCATTTATATGGTGCTTTATATCTTCAAAAGGCTGTATAAACATTTGCTAATTAAGCCTCACAGAACTCCTGAGAGACACATACATTTCTGGTTTTAATGAATAGGAAAACTGAGGCAAAGAGACAAAACAGCTGTCTCCAAAATCAAGATCTTTAGATGATTTTAAAAAACAGAATGGACATCTCTTTGGACAATAAGAATTTTTAGAGTTACAAAAGTACAGCTTAAAATACTCACAGATTCCAATGGGGCATAAACTCCCACACACTGTGCATCCACCCCCTCCAAAAATGTCAGTAAACACCTTCCCCGGGACGAGGAGGCTGACTGCTGCCCTCTGCTCTAAGCTACTTGCCACAGGCCAGTAGGACCATCTCAACTGCCAAACACCCAACCTGCAAGACCGAGCCCCTCCGAAAAAGTCAAGCCGTCAACAAGCTGCACAAAGCAGTGACTTCAATTGGTCACCACCAAGACCGGTCCTCAACATCAACTTGCTTCTCCTCCACGGCTGCATTCTGCTCTGTCGCTATTTAAGAAACACATGAACACTTTCTCCTTGCATGTCAACATTTAGCTTTAATATAAAGAGTGAGAAAACCTGTAAATTCTAAGCAGAAAAGAACAAATGCCACCACATATTGAAGGCACTTCTGAGAATATCTTACACTCATATTCAGTACGACATTGATTGAACAGACTTTTTTGTGTGTGTGTTAGACACCTTACTCACATAGGGAAAACAAATGCCTGCACACACACTAACACCTCCTATTCAGGTCTTGAGCTCTACAACTGCTTGAAGCGAGCTTAAAATTACTGCCTAGAAAAAACACACAGCATTGAACCTTTAGAGAAGACGTTACTTTTAAAGCCCTATCCTACAAAGGCTTGACTACCCATGTAATTTCACATATGATATGTCCCACTGAGATCAATGGATCAGAAATGCATTTCAGAAGACACTGAAATAAAGACTAATGACACAAAAGGGGAAAAAGAATTGGTTTGTGAGCGAGAAAAAGCTGTACCACAAGAAGTGGCGTGAAGTGCATTCTGCAAAGCTGGACACAGAGCACTATATGCAGCCAAGGAGTGAAGTAAAACAAGAAGAGGAGAGAAAACTTAGGGGGTAAATAAAGAAACAGAAAGAAAAGGGGGGGAAAAAAAAGGGGTGGGGGGGAAAGAAAGAGGAAACTGAAGTTGTATCAAGGCTCAAGAGCAGGATGGACCACAATATGGAAGGTGGTAGAGAAACATGGCTCATGCAAGTGGAGAAGGGAGGAAAACATTAAGAGCCAGCGCAGGGGCCAGGCTGAGCAGGGGGAAGAACCGTGACCAAAGCTGAAGGCAAGGCGCGAAATGCAGCAGTGCTTTAGCAGCCATGAGACGGGAAACAGTAACTGCTGGTTTTGTTTCTTGGCAGCGGTAGGACACACGTCACACCACCAGGAGTGATTTACCTAATGGACGCTAAGGTACAAAGTCCAGATTCCTCACTCTGTCCTGCCCTCTGTACATGAGATAGCACTAAGAGGCTAATTACCAGTTAGCCTGGATTTATTAGCCATAACGAAGTTTGCAGCTAAAATAGGAACAGACTCCACCCTCCTACCTCCCAGCCCTCTGCCCTCACTCCTGGACCATTCTTTATCCCTAAATACAGGAAGAGAAGGAAACAGAAGAGATTAAACATTACTCTAAGGTTGCAAGAGCATGGGAAGAATTGCAAAGCAATAAATAACGCTAGAAGTGGAGAAGCGAGTAAGCAATTCCACTTTGGGAAAAGCGAGCCTGAGACAACATTGAAGTAAAAGAAGAAGAAAAATGCATATTTAAACACACAGTCTGCAACCCAGTTCTGAATGTGTAACATACATGTGTATTTATATCTCCAACTGAAGGCAGTATAACGCACTCACCGGCTTCTCAAGACATGTTGTGCAAAGCCGAAAATTACTTTAGAGGCAAATCTGTAAATGGCTGACTTTTCCATGCCATTTTTAAAATGGCAAGGAAGATCATCAAGCCGAATTTTATTACCACTTGATATCACAAACTCCTCATGATGTAACTCAATTTCATTGCATAGTCCTTGCTATATCATTGTCATACGCACTGTTACAGTGAGGAACTCAACATGCAAGATGTGTGTCTCACTCTCTGAACAAAGGTCTCACGTTCACATGCTCTAACAGAACTGCACATTCAAGATATTTTTATGATGTACACTGGGATTCTCACAGGCACTGAACTCTTACCGAATCCCTGTATCAACCAAATACCTAACTCTCCAAAACACCAAGTGTTAAGTCCCTTATGGCTTAGAAAAAGAAAGCTTTCCTCAAGGCTAATTACTCCAAATTGTATTTTACACTGGAAACAAAGAGATCTTTGACTCAGGAAATAGATGACACCTCAGACACACTGTGGAAGCAAGCAAAAAGAGCAGCGGTATCGGAAGAAGGAAGAGTACATCAGAACGAAGAGCAGAGTCCTGAATCTTCATGAAAGGAGCATTCAGAGGGCTGAATTAACATTAAGCCCTCTCAACCACCCCAGGATGAAAGGAAGTGTGCATTAACCAAACTTCATGTTTCAGGTGGAAGACAAATCACTCGGAGCATTAAGTGAACAAATCGCAGCAATGTCAAATTCTACCTAAAGTTAAAACATTAATAAAATTGGGATAATCTTGTACCTCAACAAGCATCCGCAAGCATTAAAGAATAAATGGACTTCTTTGATCTCATGCATTTCTCGTGGTTTTTAGATCAAGTTTTATACAGCTGATTTGGGAGCTATGTTAAATACTGTCTCCCTTTCCTAATGGGTCTAGACCTATACTAAAGAACAGCCAAAAAGGCACTCTTAACATCTGACTTTCAGCTTCTCTTTGCACCTGAGCCAATTTCTGGAAGGTGAGGGGGAGGAGAAGGGAGTACTGATGGCAGAAGCAGCAAGCCTAGCGCCTGCTTTTCTACTTGGTCAAATCTTTAAAAATGTTTTTACATGCAGGAACAGAAATCAAAGTAATACACACAAATCCCCATGAGTCATCCCTTTATTTTCCAGTTACAAACACTCCTGAGCTACAGACGTTAAGGCTCGCAGTGATACTCCTGCAGAAGGGTAAGTCTGAAGCATTCAGGAGCTACAGCAAATTCCAGCCTCCTGCCTCAAGACCCAGCTACAGCAGCTCCGCGATTAAGTCAGCTGAATACAGCTCCTCTAAGCTCGCAGAAGGCTTGAAAGAAGTCAGATGTTTCCTTATCCGCAGCAGGAATCTATAAAATCCCGAAAATCCATAAATGGTAACATTTTGGACTATTAAAAGATAAATTCTCTACCTCATGTAAAACCAATGTATTCTTGAAAAGTAAAAAAACCAAGCAAAAACCAAAAAACCAAACCAGACAAGTTATCTTTACAAAGCCTACTATGTTACTGTACATCCGTAACACCTACACTCACACAACAGATGCCATTCTTAAAATGGTGAGTTTTTCCTAAATATTCTGTTGAAATACTCAAAGGTTTCACTGTATTACAGGACAATGGGTTCATAATTTCACAACCCAGAGTTTTATAGCAGGGTTTTTTTTTCCATATAGTTTTACAGAGAATGTAGCAATTTCCAGTGGTTGGTCAAAATGCCAATTTGAGTGAAGCTTTAGCAGCAAATGCAGGTAGAATCCCCTGTCACACCATCAGTAATGAAGATCCCTGCTATGCATCAGAAAAGGACACAACAGAAGTCCCCACAGAAATGGATAACTTAAGGAAAGATGTACAAATTCCACAGAAAATACTAACCCCACATCTTTGAAGCTAGAGGCATCTGCTAACTTTGTCTATCCAGAATACATAAGGTTGCTTAAGTCTTTTCAGAAAAAGACAAAGGTAATAAATGCAAAGAAAGTAATTTGTAATTTGCTATTTCTGCTTTAGATGTCAATCCTGTGGAGACCAATAGCATGAGCAACTTTAATTACCTAGACAGTGGCACAGAGAGGGAAGGGAAGAAAGGACTGCAAGTGTTCAACTAGTAGCAGTCAAGGCCCTGACTTGGCTAATATTTAAAAATTTTACTAAAAGTGACATTACAGAATAAAATCAAAGGCATGTGTTAGTGATTGTGGGCTCATGGTCACAGTTCAAAATAAAAACAGGTCCTCCAAAGCTAATGCTAACAACTTTTCCATTTGTAACTGACTCATTTTTTTACCCCCTCAGGGTCCATGACATGCAATTAAAACCAAAAAAAAAAAAAAACCAAACCAAAACACCACAAAAAAATCCCCACAAAACAGCTGTGATGCTTACTTCTTCCTACATCATCGTGGTCTTTCCAAGAAGGCTGTGACTAACCTCGCCAGGCAACGAGCAGAAATATGTAGGATCTCTGAGTATGAAACGCTATAAAAGACACTTTGTCTTACCCTTCCATTTCAGTGAATGAAGAGCTCTGTTTTGTAAAGAGTTGTGCAAACGCTTTGCTACACACACACACACCCCAAATAGTCTCACTGACTTTGATGAAACTTTAAATGACTTTATACCTCAGTTCACGTATGGGCACAACAGGAAGAAAGCCAGCATCACTCAGGACTGCAGTAACAGCTGAAATTCCCAGAAAAACGTAGACTTTAGATGACACCGATGATCCAGCTTGAGACTAGGGGTGGGAAACTGAAATTCCGAGGTATCAGGGTTAAATCTGTATGAAACTACGAGAAATTCAGTATGTTGGATCAATGGATGAACCAGGGTCTAACTCTGGAGTTGAGAGAAAATGGCAGCAGTTACAGCTCTCCCTGAAAGCAAGAATTCTAGTTTCTGGTAACACAAAGCATTTAATATTGGAAAAACGAGAACTAGCACTGAAAACAAGCAATTAGCTTCTTAGTCCCTTTTTTTTTTTCCAATATGAAAATTCAATATATATAACTCTGTTAGTTTAGTTACCAATGGTTTTTAAGTTACTTACAGTTTTAGCACTTATTGTTTAAATACGACCCCACTATGAGGAAAAAGGGCATTTCAGGCATCATGCTGCTCTCTGTACCACAAAACAAATACCGAGGCTTCGCAATCAGTTAAAAGCCATCTAGTCACAAGCTGTTGATGAGCCTCCTTGGGAACCCACCTTAGGACTAGAACGATGAAAACTCGGAATCCCGATGGACAAAAGGGACACAGAACCAGATGCTGTTAAGTAAGAAAGCAAGAAGAAATCCTGGTTTCAAAGGAATGCGAGAAACAAACCTATCCACACGCAGAAAACGCACACACGAGCAAAGCACCTTTCCAGTTCTCTTGGAATGGAGATCCAACGCACACTGTATCATAAGCAAACCAGCTCTGAGGTGTTAAATGTCCTTTCTGGCCACTAGCCCTGCAGCAGAGAGAGGAGTTTGGAGGGGTCACTGACCAAAGGGCTTCCATTTTTCTGTCTGGCACAGCTGAAAGCTGCATTTTCAAGAAAATCTCATACCTTTGATCAGTTCTTCACAGTTTAGGAAGACAGGATGATGCAGGAATTGCAATTAGGAGTGTGAGAGAAGCAAGTGTTGGACACTGAAACCAGAGTTAGCAAGCACTATATTTGTGCAGTCTTCACTGTATGGACTTGAAGTCTTCTGTTATCTCACTGCAGTAGCTGAAGAGAAAAGTTCTTATATATTTAATCTATTTCGACCCTCAGGGCACCAATTATTCGACTTCAGATGTTTAGATTTTAATAAGCTTTCACCCGCAGGGGAAAAAAAATGCAGCAGTTAATGCGAGTGATTTGCCATTTACAGCTAGACTATGGACAGAAAGAAAATCAATCATATTTCACGAATTAAGTTGTCGCCAAGTGCAAAACTTCTGTATTATTTTCCATCTCTGATTTTCACAACAGAAGTAAGTATCTTTAGATCAATCTTGCACTCTGTATTACCACTAAATGTAACCCGGCACCTAATCACTATTGGGTGTTGTTGCTTGTGGGGTGTTACCTCCCTCCAATTAAATCTAATGGGATGCTCTGGCTGCTTTCAAAATTACACACAATCAAAAACATTCATTCTGAGCTATGAGAAGGCATAACTCAATACTGCAGCTATTAGGAGTATGTGACAATAAAGCCAGCTGGACAATACAAGCTCAAAGCCACTTACATTTCCACAGCCTCTCCCAGTAAAAGCCAGCAGCAGCCCCAACCTGCTTACGTGGAGCTTGAGCACAGTATCTCATTACCTGATGATACCCGTATGTAATAACGCTACACTCACTGTGAACTGTGAATCAAGACGAGATACGCTGCATCTCCCTTACACCTTGGAAACCCTGTGAGCTCTTTGCAGCCCCCACTGCCCACCGAGAAGAAGCAACTGACCCATGGCAGGCCCGGCCTAGGAGAGGACCACTTCTCAGAGGGCACAAGTTGCAGCATTTCCATGGCTACTCCATGTAAAGGAGATCGGTCACACAATGCTGAGTCAGTATTTCCAGTTGCTAACAACAAAAATGGACAGTTTTATGTTCTCCCATGTAAGCATTTTTTGTAGCTGACATATAGACATTGCACAAGCACAAACGAGAAGAAAGATGGTCAAAAGGAAGGGAGGAGGACCACATTTTTGATGATGAAGGAGAGGCACAATTAAAATATGATCTACTCTGCAAAGAAACACGAGATCCATCATTTGATTAATCTTTCAGCAGACACAACAGTGTATAATACAGCAGTAATACTTTTACCTTCAGTACTTCACTACAAGTAAACAAAGCAGACTCCACCGAAGGTCATACTGCTGCATGTCTATCACTCTGGGGGGGTACAAGATGCACGAGCCAAGGCAAAGCACAGTTTTGGAGTGGGAGGATTAGTTCCCAAACAACATCCTTAAGAAAAAGTTATTCCACCTTTCTTCTCTTGCCTGCTACTAGCTGGCTTGAAACTAGGGTTTAGTGGAAGCCACAATGTCTCGCTTTCCACAGATACAACACAGCCCTACTGAGGTTACCGGGGCTGGGGGGGAGGAGCAGGAGCACCTCAGATCATGCCACAAAATACCACAAACCTGTTTTCCACTGTGTGCCTAGGTCATCCTTCGCGCACTGGTGCGATGCGTAAGGGAGCGCGTGTCACGGCGATGAGAGGGGCAGAATGAGGAAGAACACCAGGGAAAGTTAGCAGCTAGAGGGACAGGGACGAACAGCGGAGGAGATGGAAGACAGCCGAGCAGAGCATCAAAGAAACACGGGTGTGCAACAGGATTATCCCACCCGAAGGCTGCCCTTCGCCAGCTACCAGCAATACACGCCACCTTTGGAAAAGCCAGCTTAACCGCCGGGGAAAAAAACCCGTCATAGCAAGGGGAGAAAGCCAGGTCACCTAGGAGAAGGTGAGGCAGGAGGAGGAGGACACAGGCACGGACGCTGCCCTTCCCGGACAGCGGCGGGGATCCTCACCCTGCGCCCGGGCCGCCCCCGGGGCCGCGTTGCGGGTGGGAGCCCGGCGGGCAAGGTGCGAGCAGGTGTGGCGGCGGCGGCTCGCGTTACCGCAAGGGGGGGAGGAAAAATATACGTACACCTACACATACACACGTACGCACACGGTGAGCTACGGTATATAAAGCCACGGCGACGGGGAAAGGCACCGTCCCCAGCCGCCCCGGCAGAGCCCTGCACAGCCTGGGGGGGCCCGGGAGGGAGTTCTCCAGCCGCCCCTGCCCGAGCCGAGGGCGGCGGCAGCGCTCGCCCAGCCCGCGCCGGCGGGACCGGGGGAGAGGCTGGGGTTAATGCCCCGAATTCGCCATGTTACGAAGCCAGGCGGTTGCCCGGGCGGCTTTTAGGGACGCGGAA
>VXBL01000568.1:420885-464409 GCA_013400195.1 Aramus guarauna
AAAAGAGAGAGAGAAAAAGAAAAGCAGTTCAGGCAACTTCCCCTTCCTGGCTCTGAGCTGGCAAAGTCCCTTGTCAGGCTGAATCTTCTAATGGTTCTGCTTCTGCTACTTTTTCTGGTCTGGAGAGTCTTCCACGAAACAGGAAAGCAGAAAAATCTTATGAATTAATGGTGTGGGGTAAGTGTTGAGTCCACTTTTATGTACCTAAACAAGCAATGAAATGCGTAGATACCATGCACTTACCTTCTTACCAGGAAGTTTCTTTCCAACAAACCTTCAAACCTGAAAGAATCAGATTATGGAGACATCGCCTAGGTCATTCGTGTGATTGAACACTTACAGGAACACTGACATCTGCACTGACATTTCCAAACTATTTATGCCGGTTGCCATACACACACTCCCTAGGTAAATAATAATAGCGATTTACATACAAAAGTGCTTATCACATGAAGGCGGAAAGGAATATGATAGATGCTATTAAAAAAAAGGTTGGGGACTGCTTCAGTCCTTGGCAGGGATAAACAGTGCCTCTCTTCCCCCTTCTTTCCTGGATAGCAGCCCAAGACCACCCTCTGCTCCAATTCCCTTTAACAAAGGACAGAAGACCAATGCAGAAGACCACTGTGGGCTGATATTTGTGTTTGTTTTCATTTGGGAAGAAAATATTTAAAAGGAACAGTGATAACAATAACAACAGTGGAAAGAAAGGGGGTTGTGAGGATGAGAAAAGGGAAACCAGAAGAATAAATGGGAGAGAGAAAGGTTTGGTGAAGAATAAATTCTATTTCTGTGCTTTGTCAACTTTTCTTCAAGATGTGTACAGTAGGTATGGACATTTATAAAATTATTTTACAGGATTATGAAAGTAACATCACTGCAGGTAGGAAACCAGAACATTGTGACACAGGGGATGAAGAAGACAGTTCACTAATGTTTTTCTGTTTGGGGAAAAGACAAAATACACCAAAGAATTTCCTCCTGTTGTACAACAGCCTAAAGACACTTTCCGTGCTGGGAACCTGCAGAATGACTTAC
This sequence comes from Aramus guarauna, assembly GCA_013400195.1. Lineage (NCBI taxonomy): Eukaryota > Metazoa > Chordata > Aves > Gruiformes > Aramidae > Aramus > Aramus guarauna. The sequence continues at coordinate 421,924 of VXBL01000568.1, forward strand.
ACGCAATGAACGACTTGCACAACCATCTGGCAGACCCAGCAGAGTCTGTTTGCTGACACCCACCCCCCACCCCCCCCTTCCTGCGTGGAATTTGGCCAAACGCCGCGGCCCCAGCCGGTTGCGATCTCCTTTGCAGGTGTACACGCGATGGAAGGCACGGCGCGGGGAACAAACCCGCAGATTCATGGGGAGCTCCATTGTTCAGGCTGCGCCGAAAATAGATGGGCAAGAGTTCAATTTGTACAGCATTGGCTGCAGTGAGCCTGGGGATTTAAGATTAACTGCTTGATACTGGAATTTCCACTCTCGTTGAAAACAGACACTACTGTATCCATAGAGTTTTCATGACAAAAAAATACAAAGCCAGCCTGATTCTTCCCTTGATTTTAAGGCACGTGCAGCTACAGTGAGAAACAGCAGAATTGCTCCTTATTTAGGATCATAGAAACGTGAGGTTAATCCAGAGGAATCCGCAGCAAATGGGCAAAACAAAAAAGACTGACTATTGGTCCATGCTCCTCCATTCTTTATGCTATGAAAAAAAAAGACATCCAAAATATGGATAGTATTTATTTGCTGCTTAGGTAAAATTATAGAAAACATTTTGTATAAAGGCTAAACATGGTCCTATCTAGAAAACAATGCAGGCCAGAGGATCTGAAGAATAAGCATAGAGACTATTCTAGTCCCAAAGTCATTTGCAGTCTGATTGGGGGTTTCTTTGGAGTGTGTCTGGGTTTAAAATATTCTGCTTAAATGTGTCATCCTTCATGATATATATATATATTAGACCATTTTCAGTAGCAACTAAGTGAATGTAATTGTTTTAAACTCAGATTTATTATCTGAGTAGCAACTATGAATAACATAATGGCCTCAAAACTGGTGAGATAGATTTGGTCTAAACATGTTGGGTACATTCTATGAACTTCTAAATTAATTAGGAACGTAGGATCTACTGTCCAAAAATTAGCTTTGGGCAAACCCTCTAATGTGTTTGGTTTGTTTTTTTGCTCCACCCCCCAAAAAATGGAATATATATAAAAAATAATTATTAAAATATCTCCTCTTTCCTCATATGCTTTTGAACATTAAGAAGTAGCTAGCTGATTCCTTTATTGGAGAGCTTGTGCTTAGTTGCCTAATACAAAATTACAGAAGCTACTTGCATTTTCTTTAATAACCTTTCTAGGGAAGGTTAGTTCAAGCAAACAAATTAAAGCGGACCAGAGAGCTACCCAATCTAAATGTGAAAAGGAAGGAGGAACCCAGCATGTCTGTAACCCTCTCCTTGAAGAAACCAAACTCCAGACTCCGTTCTGAACCAGAGGGAAAACGTCGGGACCACTCCTGGCTGACTCATACCCTTTATCCCAGGTACGGAGCCGGAGCAGCGCAAAGGATTCCCAGAAGCCTCATTTCCACCCAAGAAATGATTCTTCCGAAGAGCTCGAGGATGCAGCAGAGAATATATCAGGCAAAAACGAGGTGTCTGTCGGAGTGCAGTCACTGCGCTGAACTCCACGGAGACTCCCAGTGACTGTGATAGATAAGAGTGCCTCAAAGAGCCGTCGTGAGTCACTTTGCTCAAGTTATATGAGGGACAACTCTGTACTGCAGAGAAGTTTGGTGTCTTAAAAACAAAAAAAAGAAAAGGCACAATCATTTGCTCGTGGTCCTTGAGGTGCCTGCATCCCCAAGTCAGAGAACATGGAGTTACACCTCCTGGATGTTCTGGTTTCTGTTTTGCTTAATTTGGAGCTTGCAGCAGTAAATATACACCTTCCCTATTTGCCCCTTAATCTAGTTGCCAGTGATTGTCAAGTTTTTATTCCTTGTTCCTGATTATTGTTACATCCATGAGGGAGATTGAGTGAGCTGACCCAGATAAATGAACCAGCTGTTTATTCTGAGCCCAAAACTCTTGAGGCTGAAGCTCCCACAATCAATGACTTACAAACTTGCCATCCAGCCATTCTAGCTACTAATGCATCGGTTACAAGCCATGTAAAGTTATGGCTAGGATTAAAGTTGAATGCGTGATGATAAAAAGCCTTCCAGTAAGACAAGGGCTCTGTGATGTTATGAATTATCTGGCAATTCTTTCCGCACAATCCTATGTGGATCGCAATCAGCTAGTGAAGTAACGCAGAGGACCTTTCTCCCGCTGGAGCTGCGGGGAGTGTTGCCATTTATTTCAGAAGAAATAGAATCAGACCCAAATCCTTAATTTGCACATTACTCAATCGCTGCACTGAGAGCTCGTTGGCTGACACTTGGATTTGGAAGTCAAGGACCCGGTCTTGACTGAAACCTGAGGTATAAGAAAAGCCATGTGAGAGCCACTGACATCATGTGGGCAAAGCTCAGCACGTTCGTGATTACTAGATTTTCATCTGTCCCCTCTCAAGAGCTACGCTGCGTTTGATGGATGAGACTCTAATTGAATTTAAGCAAATAAATTGCAGGTTACAAAGCAAACTCAAACGTTGTTATGCATTTTGATGCCTCCATATTCCTATCTTACGGAGACAAAAATGAAATGAGACACAAGACAATCAATCTTTTTATATCTATGCTCTGCTCTTTATAGGGAAGCATGACAGATGTTTTTTATTACAATTGTATGTTTATTGGGAGAGAGGTAGAGCATAAAACCTCAGATATTTCATTTTCCTTATATCTCATCTTCATGAGAAAAGAAAGCGGGCAGGCAGAAAGAAAAATATATAACTGAAAAAAAAAAATCTATTTTGACAGAATTTATAGAAGTTTTTGAGTTTTGTTTTTTCTTCTAGGGTTTTGAACTATACTTCTCTGTTGGAGGGGGAGGAACAATCTTAACCGCATAGCTTATCCCAAGCCTCCAGAATTCTTGAGTCAAGCACCTAAAATCAAGACATATATTTAATAATCACGAGATGTTGATAAAAAAGGTGGTGACATTTTTATTTGGGCTTGGGGTCTGTAGATTTCATGTTTCCTAGCAGAAATGCCAGAGGGGGAGGCTTTCTTCTTCTCACAAATGACAAGGATTTGGTGGATTCACAAGACTATAGCCAGTTAAGCTTTTAAGAAATATATCAAATATAATTACCACAATACCAAAATCACTAGATTGGCCAGAATTACTTTGTATTTTTATGGTTAATTGTGCTGAATTTTAATTTTAAAAATAGGAGTCCCAGTTCCTGCTTTTAAGGACAGAAGGGCCTTATATGTTTAGAGAACGTGTAGGCTATCTGAAATTCTGCATTTGCATATGTGTGGAAAAAATCCCCATCATTTCAGCACACACTTGCTTAGTTCTGATTGCAAAATTATTTAATTAGCTGAGAGAAGTAATTAATAATGCTGATGACAATTTTTGGTTACATAGCTCTTGCCACAGACCTCAAAACTGTCTATCAGCATTAATGACTCTGAAGAGACAAGCTTCATTGTACAGGAGTGGCCAAATATCAGCTAATACTGAAAAAACTCACAGTTATATCCTGAAACTTGGATAAGTTGTGTTTTTATTAAAGCCTAAAATCAGAGAATTTGAAAGACGGTACCATCTGACTCTGGGAGATCAGAAATAATAACAATAAATGCATATAAAATAACTCTGTGTGTGTGTATACATGTATAGTTTCAAACATATTTTAGACAAATCTCATGAGTTTTAGGTGGAAGAACATGACTCGTTATTTCTGGTCACACCCCACTGGCAAAGCTGAAGAGGCTCTGTCATGCTGGGACGTTGCACCCAGCGCCCATGGAAGTAGGGCTATGGCTATGGTGGGAGCCAGGAACCCAAGCTCCCAGCGTGGTGCTCTGACCATCACGGTGCCTTGAACCAACATGGGACAATGCCTCTGAATTTGATTCCACACGGAGTCACAGGCGTGGCCCTGGGAGTTACGACTAAGAAAGTTATGGCATGATTGAAAGGCTGCGTATGTAGTCACAAATGCAACTAGACTCAACAAGCTTTTTCTTTCCTAAGGGCCCATGAGATAGTTTCCTTTCCATACAGTTTTCAGACAAACATATGTAATGTCCAAATTTAGAATTTCTTAAATCTATGTCAGATGTGGCAGATCTACAGCTGTGTTACTTGAAGCTATGTTTTTCCCCTAAGGCCCTCCAAACCCTGTGGTAATACCAGCATTTGAAGCACACATGGTACCAAATCAAAGAGGACCTTCCCCGAGCTTATAACAAGTAAAGTCAGGGAAGGCTAATAATAATTAACAGTGAGACTAAATCCTACCTTTATTATGATAATTAGTCAGCCAGTGGTGGATTCGATACTGAGGCTGTCACAACTGATTGCTCAGATATGCTGGTGCAAGGAGAAGCCACGTCCCATAGCAGCCCTTACGCAGCCCTCCTGGAGCGCACAGAAATAGAGTTGAAGGCCCTCTGATGCAGTCTGGCACCAAGCAAGCAGGCTAAAGGCTACTGTCAGAAATTGAATAAAAATCTGCCTACAAAAAGTAATTAACCCCACAAGCTCCTCAGGTGGACTGTAATGGCTTCTTAGCGGTTTACTAGCACACTACACAATAGTACAAGGCAAAGGGCGAAGACAAATGCACCCAAACAAAAATATGCTTTAGAAAGGCAGGGTTCAATCACTCGGGTTGAATTTTGCCCAATCTCTGTGCACACTAGAGAAGTCACTGCAGAGCAATAGATGAGATATGGAGAGAACAGAAAAGAAATGATGCGCCAGTCAACACTTTTAAAGTGATTTTGGAACCTTTATTATGGACCTCTGGTATAATATTCTATTTTAATTGCTTCATACATTTATCCCATGGCCCACTGCTGATTTCATCACCTTTGTTTAGGATCTCAAAGACCTATGAAACCCTTGTGAGATGTTTCTTCTTTTCAGACAGCTTTAAGTAAATTGAAGGAGTTGAGGACGATGACTCCACACTCCATCTCACCAAAATATCCCAAACACAATAGGACATACTGAGTATATATCTACAAAGTGGGAAGTATCTTGTACGGTGTACAGCATATCCCTCTTCCTGTGTTGCCTTCTCCTTCCTCCACCGTGTGAGGAGTTTTTAATTTAAAAATGATTCTTCTAAATGCTATTTTGCACCACTAGCTTATTAAAATCTCTTAGGATTACTGACCTTATAAGTTCACTGCAGATGTATCCATTCAGAAACAAATATTTTCCCCTTTTATTAAATAAATAAGCAAAGCTTTAGTATGTGGTTTTCAGACTGTACTGACGGACGTCCTTCCAGAGGTCTGAAAGACCTTTTGTACTCCAAAATAATCCTGTCTGGTAAAGAGGCGATGAGATATTTCAGAGGACATCCACCATATGCATATTATTCCAGCGAGAAACAGTGCAAAGATTTTTTTTTTAACCCAAGGGCTTATGCAAGTTCACAGTGTTTGGCACCCTCCCTCTCACTGATGCAGCCATTGGGAGGTAGCATCGCCAGCTGTGGGACACACATCTTGGGAAGTGTTGAACAGAAATGGCTGGGGCACAGAAAAAGTACTCAGAAAACTGCCGGCTGGAGGTCACTGCCTCTCACCAGACCTCGATGGTGGAGGGGTCTTTGAGAGCACCACCCCTGTAACAGCCATCCTACCATCAGCTTGTTCAGGTTTTTTCAGCTGTAACTGAAGAAGCCACACGAGGACAGAGAAGACCCCGCAGTGTCCTCCACCCCTGTGTCTCTTGGGCATCGGGTTGCCTTCAGGCAAAGGATGTTTTCTTTCGCGGGGTGGCTGTTTGCCAAACTTCCCTTCTCTCTCCGCTCCCCCAGAAGTGTCCCTCCCCCCAGCCCTGTGCGCCCAGCTGTAGCCTCCTAGCCCGGAAAGAAATGTGCTGCCATGGTTAGGGACAGTCCACAGGCTTTGTACTAACTTGGCAACACCTCAGGACATCTCAGACTTTGGACTTGTTTTGGCCTGCCTGGGATGGTGTTTTTCATTGTTTAGCCATAACAGCAATTTTCTAATGTCCAGGTGGCTATTGCCTAATTTACTTAACTTTTGCCTAGCTCTACAGCTGAGCAAAATGACAGAATCATATGGTATAACCATATGGCATGATAATTTTTATATAGATCATAGTAACAAGCTGACAGTCTGTGTATTATGCCATATTTATAACCCTAGTATAACGATGTAGGAGGACAGCAGGAGCGCTACTGTGGGGACATGGGATGCAGCTCCAAGAAGTGCAGGCACAGGGTGACACTTGGAGACTTTAGGGCGATAAACTGTTCATCTGCGGCGAACGAGCCGGGGTCAGACACAGCCCCAAGATGGCCAGGCAGGGCCGTGGGGATGGGGACAGCCCATGTACAAGTCTGGCTCCGGGGACCCATGGCCAGGCAGGGCAGAGGTGTGAGGAGCTGGAGACCAGCCCTGTTGTGGCACCTCTGGGGCAGGGACCGACGTCCCTGGGTGGCTGAAATGGGGTGCTGGGCTGTGGGCTGGGTGGGGACAGCGAGGGCTGATGGTGCTCCTGGGGTCGATGCCTTGCTGCAAACCCGCTACTTGCTTTGTTCGTAAGGAAGACTCGTGCCATTGCCCCCCGGGATACAGAGAGGCAGTGGAAAGGAACATAACACCAGAGAATGAGGGGTAAATTTGTGAGGCTGGTTTCCTTGTATAACAATTTGTAACCATTTTATTAATAGGACTTATTTTATATTAATTAGATAATTTGGACTGCGAATATTTGCGTATTGTAACTGTACTACTACTAATTAACTGTGTGTTTTACACTAGTTACCATGTTAAGATTTTAATTAAACTAAGAAATTCTTGGCTCGTGTGTTCCCCCTTTGCCAATAACCAGATTTTGCACATAAAACCCTCTCCAACAGTCCTCCCTTTTGTCCCTGTTCTTCCTTTCCTTTTTATTGTGATGCCCCATCACTTTTCCCATCCCTTCATTAGTTAAGCGCGCTCATCGACACCCACTGACACGGTGATGGGCCAAAAGCATTTTTGTCCTTTCAGGTGGCAGTAAGATGCCAGGCATTTGACCCCTCTGGTGCCAGAGCTCAAGAACAGAGGTGTGTTCTTCAAGACCGACAGACCCTGACCTGGATACGTCCGTCGCTGGCACACCATGAACGTGAGACTTGCAGAGCTGACTCCCCCCGAGCCCGCTATGAAGCCAGGCAGCACCGGGGCCTCTCCCTCCCTCCATGACCCTATACAAGGGGGTGATGAGGAGAAGGGGTACAGGGTGGTGAAAAGCCATCATGCCAGGCTGGAGGGGACAGGCACATCAGCAGAAAGGCTCCCATGCAGCAGCTTAGCGTCATGGTCCATCCCCGCCTCCGCACCCGACCACCACTGAAAGCGGCAGGAACCTGAGCTGCCTTCCCTCCTGACCCTCCACTGGGATGCTTTTCAAGGAGCTGAAGGAAGAAATCGAGCTTACACACAATGATAATCACCCTGTTTGTTTACAGAAACATTTTCCCACATCTTTCGTGGTTTCAGTTTTTAAAAGGGTGAGATTTTCAAGGCTGGGACTTGTCCTGACATATATACGTATACAGTGCCTAGCACGGCCAGGGCTCTGTGCTGAGAAAACTCTCTGTGTCCTACCAAACCAGGCAAAATAATAACAAAAATAATGTCAGTCCTTCCTCTTTACATGAGCCTATGTTAAAAGAATAAGCAAGTACTTGGCCAAGAAAAGAATTTCTTCTTCCTCTGGAGTGGTGTCAGCCAGCAGAATTCACCACTCCAAAGGGCAGAGACACCCGGACTGCTGTTGAATTTAAAAAAGGGGGGTTGAATGGTCTCGATCAGGCGATGCTTGTGGCTGGTGCAGCTGTATGGAGACAAAAGGAAAAACTGAGAAGGATTGAAACTCTTATAACGTGACACGGAAGACTTAACCCCTAGAATGAACTAACTAAGGACTGGGAACACACTCATGGTACAGCTATTTCTGGACTATAAGAAAAATAGGAAGACAAGGAATTGAGTTAATCCCAAAGTAAAATAAACAAACTGTTACTGGAAATAACTGAATAGATAATCTGGAAAACTCCCTGTAGAGACCGAAAGAGCTTTCAGATTCACAACCATAAGACAGCGGTACATGCTAGAAATGTACAAAGCAAGGCATTGCTAGCCCACCTGGTCTAACAGAAAGCCATTTCAAGGATTTGTAACCCACAAAGTATTTTTGGATTTGTAATATCAGAAAAAAAATAAAATGCAGGTTTAAGACTGTTTTTTCCTTGCATTTAAAACTTGGGGGGTGTATTTTTTTTTGATGGAGATGAAGAAAATGAACAAATCTCAGATGTGTGGAACATCCCTCCTTCTCAGTCTGAAAACAAAAGCAAAGCCAACACAAACGAGATAGTCAATGGGATTTCCACCCTAAGACACCAAATCTGTTTTGAAAATAAAAATGCTTAAGTGCTCTTATTTCTTTAAACTTCTGGTCCTTTTCTCTTTGTCTTTATTGCAAAGTGAAACTTATTCCAAATTTGTTTTGGTAACAGTTGTACAAATTATTTTGCTCCCTTCTTTCTAAGCATATTCACACATTGTACAAGCTGTAGGAAACGCAATAATTTTGTTGTAACACTGGTCCCAGTGTTCTCTCAAAGTAGAGGCTCCATAATACTTCAAAATGGAGTTGTATCTGCATTAAAAAAGAAGCTCTCTTTCTACGGTGCATTATACGCACGCCATAGCCAAATGGAATAAGAATAAGGATAAGCATGTTTGAGATTTCTTTTCTTTTTAAATCAACACAGACATTTATAGTCCTGAAAGAAAGTGCAGGTCCGTCACAAGGGAGCGTGAGTAGGGAGGCTCTGGCTTTGCACGTGCGCCTGCCGGAGAGGCTGCTCTCCCTTAGCGAGGCACAATGGCCAGCTTCGCATTTCTCTCCTGTTCTCTGCCTCCAAATTCTACCCTGCCCTCTGGAGAAAGTGAATTGCTACGTGGAAGAGAGTGAGACACGGTGAAGATTTATTCAGGTGTAATTACAAAACGCTCTAAGATCCTGAGATGAGAATTGTGATAAAACTGAATCCAAAGTCCGCTGAAGTCAAAAGGATATTCTTAATTTATGGGACATTGGAGCAAGCCCATACGTACTGCAAAATGACTATTGAACTTTACAGAGTAAATGACTGTTGCAACAGATAAATCAGGATGCACACAATTTTATGAAACTGGAATTAATTATCTTTCTATGTGCCTTTGCTCTGTATTATTCCAAAGAGAGATTCTTGTTATCCTCATCTAAGTTACAGGCTGTTAAATTATCAGCACAAAGACTGCAACAACTGAAAGCAAATAAGGAACAATGGCTTGAGCTTCCCTCTCTGTGAGAACAGGGCAAACGGCAAAGACTGTTTTTCAGTGCTGAGCTGAACATAACATATATAACATCTGACAGCAGCCCCAATCAAATCACTACCGCACAGAGAGACAATACTCCCCCAGTGTCAGGCTCTGTGAGCTGAGAGCAATTTTCAATTAACTTTCCTCATTTACGAGGTAGATGCTAGAGCAATTACTTGCAATTGAACACACACAATAGGTCAGGTTGTCCTAACGGGGACATGGCAGTTTTCATGCAACTCCCCGTGCAGTTCCCTTGAGAAGCTACTGGCCAAGAAAATGGAAGGTTTTAAAGAAAATTTTGTGTTTATGAGTGAATCTTCTCAATACAGGGTTAACTCCCATTGGACACTGATGTGACCAGCACTGGCATATACTCCAGCATGTGGGCTGAGTGAATTTTCCCATTTCAAGCAGATATGAACTTCTCCAGTTCAGACTGTGGGCTGTTTTCTCCAGGCAGACGTCCAGACGGTCTGCCCAGTGCAGTGACTCCAGCTGACAGCCACTCATGGCCAAATCTGAGCTTTGATGGACCTGATTCTTGTTTACTCTGCTACTTGCACGTATATTTTATTTACTTATTTACACTTACTTGAAAGCCCTGTAAAACTGCAAGAATTGGTGTAAAAGAGGCTTTAATATAAATGAGAACCATAAAATTAAAGATTTAGATAGTAATTCAGTTTGGAAGGGACCTCTAGAGGTCATCTAGTACAACCTGCTGCTCAAAGCAAGGCTAACTTCTAAGTTAGCTCAGGTTGCTCAGGGACTCGTACAGTTAAGTTTTGAGTATCTCCAAGAAATGAAAATTCCACAGCCTATCTGTCTCCGTGTCCCTGTGTTGACCAGCTTCATGGTGATTTTTTTTTTTTCTTTTCATCCACTTAGAATTTCTCATGCTCCAGCCAGTGCCCATCACTTCTCATCCTTCCCTTGTGCACCTCTGATCCCTGTCTGACCCTGTCTCCTCCACATGGGTAGTTACAGACAGCAATAGGATCTCCCTTAAACTTTCTCTTCTTAAGGCTGGAGAAACATAGCTTTCTCAGACTCTCTTTGTACATCATATGACCCAAATAAATCATCTTAATGACCTTTCGCTAGAAAAACTTCAGTTTGTCCATATTGCTCTTGTATTCAGGGGCCCAAAAACAGACACATTGCTCTAGATGTGGCCTTACGAGCACCACTGGAGAAGCAGAATCACTTCCCGTGATCTGCAGCTACCTTCTTGTTACTACCGCCTAGTACGTGCTCAGCCTCTGTTTCCGTGAGGCACACTGCTGATGCATCCTCAAACCTGGCTTTCTACCAGGGCTCCCAAGTCCTTTATGGCCCGGTCAGTCCCCAGCTTTGTCCACAGCTCTACAGCCCTAGAGCTATTTCATATTTGGTCATATTTTTCAGGCATTTATGCACTTAAATTCAGCTGTTGTTTTGCATTTTGCATTTGATTTTAAGCAACCTGGAGTGGGGGCAATGTGTGTCCGTTGCTTCAGTCTAGCTGCTGCGTAACCCTGGTTTGAGTGCTTTCAAGCATTTCTGTTCTACAAAATAATAGCTGTAATAATATGGTAATGTCTGCAAAATCTGGGAGTGAGCAAAAGAAAAATAACAAGAAAAAGACAACACATATTCTTGTTAATAATACATTAGGATTATTGCTTATACGGTCTATTACTAGTAACCCTACTATTCTAATAAGGAACCCAGCAGTTTAAGAAAGCAATTCACAGAAATCTTTGGGAATAAAAGGATTCATATCAATGTAAGCTGTTTTGGACTTGGGTTTCACTGACTATTGCATCCATTTAATTGTAACCCTTCCAGCTCTTCTATCTGCTTTACTTCAAATACACATCCAAGACATAGTTAATATACTGATGTAAAACGCAAATATGGTGAATTCACTGCTATGCCCAACCTTTCTCTCCCTCATCCATAAGCTTCTTTTTAAGACCACCAACACTGACTTGAAGGGCCTTCTCCTTGACCATTCCCACCAGACTTCTCCCCCCTCATATTCCAACAGCTTTATTACTCAAATTTTCTTTTGAAGTTCAAAAATAAATCCCAAGGCTTGAAATCTCTTTTATTTTTCAAATCACCAGATTTCTGAACTCTGCTGGCTATGAAATCTGGTTTACCACACATCCCCGTTCAACACAAAAGTTGATGTTGACAAGTTGGGGGTACGTTGCCAAACTGCATAATTGTAATGCAGGTCTGCTGTGTGGAGGCATGGTAGTGTTACTGCCTTTTTATATAATATGAAGGAATTAATTGCATAGTTTAGAATTAACTCAATTCTCTGGATATAAATAAAATTCTTCTGCTGCTCAACACAGGAACAGAATATTGTTCAAAGCATGTCTATCCTAGTGAATATATATTTATTTTTCTGAGTAACAGCTATTACAGAATGAAGGTCTCTTAAGTAGTAGGCCTGTTTTTCAACAGGATGGCTTTCCTCTTATCAACATCTTTTAATAGATTTTTATTTTCATATTAGGAAGATTTCATTGTTGTCATTAAACAAGACTTTATGGGCTAAGGGTTGGAGTAAAGTGAGACAGAACTTGATGTAACTGTTGACAAAGATTGAAGTTTTTGACTGTGGATCTCACAATACTTGGGAAATAAATAGCTCACAATCTCCCATCATGATTTGTTGGCAAGTGATTTGCTATGTTTTTTATCCTCATTGATATATTTCATTGAGTTTACAATGTTATATTGACCTTATCCTTGTTCTAGTCATCAATTTCTATCCTTAAGATATTTAAGGATATTAAATCTTTAGAGCTATTGCAGTAGGCCTTTCTCTTCAGAGGATTTATTATTTTATACTAGAGGAATGTGATTTTTAATGACCTGCATTTTAAATTATTTCTCACTTGTAGGCAGTTTTGACCATATAATAATAAAAATGAGGTACAGGTCTCCTCCTGGATCCCAGGGGGAGAGTAATAAACTCTAACAGCTAACTACTTATAGTATTACTGTTTGCATTAACTTAAATTGTGGGAATATGCCACAGAAATTGCACTTGATTTCTCATTAAGTTGCCTAAATTTTAGTATGTTTTATTTCACCTTGTTGAGGCTCATTCTTGGGTTTGTGTTTGTTTTGTTTTGTTTTGTTTTGAGCCCTGTATTGATATTTGGAATCAGAAAAAGTTGGCTGTCGGGTATATTTTTATAGGTCACAACAGGGGGTAATTTAGCATTGCCTTTTCTGCCACTGAGTCATCTTTTGGACTCTCATGAAGATCTGCAGATACCACCTTCTTTCTACCAACAGCCAACACTTCATTTACCCAAGTGTTGTTCTAGCATCCTGTGGATTCCCGGCCCGTGTTGTCACAGCTGCACTTATTACAACAGGAAGTTTGTCATTAAGTTAGAGATATAAAATGGAAAAGAATTTATTTGGCTTACAGAGTTATAAAGCCAGAAAGTATTGAGCTTCTGAACAGAAATACCATTTGTACTTCTAAGGCATTAAAAGCACACGACAGTGCGGCATAGAGGAATTTGGACATTGAGCAGTCCAGAGGATGCTCTTGTATGCAGAAGCTCAGCTGGTTTGTATTTTTGAAAGCTACCTTCTTCACTTCCAATACTATATCGATACTGCAGAGTCGCTTGCACGGCCACTATACTGAGGCTTGTGAGGTTGCCCGTCGTATCTATCTATATTAGTATTACAGCTCCTGGACAGGGAGATTTCTCTTCCAGCCTCTTTAAGTGCTTTTGGGCATCTTTAAACAAGGAGATCAGAGTGAGCACAGCACCTCTGCAGCAGAGTCCTTTCAGCGTCAGAAAGTTTTCCTGACTGCTTACACTACCCTGTGCAGCAAGGAGCCCTGATAATATGGTATAGAAGCACAAAACACAGACACTAGTGTTATCAACTCTCAAGTCAAGATTTATTTTTCCATTTTAAAAACGATGCGCATATTTCAGTGACAGTGTTCTTTCTAGTTGGTCCTTTATGGAACTTTATATGCATAGGAGGGACATTCCTGTTAGCTGGCAGTGGGTATCAGTATATAGGTACTGCTCACTCAAGACGACAACCCAGACCGTAACCCTCACAGCACTGAGGATGAAGTAGCCAAAACAGTGAAGACCTAACTAGTGAGCTCAGAACCTTTGAGTTTTGCAGCTATCCGGTACATTGCAATTTCCCAGTTCATTTTGAAAACCTTCTTATGTATATTCAATATTAGGGTCTGACACCTAAGGGAAAAAACTACTGTAGTTGCAAAAGGACAGGCAAGCTACTGCAGGTCCAGAACAAAACAAACCCCAGCCCTCTCCTGCAACTGCCACTGCCATCTTCTACCCAATTCTGGAACCGAGAACAGAACTTCTACCCAATTCTGGAACAATTTGTTCAGAGGAACAAATCTTTATGCATCCTTGACCTTAGTCATTGCCACTTTGGGATCCGTAATAGTTCCCCCTTGGCAACTGAGTACAGCCCAACCCCTGTGTCCCCGACAGACCTTCAGCTCTTGCTGAGCGCAGCGGTTACGCAGCTGGAGAACGGGCACCGTAAGGATGGGATGGGGTGAGGGGGTGGGGGCATCTTCCTAGGGCTTAAACAGTTGTAAGGGTTAAAAAGGAGGCAGAGAGATAAAGAGAAGGCATGAACATTTGACGTTGGAGAAGAGCCTATTTGTTTTTAATACACCAGAGAAATAGCTGAAGCACAGAACAGCCATGTGAAAAATATGAAGTTAGCTTGCAGAGCTGACCTTGGCAGCAAAACAACAGACGCCTGAGAGACGATATCAGTTTTGTATCCAATTTCTGTGAGAATGAAAACAAAACCAAAACAACGTTAGAAGAAAGCTGTCCTTTTCCTCTTTGTTTGCAAGGATTTGAAACAGACCCCTCTTGAAATAAATGTGTAAACATATATCTTTACCGATACTAGAATCGTCACGCATTTTTGCAACAGGATGTATTATCTTGAACCATGTTGAGTGTGAACCAGAACAGTCTCCAAAATAAAATCACAAATCTAATCTAGAGATGCCCTAGACTGTATTATTTAAATTGAATTGTTCAAAGTCTAAAAAGGTGCTGGAAAAATAAGGATCCCATCAAGAATATTAAAACTTCATTTGGACACATTTTGAAACAAGAAAAAATGCTTCAAAATGACAAAAATAGCTTATATAGATAAGGTATGGCTTTGTTCTTTTGGATAGACAAAAAACAAATAGATTTGCAACAAATGTAGATTTAAAAATCAAAACAAAAAACCAAAAAAACCCAAAAAAAAACCCAAAAAGCAATCCTATTTTGTTCTCATATAATACCTTACAGTACCTTACAAATATCATTTAACTACATTCAAAACTTAATGAAAGAGATAGCAATTATCTGTCCCATTCCATTGTAGGAAATAGAAAGACAGATATCACACATCCCTTAAATATTTATTCCCACTATAAAAATAAATGAAAAGACCATATGCAAAATTCCTGTCTGGTATGGTGTCTATATTTCAGGTACTCGCTCTGAAAAAAATTCTGGAGTTAAATTCTAGTGTTACTTTGTAACATGCTTTCCAAAAACACAGTAGGAATATCACTATATATTGCCACATTTTCCTAGTTGTTCCTCTTGCAACACAGAGCAGCCGTTCATGAGACACAGTAAGAACTGAACCCGATGTAGCACAAGCTGGTGTTTCCCAAACACAGTGTGTGATCTATCTGGAACAGGCAGAGGCATTTGATACCAAATTCCAAAGAGATAACGTTGAAACAGAAGCTTGTACACAAGAGCAGTATTTTGAGTCGCAGAATAAGAAGCTGGAGGTTCAAAGTGACCTTGCGGCACGCTGTGATGCCGTGGCACACGTGGCACGCTTCACCAGGACATCTTCTTACAGCAGCCGGACCGAGCGCCGAGCCCAGGGTGCAGGAGATACAGGAGGACAGACATTTGTAGGCACACTGGTATTGCCTTCACAGTTCTTTTCAAATGTCATTTATTTTACTATATCGGTTTTAGTACGGGATGTTCCAAGAACCTGATGTCCTTAATTTTACCACAAAACAAGAAACAGAATGGACACAGAGTCTGCCTGAAGTGAGGGAAATGTGTCAAAGGGATAGGGATTTCTCTTTCTATATGCACTGAATCGTTGAGAAACTACCAGCTAGTATGCTAATCAAACTGTCCTGCTTTGTCTAGAATTTGCACACTGGATAAGCCTCCACATCATTTGAAAGTTTTATCACTTTATTAATAACTTTATTCATTATATGCAGATAAATGAACACACCTACAGGCTTCAAAATTAGGCTCTCCTTCTGATAAACACTCAACATGCATTGTCTTTGCAGGGCAAAGATGGCAAAATCTGTCCCACTGTAACAATCTGTTTACAGACCAATAGAAGAGAACCTAAAGAATCCCATTTTACAGATGCTATATGAGGCAGAGAGAGTATGTGATTTGACAAATTACACTGAGAACAGAAAAAGGCGAAAATACACCGCAGTTCTGCTGGCATCTAGTTGAGTCTAGGCAGCCCTACACAACTGATGACAGCCAGGTTTGTACAGGTAGCAGGTAACAATAGCTACTGCCCACTAAAAAATTATCAGAAGTCATGAGTTTCTTTCTTGTCATAAATTCAAAATGGATAATGCACTTGTTATTGTTAATGTTATTTGTGTCATCATGGCTCCCAGAGAATAAAAATCCCATGACACTAAGATCATGGGAAAGATTGAAAATAACTCCCTTCACGAGTGAATCACAAAACTGGAATCTGTGAAATGTCTTTGAGGGTAGACCATTTTATTTTTAAATTATAAAACATTATCTCAGAAAAATTTGGTATCTAGAACAGAATCTTTGGCAGAATTGCTAGTTCTAAGCATTGCAAACTATGTAGTCTATCTGTGAAATATTAAATTAAGATATTTTCAGTTTCCCTCTAACTCTGAGCCCTATAAGGTGAACCTTATAGGGTTCATATTTTATTTTTTGTATCTGTGAGACTTTATAAAAGTGAAGTTTGGGCTTCTTCAAGATCTGAAGTACCAAGTGAAAGCATGAAATACTGACAGTCTGAAAACAAAGCTGCAACAACCAGTTGCAGTCATTCCACTGTTGTTAGCCAAATAGGAGGGTGGGTATGAAAGCAAGCACCATTGAAAAAAAAGGCAGTATTTGCTTTCTCTCTTAAATTATCACACAAATATCAACAGGCAGAGGTCTCCTGTTGGCCTACTATAAGGCAGAAAAATAAATGCAACGAGACTTGCAGGGCTGGTCATCGGTTGTTTTTGCTTAACACTTCCCTTTTTTTTCCTCCCACTCACTAAAAAAAAATAATTGTAGGAGCAAATTGTAGGCTGCCATATAGGTCAGGTGATCTTCAAGCTGGTACCTGATTCCTAGGAGTGCACACTGACTGGAACACAGTTGATTGCTTATAAAGGAAAGATAAATCTAGTTTTCTGCAAGAGTCCTTTCACACAGTGGTAGGCACTCTATTGCAAATGTAAATCTTGCATCAAACCTTTGCTTAGGCAATATCCGCATGAGTCAGCAGGTGCAGGGGATTATCTCCATCAGGATACGCGGAAAGGCAGAAGAGGCTATTTCTGAAGAGAGCTGAATGTGTAACATAAATCTTTCTCTGTTAGGAGAGATTTACTTTATGATTTGAATCAACTCAGTTCTAGTGGAAAAAAGTCTTTCACAAGAAAGATCTGGAGGTGTATCGGAAATCACTCAAATCTGGGAACTAACAGCATCTCTTTCCAAATGGCAAACTCCAAAGTCAGAGTCCAGGATGTCATTAGGATCCCAACATGAGCAGTGTAATTATTTTTTTTTTTTTTTAATTTTTGTGCAAAAACTTTTCAGTGATTGTAGGTTTGTTCATTCTAGATTGTAAATGAATCTCAGTAATCTTAGTTTACAGTTCCACATTTCTGATATAAAAGAAATTATTTTGTACAATAACGATGAGGGGAACATTCTACAGGGAAGACGGGTGACTTTGGAAAGGATATGAGGAGTGGTTTCATGGTTCAGGACTGCTGAGAGTGTGACCTCCTTGAGGAGATTACTCAGTAGTGAAGGCTCTGCCAAAACTATCTGTCTTCAGCCTTAGTGTACTTTGTCCTGGACTCTCTGAACTGCTTTTCTGAGAAGGACGCAGCTCTGTAGCTGTAGTGCAAATAGTGATGCCCTGCCAATATGAATAGATTAAAGCTTGGTGATGGCTTTGAAGATTAAGATCTGACCCTCAAATTGGCAGCCAGAGTAGACCTGAGCTAACAAAGATCAGTGCAGAGGAATGATATAGAATAGCTGCAGCTCTTAATCCCCCTGAAAATTAGACAGCTGCATTCTCCAGCAGCAGAAGCTCCAGTGTTGTCTTTACCTCTGGAGAACCTCTGTAACTGATGGGCTACTGTCATCAGGATCTCTTCTGACAAGATACAGGGAAATGGGATCAAGTCTAAGGATGAGTTTGTGCCACACTGCCTATTAGCTAATGAATAGTCTGATGTTTCTGATCACATTAACATCTGGATGGAAGGAAGAAAATATATTCTAACTAGGTAGGTCAGCTCTGGGAGGCAGCTACTGTTATTTTGGCATGGCACACCATTAATCTGAATAACTGGTTCCTCATTCAAGCATTAAATACTGTGGAATGTCTGATGCTGAATTCTTCTGTGGAAAACTATATATCCAAACAATTACACCTGATGTACAGTTGATATCACTCCATTTTCTCAAGTGGTATCATACATCTCCTGAAGCCAGATTTCTGTTCAGGACAACTTGGCAAAAAGGACTTCTTGCTCCTCAGTGATCTCACAATGCTGTTGCTAGGGAATGACTGACTCCCATGTAGTATTGAGTTGCCAAATTGTACATTTTTCCTGTTCCGCTTTGTGATGTAAACAGGTTTTCTGCATCGATGGTCAGACATGCCATCAAAATGCCATCAAAAGACTGAATATTAACAAACAGTTTCTATCCAGTGCCACGAGAAAGTTTTTCCCTTTCCTTGCATCATTGCTAGCCTCTCTGTATCTTGCTAACATCCAGTTAATCCAGCAGCAGGAACATTTGCAAGCCTTACTATTTCTTGACAATGATTTTTGTCAAAAAATAGGAGGATGAAATAGTGTGATAAAGGGGGAGGTTTCCAATATCCATTGTTATCGTGACACTCCTGTTGCTTTCATGAAATTCGTGGTGGTCTTATTTCACTGAAGGAAGCTTATAATTTCCATTAATAACATATGCTTCCTTGGCAGTCAGAAGACACACCATGCTAGTTTTGCAGGTTGTCATGTTTTGGAGCCCAAATGTGAGAGGATCATGTATGTGTAAAATTAACTGAGAGAGGTGGGAATTCTCTGTCCCCTGGGAGTGCCACTCCTGCTTGGCTGATACGGCCTGTCAGATAGGATAGATAGTCATCCCAGGTATCACTGCTGTGGTTGGATTACACGGTTAGTACAGCAGGATAAAAAGCTAAGAGATTGGCCTAAAGAAGAAGTGGCACCAGGTGACCTATTTGCAAATAATATTTGAAATAGAGACGCCGTGTGTCTTCCATTTCTTGTAACAAAAGAAGAAAAGCTGGACACAAACTGAAAATGCACTCCATGGTGGCATAAATCCACTACAACTTCTTATCACAGAACCACAGAATCAGAGAATAGTTTGGGTTGGAAGGGACCTTTACAGGTCATCTGCAATGAGCAGGGACATCTTCAACTAGATCAGGTGGCTCAGAGCCCTGTCCAACCTGACCTTGAACGCTTCCAGGGATGGGGCATCTACCACCTCTCTGGGCAGCCTGTTCCAGTGTTTCACCATCCTCATCATAAAAAATTTCTTCCTTATATCTGTTCTGAATCTACACTCTTTTAGTTTAAAACCATTACCCCTTGTCCTACTGCAACAGGCCCCGCTAAAAAGTCTGTCCCTGGTTCTTCAGTTGACTTAATGCTCTTTGTATCAACTATCGATTCAACTACCATACACCTCCCTAGAGTGCCACTGTGCTGCTTTGTAATTATTTCCATACCTATACATTTACCAGATGAGTTTCTCAGGCTTCTGGAAAAAAAGATCTCTAGTTTCTGCAAAAAACAGTCTATAGAGGGAATGGTATAAATTCTGATGGTGGCTTCTTGCAGCTGCAAAAAAGCCAAAACCAAACCCAAACTTCAGGCATATTTAGACAGGCAATCTTCTTACATCTTTAAGCAAAATGACAAATCAATAGGCTTGTTTTCTGCTTTTAATGCACCACCTTTTCTTCAATTAACTAAGTTTTACACAGAGTTTAAGTCTACCTAATAAAGATTGTTGAAAAAGAATTAAGTGCCCAATCTACTTTCACTAAAATCATTGTACAAACGCCCACTGGATTGACTGGAAACAAGTCTGGACACATTTCAGTTATCACTGGAAATAGAAAGGCTTGATTTTTTTGGTTACTGGTTCCATAACCATATCCAAGCTTATTGGAAAACACTCTTATTTCTTTTACAAGTTGTTTAAAAATCTGGAATATCATACATTTTCCAAATTATTTTGAATTATTTTAATTCAGGGGCTAGAAAACACTTAACTGCCAGGACCAGCTACATGCCTTTTGGGAAGCAGCTAATGCACATGGAATTTCTGTAGATGGGATAATAGTGGAGAAAACTTGCTTCAGTCTTGAACTGAGTATCGCATAATATAATATAAGCCCTTTACCTTCGGTAGGTTAATGCATTTGTGATGAAATCACGAACACTACTTCCATCTCTCTGCTCAGAGCAGGTATGAGAGCAGCAGAAGCAGCACCCGCAAGACCCTGTATTCCCCGCGGTGCCCTAGCAATGACTTTGGTTCTGTTCCTTTGCCTTTATGTCTTAACTCTCAGCTGAGACTGCTCACAAAGCACCTAGCTAAAATTACTTTTCTTAATCAGCAGACATCTTAGGAAGGTAGACAAAAAAACCCTCGCTGACTCACTAAATAAATGCCATCCAATCATCAAATGGTAATACTGTGTAATCACCACTCCCTTTTCTTCTCCGTCCTCCTAGGCCATGGTGTATATTTGGGTGAGAACAAAGAATGAAGTTCTCAAGTCCATTTGCTTACCACTGGCAGGTTTTTGGAGGCTGCTTTAGAACCCCTGTCTTACAGCTGCCTTTGTTCATTTCCAACAGTCTAGTGCAAGATACATGATACCACATGAAATGCAAAACAGAAAGGAGAGAAGAAAGGACTTGATAGAAGACAAAATTTGCAAGCATGACTTTTCCTGGTTAGCTCTCTTTGGGAGTGTGCCTATGTTGATGGTTCAGGTAAAGCTGTTTTATAAGTAAGAGAGTAAGTGGGTAACAAACACACTACTGGGAAAGGCACTGAATGACCTCATTGAATGATTTTTTTTGGTATGATAAAGCAGAAATGAAAAAAAGTAGGCAAATTACATTTGTTTTCAACAGTGTTTTGAGACTATTCTGTATATGAAAGCATCAAAGAAACATCCGAAATGTCAATGCAGACATACCATTATATTACATGATTTGTAACACAGAAGCTGACCTCATCCTTCAAAGAAGATGACTACAGTAACAGTTGGATACCCAGTGGTGGTGCAAATGAGTCCAAATCTGACCTAGGTCAGAGTGTATGGCAAAACCAGGAAAAAATAGCATTCACATCTCTAGTCTTAAATACAGAGCTGCTCTTCTTGCAGAGCACCAAATGAGGAGTCTGCAAACTTTTCTTCAGCAGTCCTAACAGTGGCTGCCAATGGCAGTGCCAGCTCCCAGTTCATTTTGCATTTCTATACCACAAATCCATGTCCTACCCTTCGGAACTTCCACACTAGACTTGTAGCAAAACATGGGCTGAAAATCTCTTTCCCTATCTTGGCCCATACTCGTTAGAAAAATCTGCTGTTTGACCACAGAAAAATTTCCACTGCTGACTGATTCCTAGGTCTGTTTGGCTGATTATCATTCCCCAACCTACCCTTATGTGATTCACACCCATACATCTGCTCTAGCTTCAGCATATAATTGTTATTGCATACAGACAGCCCAGTATTTATTCAAACAAGGGTGCTCTTGTGTATTTCTCCTTTTTTAGCTTCTCTAAAAAAAGTAAATCAGTCACAATACATTACATTGTATATGCATGTTTGTGTGTGGGAATAAAACCTAATTTTATTACCCTCTCAAAGGCAGCAGCTGATTACTAAGAATAAATAAAAGGAGTATATTAAATGGAGTACTGTACATTTACGTTAGAGACAAGGCATTACAGCCCTCTCTAAAATACTGTGACTTGTTAAAAATTATTTCTGCTATTTTCCGACATCCTTTTCCATATTATAAAACAAATATTTGTTCTCCTGCAGATCTGTTGCTACAGTACAAAAAACCTAGGCTGTGACTCCGTGACACTGCAAGTCTTGAACTCCTGTGTTATCATTTTGTCCTGGGAGAAGCAGAAAAGATACTTGTGGAATGAGCAAGTTGATACTGCTTGGATTATCTTCATAAAAGAAGCTGAAATGAGTTTAAAAACATTTGTGCTCTGCCAGAGTCAGCTGACTTGTTTCTCAGGAGTTTGTGCGAACTGTTGTTTCATGGGGTTTTTGGCTCACGCATGTGTTAAGACTTGGGGAGAGTTCAATGAACCCGGATCTCAAAGCAAAAATATTTTACCTACATTTTCTAGTGAAGATTTTTTTTTTTCCCCAGAAAATATTTTAAAAGTAATTTTAGACTCATTTAACTTATTTTGTGAAAACAATCTATATATAGACTTGAAAGTCTAGGGTTGGCAGTTTGGCTTTTGGTTTAAGACATTATACAAGTAAGGACCTACTCGTAAAAAAAATTTGTAACTATAAGCTTAATGCCGAGTCATACATTTTCTGGATGTGGACTTTGAGCTATTTTCCATAACATCTATTGAGATAAAAGCATAACATTGTTTTTTTCCTAGAAGGATAATGATTCTCAGCAAAGATTGTAATATAGGTTTTATTCCTGAAACCTTTGTACTTCCTACCACCATTTTCCACGGTGCTTGCAGTCAGATCAGGAGCAGATCTGGAGTATGTTTTTATCTACTCATTCACATTATAGCTCTGAACAAACATCCGGGAACTATGTTTTGCCTCAAACTCACATCCCTTCAAGTACTTCAATTCCGAGTTTCGCAAATGGACTCAAACCAGCAGCTGGCACTCCTGAGACCGAGAGAGTCACTCGCGGTGAACTGAAAGCTTGCCCACCAAAAGCCACAACAGCAGCTTTCATCTGGAGTCCTCTGCATCGTCATCAAGTTCTGCGGTGGAAAACGGGTGAAGGGAACACATACATGTAGTTAGTAAAACATTTGTAAAGCAATAAGGACAAGAATGTCCAGCAAAAAGCTGTGGCTTTAATGGAGGAGCTGATAAGAGGCAGAAGAGACAGGTAAGGGAAAAAGCAAAGAGAGGTATCAAAGCCTGGTTTGGAGCCGCAGGGTAAAAGCCCGAAAGCCTTCAGGAAGGTAAGGGTTACTCCGGTTATCACAGGGCACAAAACATTTCACTGCCAGGCAACCAATTCACGCTCAGCTACAGTCAGCAGTGCCTATGAGTTGCTGGTGATCTGACAGATAAGATGGTGATCTGACAGTTGTTTAATGGAATATGTAGAATAAATCCATTTTTCAATAGAGTGAAAAGAATGTACTAATACATAACTTCATACATTTCCACCAATGTATTTAAACTCTCACAAGAAGAAGGAAAGTTGTTCAGATGATAGGATTAAACTGCCTTTGGACTCTCAGGTGATGCTGTCAACAAAAGGGCTTTCTGATATTTCTGATTATTTTTTTTTTTAATTTTTTTTTAAAGATGACAAGCTAACTGATAGCAGGTTTTGGTCTTTCAAGTTGGCACAGATTTGATTAATGATCCACAGATGGAAATCTCTGTAGCTCTTGCCAACTGTAGTAACAGCCCATTCCCAGGTGCTGGGCAGATTTTAAATGGAATTTTTTTTTTTTTTTTTTTTTTTTTGGCTGATACACTACAATGTAACACGATAAGTTAAATTACTCACATCATTCCTGTAGGCTACCAGTTATTAGTTTCCAAATTCTACTCCCATTTCTCACTTCACATATGGTTATTTGTTCAGTGCCTTGAATAAGTAAGATACTAGATGCATATTGTTCGTTATAATACTATATTCACATTAATCATTTTTAGTGTTGTTATATTATTCATGTAAATAGACTAGCCGAAGTCCCCAGATATGCTAATGTGATATGGGGTTTTGTCTGTAATCTGTTTGCAGCTGTCAACTCTTAGTTGGTCACAATGTTCAAGGGATTTGCAGGAGCTGTAGAGTGTTACCAGTCCTGTAAAATGACATTTTTTTTTAGCTGCCAGAAAAACTCCTTCCCAAAAGACTGCACTTGATAATATTCCTACACTAGTCCTCTG
Organism: Aramus guarauna; assembly: GCA_013400195.1. Lineage (NCBI taxonomy): Eukaryota > Metazoa > Chordata > Aves > Gruiformes > Aramidae > Aramus > Aramus guarauna. The sequence continues at coordinate 445,825 of VXBL01000568.1, forward strand.
TACTTTAGCAAACTAAGAGTGTCCCAGCCGTCTCAGGGAATGTCTCTGAGATGCCTGAATACATTGCTTCCTTCGGATTTACTGCCCCCACAAACACGGGGCAATCCAAGTCTGCAAACCAGAAGGACAAAAATTGAGGTAAAGAATTGGGCATAAGACCAGCGGAGGGAGACGAGAAGTAGAACAACTAGAGAATGCTATTCTAGCTGTAACTGGATACTTTTATTTGCTCCAGTACTCTCCGGCATTCAGAGCCCAGTACTCAGTTCCCATAGAAATAGAGTACTTTCCAGATAAGGGCTAAGATTAACTGCTTAATGATTTTTGCCTCCACGGTCCTATACTTATGCCCTTAGAGTTAGGCTTTGTTGTTAAACTTCAAAGGCTCTTGATGGGTGTGAAGGGATCCAGCTATGTTGGGAACTTGTGATTTCTTCCTGGCTCACAGTCAGTCAGCTGGTGAACCTGTAAACTGTATAAACAAAGACGATGGTTTCACCTGGAATCAAGCAGTACAGGTGTCTAAAGATTATTTCTCTTTCTGTTTTTATCCAGTTTGACAGACAGCCACTTCTAGCCTAAATTTAAAGTGCTCTTAGGTGGAAAGCTATTCACAGCTCCACATTAAATGCTATATAAAACCTGGGTCACACTGACATTCACATGCAAATAAGATTCTTGGTTTTAGCATCCTGTAGTGATTGCAGATGATCCGTTACTAGTATAGACTAGCTTGGACATGACTGTGAGATGAACTAATGCCTCCCTCCAGCTTGTCAAGCTGTTCCTGTGTCATCATGAAGGAACGAAAAGAAAGAAACAATAATTACACTTTTCGGAATCTCAGTCTGTATTTTGGAAGGCATGATTACATGATGTGCAGCACTAAATGTGGAAGTCTCACAAAAACCCAACTGGCAAGTATCTTCATTGCACTAATGAATTTTCAAATATTTATATAAGCCTCATGAGCAAAGTTCTACTCAAGAATAATGATGGTACTTCCTACCTTTTTGACTCACTCCACCGTTACATATTTCCAGTTCCTTGGAGTTGTAGAATTGTCATGCATCTTGGGGAATAATCTTTGTTCCCCAAAATCTCAATAAAATGAAAAACTTTGTGAATCTCTCTGTCATGTCTCATACTTGTAAAAGCATGGTCACTGTCTTCTATCATCAGTGCTATTAATTTCTTTCAAAGTTTGATCCTGGCAAAAAACCAAACCCCCACAACTGTAGTTACTCCAAGCATAATACCATGAGCCAAATTAATCCATGATCTAATACTGATGACATTGGTGGATTCAGTCCAGAGACAAATGTAACTTAAAGTTGTTTTGAAATGGAACATATTCTCCAATCTCAGAAGAGCAATAATATTTGTTTAAAAGTTGGGGGGTTTATTCCCTTAGGGCAGAGATAATAATATGAATTGCTGTTTATACAAAGAAATTGTATGTAGTAATTTTTCTAAATAACACAAATATATGTCGCATATGAGTAGTCTCTCTTATCTTTTTCTTGCTATCCTCTATTTTCAAGTTCACCTATTTTTTTCTGCTGTGTCCTAAAAGGAAAAGACAGTCTACTAGATAGTACTTGCCATTAAAAAAAAAAAAAAAAAGTTATATTTTTTCAAATCTAATTTATTGTAAAAGTAGTAGCAGAACAATGTTGCTGTGCTCTAGTTCTCTGCAATGCACAACTTGCTTCGATGAACCAGCAAATGTCATGTTGCCTGGTGAAGAGAGGCTTACAGTCAAGTTACAAACTAAGCTTTATTTATCAGAGACTACAGCATTTTACATCCTGGCCCTGCACCACTAATATTAATGGTGGTAATATTATAACAACTGGACCTGCAGGTGACTGCTAAAAAACCTAATCTGAAAAAAATCTGCATGATTGTTCAAAAAGTGATTGGAAAAGGCTTATCAACAAGCCTGACTGATGTTACACACTTTGGCTTCCCTTTTTTTTTTTTTTTTTTTTAATACTGTTGAACTCAGCAAAGCTTATACCTCCAAAAACAAGGAAAAAAATTACAGTACATGCCAGCATAAATTTAATTCTGTATCTGCTGCCCTGTAGAGGTCTTGCTAGCTGCCATGGATTATATAAATAAATTTTACCATGTTCTTTGCATTTGATCTTGCTCTTTTCATTGCTGGAAGCATTTACTAGCTTGGCATTATTGCAATATAAGGAGGTCACTTAAGGAGCATCACTGATCTCCCTGTCACGTCTGGTTGTGTGACTAAAGGCAGCAGATGTATGAGTCTTTAAAATGATCCAATTTGATACTGAGTTATAGCAATCCTGCATCAGTCAGCATTGTGTCTCTGATATATAGACTCAATAACGCATAGGAAGCATATGTTAGATGACATCCTGTGCATGAAGGTGAAGGACTTGTAAAATTTAGCAGTGGAGCAGGATGTGCTTCTGAGGAATGATGTGAATGCTTGAATATAAAGTATGTATAGGTGATTCCTGTCTGTCTTTTAAGACATAATGTTTTGCCTTAAACAAGATGACAATTTAGGAAGCTATTCTGACTCATCTTCAAACGCTGAGGACAAATACGTTTAGTGAAGGCGTAAGAAATCATCATTCAAAGGAAACAGGAAAGGAAAGGAAATAAAATCACCTAGACTGAAAGGAAACTTCAGAGTTAACCTCATCCAACCTTCTACTCAAAGGAGGGACAACATCTATCAGGTTGCTGAGGGACTCGTACACTCAGGTTTTGAGTATCTCCAAGACAGGAGATTCCACCAACTCTCCAGGCACCTCTTCCAGCATTTGATCACTGTTGTGGGGAATTTGTTTGGGATTTTTTTGCTTACATTTACTTGGAATTTCCCATATTCCAACTTGTGTTCATTGCTTCTCATTCTTCCACTGTGCACCTGGAGAATAGTCTGCCTCTGTCTTTACATCCTTTTATAGGTAGTTCTACAAAACAATAAGGTCCTCCACCTTTGCTTTACCTTCTGAATGAATCCAGTACCCAAAGTGCAGGACTTTGCACTTGCCTTTGCTGAACTTCATGATGTTCCCTTCAGTCCATTTCTCCAGCCTTCAACAGCCCTGCTCTCCCCCTTGGGATCTGTCCTGTGGGGACATTTGCAAATTTGCTGAAAGTGCACTCTATCCCATCATCCAGATTGTTAACAAAGATGTTACATGTTACTGGCCACAACAGTGATTACTGAGGGATGCCGCTGGTAACCAGTTGCCAGCTCGACTTGTACCACTGATCACAATCCCTTTAGCCCAGCACTCCAGCTGATTTTCCACCCGCCTATCCACTTACTCAGTTCTTATAATTTTGGCTCTAAGGATACTACAGGAGACCATACCAAAAGCCGTGCTAAAGTCAAGGTATGCAGCATTCATCACTCTGCCCTCATCCACACAACTGGCTATTTTGTTATGGAAGGCAATATGGTTGGTCAGGCATAATTTGTTGTTGGTCTGGAAACGGCTCTACAGTCTTCCCAGGAACACAGATGAGGCTGACTGGCCTGCAGTTCCCTGGATCCTTCTCTTGTCCTTCTTGAAGACGGGTGTGTTTACCTATTTCCAGTTATGAAGAACCTCTCCTGATCCCCATGACTTCTAAGGGTGATAGAGAGCAGCCATGCAATGGCACTGACTCGCTCCCTTGGCACTCTTGAAGGGTTCTGTCTGGTCCCGTGGACTTGTATATGTCCAATCGGCTTAAATACTCCTAGGTCAGTAGAACTAAGGCTGTCTGCTATGCTTGATTTTCAGAGGCTGAGGTTTGAATTACAGAACAGTAAGTATAAATATCTTGCACTGTGAAGAACATCTTCCAAGTGAAAACATCAAAGCAGCCTACAATTATGAATTAACTCAGCTAAAGCTTGTTCCTAAAAATTCATATTACTGTTTCTTACAGTACAGTAAGCTCAGAGAGAGGTATTGAGATGATACTTAAAGAATAAGAATTTTGCTAAACTGTTTCCTGGAAGGCAAGTGAACTGCCAGACAATTTAATTCTCCTTTAGCAAAGCTTTTACAATAGGATTGCAAATACTTATTTAGCTAGCCTGAATTAGCAAGTGGTTCCAATACAAGCCTTGAAAAGAGGTAGGAAAGAATTATTATGTTACTCCTACATCGCCTCCTTTACAGTGTAGTCATGCTTTGAATGGTCTAGACAGCAAAGCTGCTGACTGAGAAAGAAAATACAGAAATGGCTTCTTTCAGCCACAACTTAGCACCTATGATATCCAGAACTTAGCTGTTTCCCTTTGTCTTGGTTACAAGAGCTCTAAGCACAGGGACAGACTTGTATATCTCTCCATTTCCCCTTGCCATTTCCTCTGTTAACACTGCAAGACCACCTGTCCCACCAAGCCTTCTGTGAGCTGCTGTAATGCTGTTCACTGACCTCTGTCCCTTCCATAAGTGCGTATCATATGCATTGGCTTACTGCAACGTTCTGTACTGTTAAATGGATTGACTGAGCACAGTCCTAGCACAGGATTTTGGAACGTGCACACTATATTTTCCTCTCTAGATTAGTTCCCTATATTGACCCTGCACGGGCTTCCCCAGCTACGTCTACATTTTTCAGCCTAAACCCTGAATGTGTATGTATTTTCTGAGGGTTAACTTTAGCAATGGTATATTCTGAGAACATTTGGGTAGAAACTGGGGAAGCATTTCCTTTTCTTGGATTTGTTTTTAATAATTTCTTCAATTGTTGTCCCTTTGGTTTTGCAGTGGCTCAGCTTTTCAGAGAAAACACTGGCTACTGAAAGTTTGTCCTTTCTTGTTATTATTACTCTCTTCTCTGTCTGGCCAGCACTACCAACTTTTTCCTTTCAGAAGACAGAATGGGACCTGAAGACTGAGGAACAGAGAAGCTATTATAGCAAAGATGAGACAATTTTTAATATTCCTTATCGGTTTCATCACTCTGTGGTTGGTCCGTGCCCTGCCCTCCACACAGATGGAAAGGCTCCTGATGGCCTAACTTCAATGCAGACGGCATTAGGAACAGTGTTCTTCTCTGAAGAGTAAATCCTTTTGAGATCCTAACACTAAGATTAAATAAGTGATCTTACATCTGACCTCACCTGAAGAGACGGAGGAAAAAAGGTACAGATCCCACTATGACGCACACAGGTGGACTCTGAGGTACGTCTCCTGTTTCCCTTCCTATCCAGCTTCCATGTGTTATATTTCTCCTGCTCAACCACTTTTCTTCTCTTCCTTGCTGCTGCCACACTCCTCTTTACACTCTTTGCTGTTCCTCTGCAGCCCATTTCCCTGTCTAATGCCCTTGGCCTCTGTCCACACACAGACACCATAATACCGTGCACACCCAACAGAGGAGTGTCTGTGGTCCAGCACTCACATTCCCTAGGTCTATGTTACAAGACGTTGCATGAAATTAGAAAACATATGGTCACCTGCTGTGAAAGGCTGATCTAGAAAGGGCTCCTTGACGTGAAGCACACTGTTCTATTATTTGGGAATTATGACTACATCTGCCTTTTATCTTTCATCTTGTTGCTCAGTGATAATTGACTGCTCAAGGCTAGCACTCAGTTGTAATTATTCCCCTGGTGAAAACACAGCAACACACTCTGCAATTGCTCTCACATATCTGCACGCAGCATCTGTAACACATCATCCTTCAGCAAACAGCTATTCCTTTTTTTTTTCCCCCTCTAAATTAGCTGTACAAATTAGCAGGGGACATTTCTCCAAAGAAAAATTTAACAGGAGTAGAGAGCACCAATGCACCTACAGAATACACTGAATGTTTCACCATACATTAAAATATCTCATATTCAAGGTCCGCTAACAAAGGGGCTGCCCTGCTGCTGTCTCTTGTGGCACTTGGAGATTTCCATTTACCTATTTAGCCGATTTATTTTACAGAATTAAGCATGTGGTAACTTCTTGAGCGCTATGTCCACAAAGCTGCCAAGTACAAGCCGCAAGAACCGTCAGTAAGTCACCTCACAGCAGCAGCTCTCAGCTAATTGTTAGTGTACTAATAAATAAGTAAGGAGCTCCACTCAGTGGCAAGAGAATGTATTTCCAACGATGACATCTGACAACGTAAGAGGAAAGGAGTCTTTGGAAATGTAAATATATATACTAAACACTCTCTACTTAATTCAATCTCTGCATGATCTAATTTAATCAAAGCACTAGAATCATGACCTTTCACTAGGATAGCTTATTCATCGTCAGCAACAATTTCTGAGAAAATGCAATCACTGGCTGTGGAAAGATGTTTAATCAAGCAGACACTCTGAATTATAAATGTTAAGCAAAAGAGAGTCTTGCCCAGATGCTTTATAGTCTATGATTGGCATACTTGTTATTCCGTGCAGTAATGAATTACTCTAGATGATTACAAGGCCCTGATTATTTCCTGACAAGTTGGGGTTCAATATTTATTTAACACTACAAGACAGTTATTTGGACAATAAATAGACAAATATGAAACTTTGAACAAAAAAGTTTTTTATGATGTTTCTTTTCTTTGTAGCATTATTGGAATCTGATACATAATCACTTAATAAACTCAGTATTGTCAGTATTTTTATTTTAAGCGTGCTAGGCTTTCATTTGTAACTACTTTTTCCATTTTTTCTTCTTTTTCTTTACCTTCTCTAGACTTTGTTGAAAAACTGAGGCCTGTTTCACAGTTCCTAGCTTCTCTAACAATCTCTATATTAAAAGTAGTCTAGCCTGAGCGCACAGAATCAGTGTATTTCTAAATCAAAGATTCTCAAACTGTGGGCAATAAACATATGCAAATGGAGACGCTAACAGGGAGCAAAAAGGAAGGCAACGGTGGGGGAAATGCCAGAGGAGTTGCAGCTAGGGCCAAAGGCTCCAAGGGAGGGAAACAAGAGCTCTGAACACAAGCAGAGGAAGCACATCTGATAGAAAATGACCTCATTTGGATGTTGCTCCTCAGCAAGAGCTCACTGACAATGCCGGATCAGTTCAGCATCTCCTTTTGCTCTTGCTCTGTGTGTACTTGGCCCCTTCCCTCCTCATCCTTGGTCTCGCTTCTCTTTGAAACACTTCCTCCTGAACACACTTCTCATTCCACTCGCGGTGGCTCCACGGCAAAGCGTTTCTCCTTCCTCAGCCGCAAACGTGCTACCTGGTGGTATTTCCCCTCTCCACGCTCAGTTTAAGAAATGCTGCATTCGAAATTTCTAGTTGGAGTTGGGTAGAGATGCAGAAAGTTCCCTGGAATGTAGCAGAAAAATGTCTAAGATGGCTGCTAAACAAACTCGCTGACTGAAGTGTGCACGATATATCCTGAGATAGGCCTAGGACAAACTTCAGAGACTTTCGATTACTATGTTCTCTCTTGGTGTTAAAAATTTTAGAAAAAAAATGTAGATACCTTCATTTTCAGTATTATTTCTATATGTCCTTAAGTCATGCTTCCCAAAGATAACAAAAGTCCCCCCCTGCAATTTAAGAGTGATATCCTGCTGTATCACTGTTAAATCTAGACTCTAAAGGCCTAATTCCTATATTTCTTGTCCAGACATGCGGCTGCACTATGACTCTACGTAGGAACAGAAACACCTTCAGTGTGGAAGGCAAAAATCAGTTTCTGGACGCCACTGCCTGGTGCAGAGCAAGGAGCTAGCGGGTGGGATGGGAGGACAGGGAGGCTGGGGCTGGGGGAAGTGTCAGGCTCCAACTGGGAATCAAACACACACACACGGGCACCGTGTGGGATCAGTGCTCACGTCATCTTCTACATGCTTGTACTAAGTCCATCCACCATCAGATTTATAACGTCTGTAAAACTGGGCAGTAGCTGGTAACAGTCAATGCACAGGTTTCTACCCACTACAATTGTTCTCCTCAGGATGAAACAGAGCAGTCAGCAGCAGGATGCCTAAAGTCTGCCTGGGTCCCACAGTAGGTATCAAAGTCCCTTTTTAAGGATCTGGCTTTAGTGACACCCATCATGTTCCTTGCTAGAATTTTCATCTTCCTGCAGTGCATGCAAAACTTAATTCATAGTACTACCCTATAGTTTTGCTGGGCCTAGTGGGATTTTTAATATGTCTAGATTTTATAGGTTTCACATCTCCATTCTTTTTTTTTTCCTTTTCTCATTTTCAGCTACTTACTGGCAAGTTGGAAATATTTTTGCCTCAGTCTGCCTGTTACAGATATTGTGTCTTCCTAAGTGGATGTCATATTTTTGCTTTGTGCAGGTACAAAATCACGTTCCAATTTAATAAAATCAATCAAAGGTATGAAATCATTAAACATAAACTTCCCTAAACAAAATCTTCCCAAGCAGCGTTTCTAACTAGGAAACATAATCCTATGTTTAGATTACATTTAGGAAAATGTAAACATAAAAGTAATAAATCTTTTATTTACTCCAGTTTTAAATATAAGCTTAGATAAGGGATCTCCATCTACCTTTCCCCCTAGTTTCTGCCTCATTCCTATAAATGTACTTTTTGGTGTGCAGTGGCTCTACTGAGAATCAAAACAGATATACATTTAGGAGTGAAGAAAAAAGAATAGGACAAAAAAGAGAACATACATGTAAGGTTTAGAACATTAATATACCATGACATGTTGGAAGCACTGCTATAATATTAAGTACAATAAAATTGCGTTTTACTTTTGCACTCTGAAGTTTTAGCCACTCTACTGAATAAAAGTATTTTATATATTAAGGTCTCAAACTATTCCTAAGGATGTGATAAAAACAGAAAAACAGAAAACTCCTCAGTCAAAACCAGTTTTGTCAACAGAAATACATATTTTGGTAATGCTATTTAAATATGACTTTTAATGTTAATTTAAAAGCTTTCAGCAATGCATGTGAATTCCCCATCATTATAATCTGTAGTCTGAAATTTGACAGATTCAGCTATAGGCCCATGTCAAATCACAGTGAGAGACTGGTATCACTGTTAGGAAAAAATCTAGAAAATCTCAAAGATACTGAAAAAGTCTATGTGGCAGTCTGTGGCTGTGCGTGGAAAAACTTGAAATGCCAGTTACGGCGGTAGTATGCATGAAAATGGGTCATGAAATTATGAATTCATTAAGAGTTACTTTTGAGAACGCTAGAATAATAAATTAAATACCGGAAGGTCAGAAACCAAAATATAGTGCCTAGCCTTTAAAGAGAAGCTGTGGAAGACTGAAGTTACCTTAAACTTCAATTATCTGTTAATGATTTAAATGCTTTTCCTAGTTACAGAATCACAGCTTCACAGATTGGTAGAGGTTGGAAGGGACCTCTGGAGATCACCTAGTCCAAACTCCCTGCTAGAGCAGGATCGCTTAGAGCAGGTAGCACAGGATTACGTCCAGGCAGGTTTGGAATATCTCCAGAGAGGGAGACTCCACAACCTCTCCGGGCAGCCTGTTCCAGCGCTCAGTCACCCTCACAGTGAAGAAGTTTTTCCTCGTGTTCAGGTGGAACTTCCTGTGTTCCCGTTTGTGCTCGTTGCCCCTTGCCCTGTCACTGGGCACCACTGAGGAGTTCTAAGACTTGAAAAAGGAGAGAAGTAACCATCAGTCATTCCCATTTTTTAGCCTGTTGAAGGAAGACCAAGACCACTTCCCTAATTTTTAAGTAAGGCTGTTGACACGTCTTCAATTGCCATCTTTAGATGCTTCTGAGGGCAAGCCTAGGCAGCACCATGAGCATGCCTCCCTCATGCTTCACACAAACCCAGGGGGGTGCTGCTATGTACCCCGAGATCCCCATGTTCCCTTCGGCCTGTCTTCCCCAGCCGGAAAGGTCGACTGGCTCCCGCAGAGCTGGGAGGGGAGCTCGCCCTGCACAAACTGCGGTGCTTTCTTTCGCAGGATTCATCCGCTGCCGGCTCAGCAGCCTGAGGAGGGCAGGGGGTAGCCGCCGGGTGCGAAGCACTGCCCGGGCAGGCGGTGGGCAGGAGCATGCCAGCACTGCCACCCATCTCTGTGAAACCCCAGATACTGAAAGGCAGGCACAAGGCTGGGGCGTGCAGGGAGCTGCTGCAGAAGCGCTCCTAGTCAAAATAAAGGAGCGCCGGGGGGCCTCGGGCCCTATCCCGGGGTCAGTAAAGGGTCCAGTTCCTTCAGGAACGGGGACGAGGGAAGAGAGCGCGGCTATCCGGCGGCACAGGCCGTTACGAAGAGTTCAGCATCGCCAGCGGGCGGGACCGCTGCGTGCTCACGGCGGGCTGGCGGCCCTCTCACAGGCCAGGCACCCTCCCGCCTACCCCTCAGGGGCACGCCGTGCGCCTGCGCACCCGCCGGCTGACGTAGCTTCCGGTCAGAAGCGTTTCCGTGCCGTCATTTCCTGCCCCGCCGCCGCGATCGCCGTTTCGTGCCCGGCCGGAGGGGACTCGTGTCCCTTCCCAGGCTCCGTGCCCGCGCGCCCCGCCGCCGCCCCGCGCTCCCTTTCCCCCTCCGCCTCCGGGGCCGCCGCCGCCATGGCCATGAGGCAGACCCCGCTGACGTGCTCCGGGCACACGCGGCCCGTGGTGGACCTGGCTTTCAGCGNGCGGACGGCTGGTTTTCGTGGTGCTTGATTACGGGGTTAGCCCTGGGGGGGTATCAGCCCGCATTCGCCCGGTGTGGATCCAGGCTGGGGGAGGGGCGGAGGCGGAGCCTGGGAAAGATTTAATTCTGCAAGTGCCCGTTTCTGCCGTCTGTGCACATGGGCTGCAGGTTTTAAAGTGAGGTCCCGTTTACCCAGGGCAGCTGCCTTGCTGGGCATAGAATGATGACGTCGGCCGCCTTTCCCGTGAGAGCTCTCTTCTCACTGTGTGAATAGCGTTTCCCCTTCATACACGTATATGTTAATCTTACGTATGCATTTGTAAGTTTAAAAGGATGCTGTTTTCTGTCTTGGAGCGCTTCCAGTTCAGCTCCACATGTTCTTGTGTGAACAACTCTTTGACAGGCTCCCAGAAAAAAATAATCACGGGAACTGCTTTCTGTTTGATTTTTACAGCAGCTCTGTATGTGTTTTAAATGTATCTGATTACAAACGCAAGACTTACTTCAGAGTACTGTTAGGCTGAAAATATTGTTCCAAAGTAAAAAAACCAAACCTGTCCTGCCTGAAGAAAACATGAGTAAAAATAAAACATAAACAAAGTGCTCCTTTCTATCTCCCATCTGCCTTAACACAAACCTAAAGAACACTTTTATCTCATTTGGAGTAGTGTTTTAATCTTTATACAGTTTTAGATGCATGCAGCAAGTACAGCTGCATATCTAAGCTCTTCAGCTAAACTCTTTTACAAAGAATAGCTTCATGAAGTGTGTGGTGTTTCCAAGTGCTGGTGCAAGGGAATATTTTTTTTAAAACAGCGTCCTTTTTTTGTCATGTTACCTGAATATTGGTTTTGTTTTTATGAAGATGGTAAGCCGATGCTGCGTCAGGGTGACACAGGAGACTGGATTGGCACGTTTCTAGGTCACAAAGGTGCTGTTTGGGGTGCCACTTTGAACACAGATGCCACTAAAGCAGCTACAGCAGCAGCAGATTTTACAGCGTAAGTGATTAACTGTCTTTGAAGTCTGTATTTTGATTTTAGTCTATAGTGCTCTTTGGTGACATATAGCTGTAGTAAATAACCAATTCATTTGTTTTTCTTTAGTAATTGTTAGCTTATTCATAACTAGCCAAATCAAACCCTAGACTTTTAGGTTCTTGAAAGCAGCAGTTAATTCCATCATGAAGAACAAGTATGATTGCGTCTTGGTAAATATACTTATTCTAGCAAACCAGTATGGTAATTAACATTTCTATGCAGCTCTAATCTGACGCTGTAGTTATAGCAGAGTTGAAAGAGTGATTTTTATTTTGCTTCTACCAGCTAGTCTCATCTTATTAAAAGAAAACTCTTGTGAAAATTCTAGTGAATTATATCTTTGATGGTGTGTGTTTGTGCTGTTTGCAGCGTTTATTAATATTTGGCAAGTTGAATCCTCTTAGTAGAGGGCAATCTCTGTTAATAAAGTTCCAGAGGAGAACTGCCATTGTCTAAAACTAAAATGCTAATTAGTCTGCATTATCCTGAAGAAGAGAATGAAGGAAAATGGTGGGATAGTACAAAAAGAGCTTTAGTAAAAACATATATTCTCATTGACTAACTGGGTTACAACTTATAAGAATGTATCATTTATGATAAAATGTTATGATCGTGTCGGGAAAGATTGCTTACACGTTAATCTGATTGTCCACATTGATTTGTCGTGATGCTACTAAAATATAAATGTTTTCTTTTGCTGTTTAGCAAAGTGTGGGATGCTGTGTCAGGCGATGAACTAATCACATTGGCTCACAAACATATTGTCAAAAGTGTGGATTTTACACAGGTATGAAAAACCTTTATACCTTACTCACAAGGGAAGTAAGTTCTTGAGTATGTTTTGCTATTAGTTACTTTGCTACTTTTTATGAGTGAATCTTAACAGGCAAAATAGTCTAGCATGCCACTTTAAGATTTTAAGATTGTAGCATAAATGTAATAAGTGTGTTAGAGGCTGTCTGAGAGGAAGAACTGTTATTTTAACTCTCACGGTTGAAGGCTGGTATTTTGATTCAAAATAGAGTTGACCCTTTATAACTTCTGTTTCAGGATAGCAATTATCTGTTAACAGGTGGACAAGATAAACTGTTGCGCATCTACGATTTGAGCAAGCCAGAAGCAGGTGAGTCTGCTTTTAGAACTGATTCTTGTTTTTTGGAGTTAAATAAAAGTTCTGAAATTAAAAGCTACTTTCTATTATGAATCACAAAAGACAAAGTTGAGGATTGTTTTACAAATGTAGTGTCTATAACCTTTTGCTATAGTAAGGTAATCTGTATGTTTTAAGTTTACACTTTTACAAGTCAATTAGAGTTTATGTATAATGGTCTTCAAGGATAGCATGTTTCAGTTCAATGCAGACTTATTAGAAGTAGGTCTAATTACTTAAAATTTATTTATCTGAAAGAAAAAAGACTCCACATATTTAAGTGTGTTTAAATTAATGTTGATACTGAACTACTGATGATTGATATGAAGCTAGAGAACCTTAATGTTAAACTAGTGAAGCCTTTTAAGTTTAGGCAGTCAGATACCCAGTTTACCTTTATTGTGTTCATGGAATAAGAGCTACAAATAAAGTCCTAAGTGCTTGAAGTAATTTTACAGTTTCTAGTAAATGGAAATCCATATAGCATAAGAAGGCCCCAAACTGCTACATGACATTATTTCATTTTCTTACATGTATTAAAATATTTGGCTTTATTTTAAGAACCTGACGTTGTCAGTGGACATACTTCTGGCATTAAAAAGGCTTTATGGAGCAGTGATGACAAACAGATTCTTTCAGCTGATGATAAAACTGTCCGGTAAGAAAAAGTAACTTTCTGTTTTCTAAGAAGCTCACTTTTATTTATTGTCATAATCTATGTGAGAAGATAGTTACAGGTCTTTTTGTAAAGGATATAAGTAACACAGGTTATTTGATCCTAGATTATTACAGCTGCATGCCTAATACAATTCTCTTCTGCTGTTAGAGACGTAACTTTTGTAATAATTCTAATTTACCCCATAAACGTGTCCTCCCTGATAAGAAGAGGTGGTCTTTGAGAACTGCGTAATAGAATGAATTTATACCTTTCATAATCCTAGATAAGATGAATTTATAGATGAGGTCTTGTGCATACACGTTGTTCTGAGGTATTTCTGCCTTGTCTTCTGCATTCCAGCCTTGAAAGATGCACAAGGCATGGACTAGCCAGGCACTGGGATAAAAGGCTGGGAAGAGTATACGGAAACAGTGCTCTGTTGATAGATATAACCCTCTTTCTTTGCCATGCTGACAGGCTTTAGTGCTTTTATAAGGTGGCTCATCCAGTCACGGTTAAGTGTTTACTTTATGCCCAGTTGGTAGGAGATGTGCTGAAACCTAGACAAACCTGGCTGCTGGTGAGATGAGTTGGCAAAGACCCTTCCTCAAAGTATGCTGCCCAGAAAAGATGGGAGATGTGCCTAACTGGTTCCTCAGCTTTTTGGCTGACATGACCAGGCTGACTTGTGCCTAGCTGTCTCATCATTCTTATAGTTGTGGCACACAGGGGAGAGAAATAGAAGGGTCTTTTCTGCTTTGTGGAAGGAAGGATGGGAAGGTGAAGTCACTCGTGCAATTTACCTGTAGGCTTCTTTTCAGCTCCAGTTCTTTTCGGTTTCTTAGTGTTTCAAGATAGGCAAGAGCCCAGATTTGTTAATTTTTCTCTGAATTAGCAGTCAGCTAATGAACAAAGATTCTTAATTGTTCTGCTATGACAAGTTAATTTCTCTTCTGCTTAGATAGCTCTTGCAACCCTAGATAGAAAACTATATTATCTTAAATGAATCTGTTCTTTGTATAAAGTAGCATTTAGTACGTCTTTGCCTTGTGAGGTAAAAAGACAGAACGGAATCTTCAAGCCTTGCTTCTAGTAAGCTCTGTTGGTCAGGCGACTTGCAACAAGATTTTTACTCTCTGAGAATCCTCGTTAAATGGTATGTATGCCATTTAATGTTGTTGCATTAAGCTTCAAAAGTTGCAGTATTTTAAAGTAAGCATGTCTTAACTTTGCCTCAGTGAGAATGAAGGTAAGGATGCCACTTAAAATCCCAAGTGCCTGTGGAATCAAATCACGTTGTTTGTTAGGTTGCTTTTTTGATCCAAATCTTGCAATGGATGGGAAGTGAAAATTGTTTGATTTGCTGAAGTAATCTGAGAGTCTTTTTTTTTTTTCCTTTTTGTTTCCTCTTAAGCCTCTGGGACCGGAGTAGCATGACTGAAGTGAAGGCACTAAATGTTGCAATGTCAGTGAGCAGCATGGAGTATGTTCCAGAAGGACAGATACTTGTGATAACCTATGGGAAGACTATTGCTTTTCATAGTGCAGAAACGTAAGTCCAAAACACAGAATTTTCACAAGTTGAGTGATGGGCTTGGTTGTGTGTAAAAACTGACTGTACAAGGCCAAAATCACCAAGTTGTCAGAACTGGCATTAGTGGACATCTTTGCTTGCCATCTTGTCAGAGTGTGAAACAACTACTCTCTTCTAAAATAATGAACCCTAACTGTCTATAAGATGCTAGACTGTAAAAGTTCAGCACCATTTTTGTATTTCACACTGATTAGAAATGTGGTGAAATAAGTTTCAGCCAGGGTTCATTTCAGTGCTTTCCAGAGAACTAATTATTTATACATCTCTATGATGCCTTTAGAAAGCAGGTTACACACCTAAACATGTTCCTGAAAGTAGCTCTCAATGTGTGAGCTTTTGTTTTGCTTATTCTGAACTCATTTCTAACTTGATGAGTGTGATTTGCAAGTATTAGAACTTGTTTCAGAAAACTGTATGTGGGTGTATTCTATTTTTTTTAAAAGTAGTTGTGCTTAGTAGAATCACAGTTTCTTTGCTCTCAGGATCTTTTTTTTTTTTTTTTTTTTTTTAATGAACTTTGTTAACAAACTTTTCTCCCTCAGTCTAGAGCAGATTAAGTCTTTTGAAGCACCTGCTACAATCAATTCTGCATCACTTCACCCTGCAAAAGAATGTTTGGTTGCGGGTGGTGAAGATTTTAAACTCTATAAATATGACTATAATACAGGAGAAGAATTAGGTATGTTTGTCTTCTATAATCAGAAATGAGTTCTGAAATGGGTGTTAGATTAATGAAGTAATGACTAATAAATGAAAATTATGTATTCATATAAGGTCTTAGCATAGCATGCTGTACAAGAGGATGAAAAGGTATATTATCAGTTAAGCATTTTTTCCTGTCTTGTTATACCTAACATAATTCTTTTAGAACTAATTAAAGCCGCCATTAAAGAGCTTTTTGTGCCTATTTAAAAAAAGTTGTCATTCTGTGTTTCTGCAGTAGCAAGCTGTGTGTCAGCGTCATACTATAGCATTCATTAGATATGTCTAACAAGTTGCAGCTACTTGCTTTTATGACAAATGTGATATGTTTGTATTCTTGTTAACGTTGGCCCAATATATTTTAAAAAATGTATTTTGAAGTTTGTCTGTTGATCCTGTCCTTGTTGAAAATTGTATATATGTCGACTGAGTTGTTGAAGGAACAGAGCATGTGTACTCCATGCTACTGGCTTGCTTTGTAGTTTTGCCTTGAATATGTAAGCGCCTGTTTTCTTGCAGTTAACAAAACATTAATATGTTGTCTAAATTTGAGATTGCTGAGATACCATTTAATAGAAGCTTTGTTTTGCATCGGAAGTTAAATACTAAGAAAGTGCCCCCAATCAGTATTTATCTTCTTCCGATCAGTTTTTAGTAATTAATTTCAGTTGTTGACTGAAATTTGAAATGAATGGCCTTGATATGTTCTCTTATAGAATCTTACAAGGGACACTTTGGTCCAATTCACTGCGTGAGATTTAGCCCTGATGGAGAGTTATATGCAAGTGGCTCTGAGGATGGTACACTAAGGCTGTGGCAGACGACAGTAGGGAAAACCTATGGTCTTTGGAAGTGTGTAGTTCCTGGTAAGTGTGTGCTTGTGCTTGCTCCTGGTGACACTTGCCTGCTGCATGTGCACTCTTTAAGCAGTATCTATCATAAATGGTAAACATCTGAGTTTCCTACAGTAACTGTACTGGCTTCTGAGGGTCTCTATATCCACTCAAGTCTGTTAGATTTATGGATTTACTTTCGTAGCTGTCAGGTAAGCAGTTAATTTCAAACGTGTAAGCTTATTGAATATAGACACTTTGTGGATAGTTAAGCAAATAGTCTGATGTATTTTATTTCTTGCTCTATAACATAAAGAAATGCCACTTTTATAAATCTTAAGGATATAAGAATCTCTATAAAGACATGTGAATGATAGGTTTATTTTATATTGTACCTCGGTTCTGTAAATTTGCGGGAGATGGGTCAGAAGCAACATCTGGAAGACTGCAAGTGAGTCTACAGTCATGGAATTGCTTACCCAGCTCTTTCTCCTCAACATTAAATTAAGTGGAAAATTATTTTTATTTTATTAATGTGGGTGGGGGGAACTAAAGGTTTTGACTGCTTTTTCTCCTTCCTCCCTACAGAAGAGGAGAATGCAGAAGCAGCAAAAGCAAGGACCACTCTTCCAGGAACTGCAGAGGAGGAAATAGGTAATGCACTGAACTACCAGCTTCAACACAGCTAAACGTTAAAAGATCAGTCGAGATGGTAGCATTCTTTAGTATGGAACAGTTAGTTTTCCTCAGGTACCTTCTGGCATTTTTCACTCTTCTCAAAAGATCTTTGAGTGCATTTTCCTGAAAATGATTACGTGGTAAGTGTCAGACTAGTGACCAGAGCTGTGCAGACTGAACAGATGGCTTAGAATAACTGGAACAGGTTAAATGGGAAAACAAACTGAACTGATCTTTAAGTAATCCCTGCAACATTTATTTGGCTCATATATCTAAGGTGAAGTTAAATAATAACTTTTTTATTTAATTGCAGAAGAGCTTGCCTCTGAAAACTCAGATTCAGTGTACAGCTCAACTCCTGAAGTTAAGGCCTGATTATTGCAACTGTTGCAGCATGTGGACGTACAAGACTAAATCAAGTGAACAGTGATAAACAGCAGCCTTCCAGAGTGCGCTCTCTACAGAGGGCAAAGATGGGCAGTAATTGATGAGAATGCGGTGGAACTGGCTAGGTGTTGTCTGTAAGAGAACTGAGTATCCAAAAAAAAAAAAAGACAAGTAGTAGAGTTTTGCTATCTTTTTAGCATAACTGCTTACTGTCTTCAAAGAAGTGTGCAAGCCAAGATCCAGTCTCTCCAATTTCAGTTAGACTCATTGTAGTGTGTTTTCTTTATTATGGAGAAGAGATACAATGACTCTTACCCGTTTATTTTTTTTCTTGACAGTTGGAAAATTTGGCTTTAGTTGAAGGGATTATGTACTAGAAGTACTTGGTTTGGGTTTTGTTTCATTGTACTCTGCTTCTGAATGTTTAACTGTTTTCAGTTGTCTAAATAAAATGCCTCTTAAAATTTGTATCTTACTGTTGAGGTTTGTGGAATGGAAGAGGAACTAAGTTAATTATGTAATCCTTTCTAGCATCTTGGTTTTGTACTATACAGAGGGAAAGCAATAAGAATGTTTTAGTGTTGGTACAGAGGGTGGCAAGTTCTTTGATCTGTAAGCTTTGTGTCTTTTTATTCTTTAAAGTTTGAATGTAAACATGAGTCTCTAAAATCAAAAGTGGTGAAAACTCCTAAATTAAACGTGCTGCCTGAAGTATTTGGTCGTACATGAAAATCTTGGAGGTTGGCTATGAATCTGTGTAAAGCTTGGGTTTAGTCCTCCAGACTGGATAAAAAAGTTACTCTTTCAAGGTTACAAATTGTATTTTCTTCATTAAAGAAAATATTGCCGTTCTTCCACTTGTCATTTTCTTTAAGTTTACATAATGTGTTCTGTATGGAGTGGAGAAAAGTCATACGGAGGTATATTTATTCATATACCTCTTTATTTTTTCATATTCATAGCTGTCCTTAACGTTTTTTTTGTTTT
>VXBL01000568.1:464420-480156 GCA_013400195.1 Aramus guarauna
TTTTTTTTTTGCCCCCCCCCCCCCCCCGCCCTGCAAGAGTACAGTAATGCTATCTATCATCTTAGAAAATTGAAGCTAAACATTTGAAAATGGGTATATATTGAAACATGGGCAATTCTGTCTAAACATTCGAAAACACTTTTCCATTGTGAAGGGCAGTCAAACACTGGAACAGGTTTCCTGGAAAGGTTGTGAAGTCTCCGTTCATGAAGATGCTCAAAACCCAAGTGGACATGTCCCAAGGAACCTGCTGTAGCTGAGCCTGCTTGAGGAGGGGGTTGGACTCGGGTACTTGACAAAAGAGGTTCACTTCCAGCCTCAACTGTTGAGTGAGCGGTGAAGTAAGGAAGACAAAGAATAATAGCATGAATCATGGTTTCTTAGTGCAGTAATAGTCTGAAATAACACATCCTTAATACTATCCCAAAATTAGTTTTGCAGTTACCTATTTGAAAGCAACTTTCAACACTGATTTACAGTTAATAGTTTCAGGCTTATCATTAAGGCTTATGAGGGCACCAAATGTACTACTTCAGCCTACAAACTTTGTTTTACGAGCTGAGGGTGTTTAAAATGAGAAACTCTCCCACCTCTCCCCATGGTGAAACTCCTTGCAGGCTGTGGTCTTTCTGCCGTATTTCAAGTAGGCTGTGTAGCGTTTCAGTGACGGCTGGAATAGTTTCTTCAGATTTCAGAGCTGTGCCCCTTTGCTGCTTTACATGACTGCTGTGAGTTTGCGGATTCTTTGCTAGCACTGAGCAAGTAGGACTACAGTTGTCACTTGAAGAAATCGGAAGCTGCCTGGACTCGGTATCATCACGAGAGCACGTTCGGTGTTTTTTAGCATTAAAGGAAGAGCCTGTCTCGCTAATTCCCGTCCCAGAAGGGCAGTGGTCTCTTACCCAGTGGAGGCTGAGCGGTGGGGGTACGCCTTGGCTGCCTCATTACCGACAGCTCCGGTGCGGCGGGCTCGGTACTGACGCGGTGGCGGTGGGGGAAGGCCGTGTCCCGGGGGCTGGAGCAGAGCCGCCCAGCCCAGCCCGCCGCCGCTTCCTGCCCGCGCGGGGCGGGACCGACGAGGCCGAAGTCAGCCCGCCCCGCCCGGGTCGGCCAGCGGGGGCGGAGAGCTGCCGGCAGCGCGGGCCATGGCGGGCCGGAACCCGGGCACCGAGCTGGGTAAGGGGCGGCGGCCCACGGGGAGGGCCGGGGCGCCCACCCGCGCGGCGGGGCCGGTCCCGGCTCCTCTGGCGAGAGCTGTTAGCTGCGGAGCCCGCGGCGTGGGGGTTTCCCTCAGCGGCAAACCGGGCAGCGCTGCTCGGGCAGGGCCGCCCGCCCTGGGGACGAGGGAAGAGTGCCGGTGTGGACGGGTGAGGCACCGGCTGGCTCCCGGCGGTGGGTCCGGCCTCCCGCCCGCGGCTCTGCGCCCGGTTGGCGCACGCTGCTGCAAAACCCTCGTTTTTCTGAAGCCAACATAGAGGCAGGCTTACGATCCCTCTAGATGCTCTAAGGTCCACTCGTGGCGTGTAACCAGGAGGCCTGTGGGAGGCTTGTTTTCCCGGCGGTGCTCCGGGTTAGACTGGAGTTGAGGTTTGTCCATCGCGTACGGCCTTGTCTCGAGAAGCTCCAAGCAGGAGGCCAGGCTGTAGGACCTAGTCCTGTCACAAAACTGGGCCTGGTTCCCTCTTGTGCACCCTTCTGGTTCCAACTGAATAAACTTCCCCCCTCCTTTCTCCCCAAGAGGCTTGAACCGCTTTTTATTAGTTGGATTCTGATTTGCAGACTTGAGACTTTCTCTGTCCTTATTGTTCTCCTTGTTGCTTGCTCTCTGAAAGGCTGGTGAGGATTATCCAGGTGTTTGCAGGCGGTCTCCAGGCTGGAAAAGTGGTTGTGCCTTCAGGTAAGGCAGGGAGCAACCAAGAAAGTGTTTCTCTGCCATTTTGTGGCTGGAGCTCCTCTTCTGATGATTGCTGGGGATGGGGAAGAAGTGGCTACAGCTTTCTCACTTCTCTGCCCGGCAAACCTCAGCTGCACTGGTGGAATGAATTAATGTCATCAGCCTTCCTACAGTCTGCCTTTCGGGTATGATACTTTGGTCAATACGAGTAGATGTAAATTAAGTGGAGGAGATGCAGGGGTGGCATCGTGGAAGATGGGAAGGCAAAGGACAGTTGGTGTGGAACAGGGAGATCTCAAAGTTATCGCGAGCAGAGTTCAGGAGGCCACGCCGCACAATGTCACGTGGCTGTGCTCCTGTCTCTGGCACAGGCATTTTTACAGAGCTAATATGCAATTTAAATGATTAGCCTGTGGACAACTGAGAGTTGACTCTGTTTTCATTCTCCAAAACATTGTAACTCCTAAAAGTGAGCTGTTGAGTTGCAGTCTAATGTGCTTATCTGTGGGCTGCTTGCAGGGACAGGTGAGTTTCAACTGTAGGCATCCAAACAGCATCTTTTTTCTGAAACAAACGTATTAATAATGTAGTGGCAAAACTTCAGTGTCTGTTAGGGAAAAAGCTGTCGTGGAAGTTTGCAAATGCATTCCAGTTACTTTAAACTGGGTGTGTGTTGTGCTTTTTCTTACTGTAAATTTAATTTAATTGTCAGTATGTGTGGGGGATCCAGAAACTTGAATGGGAAGTCAGTTCAGTTCTTATCAAACAGTCATTCTCTGACAGACGTGTAAGGAAGGCCATGCTGCTAAGTGGCAAATTATTGGAAGGGATGGGTGACCTCACTAACATTTGGCCAGATCTGCTGTACAGCTGTAGTCAAGGGAAAAGCGTTCAATGTGCCACTGACCAGCACAATGTAATTGTTGGTTTTTTGCACCCACTAAAATAATCTTTGAGAATGTTCCAAATATTTTATATAACTCTTCCTTCTCCTGTAAGTAGCCCTCCCCTGCCCAAGAGGCAGAGTCAGCTAACACTCAAGATTATTAATGGAGAATGCAGAGGGATGAGCGTCTTCAGGGCTGCACCATGTGGCCTCTTCCATCTGCACCTGGTTTACGTGGAAAGGCCACTGCCCTCAGCTTATCCGCAGGTACTTGTTGCCATCCTTTCCCAGGGATCTTTCTTTAAATAGTTGCAGTGCAAATGGGCTGGGTTAGATGTGCAGGGCAGGCGTAGCAGGGGAATGGGGTGGCGGCTGTGGCTGTTTTAACAGCTGCCTTATGCTGGCTGCTTTAAAGGGAGAGCTGAATCTCCCTGCTGTTTGCTCACCCACTCAACGCACATCTGAAACACGTCAAGTGGTGTATTTAAGTGAGTTGCTGTATCTTAAAGTGCAATGTCTTAGCTGGTAGCAGTACTCAAAAAGGGTATGTTAAACCCTTGCCTTTATATTTCATGGCTGCTAACAGTAGACACTGCTTCTGTGACTTAGGCGCTTTGGCTTTTGAAGGTTTTGCCAGCCTGTGCCAGCAGCTTTAACAGCAATTCAAATGATTTGTCTTGTATCTCCCAAAGCATTCTGTAGGATTATGGCTTTCTAATGGGGACACCTAGTGGTAAAATATCTTTTACTTAAGAATATATTATTTTAGTCATTTTCTCTCTGTCTGCTATTTCTGTGCTTGCTACCTGATGTCACTATTTAAGCAGTAAATTTCTGCCAATAGAGCACATCTATTTATCAATGACAAACCAAACTCTTCTCAAATCATGGCATATAATGCTTTCCCATGTGATTTCTTTTGGCAGAATAAAAGCCCTTAATTCATCCTTCCTTTCTTTCTTTCTTACCACTGTTCCTTAGTAGAAGAACAAGGTATTTACTTGGAATAAAGAACAGGTACGTGTAACACAGATAAAAGGATGCTGATTTGCATGAACTAGTCAGAGGGTCACTAGTCTAATACACTGATACATTTTGCCATCAGAGAGTCGGGTAAAGAAGGTGGATAAGGAATTTCACAAGTTTGTTATTCCCCAGGGACTGTTTGTGGAGTCATTCTTGGGTACTCGGGTTCACCATGATGTCTACAGGGGCTGAAAGGAGTCTGCCTCTGCTGCTCTGCTCCCGGGGATGCTGGACTGTAAGGGAACAGGTGCTTCACATTTTGTCACTTTCCAGAAAAGCATCAGATGCCACTTCACAACAAAACGGTGAAACACATCGATGAGCATCTCTCTTGTCATGTAAGCTAGGTAGCAGACTCCTTTGGTTTAACTGTGGGGATGCAGACATCTGCCACATGGGCTTTCTGCTCCCTGCAGATGGAATTTTGATGCAACAACTTCAGGAGTCATGGAGAAAGACAGACATTCAGTAACCTTGGGTAGTAGGATGCCTACTTGGCAAATAGGGTGATACTGTTGGCAGCAGATAACACAGCCAATAATACTCTACTTTGAGGCTGGTACTAGGTAGAGTAATGCACGGATCTAGCTTGGGACCCATCCTGTTTAACTTTTTTTTTTTTTTTTCCTTCAGTAACCTGGAGGAGGCAATAGACTGCTTGCTATAAAGTTTGCGGAGGACACTAAATTAGCCAGACCAAAGGAACCCAGTGAGGCCAGAGGAAGGGGCCACCGGGAGCCCAGTGACATTCAGCGGGGCCGAAGGCAGAGCCCTGCCCCGGGGAGGTCGAGCCCCGGCAGCCACCGCGGCTGGGCCCTGCCTGCCTGGGGAGCAGCTCTGCCCAAAGGGGCTGGTGGGCAGCGAGCTGGGCACGAGCCAGCGGGGCCCTGGCAGCAGAGGTGGCCAGCGGCCTGCGGGCCGTACCGACGGGGACACGGCCAGTGGCTCGTGGGAAGAGAGGGACCGTCCCTCTGCTCAGCGCTTGTCAGACCGTCTGTGGAAGACTGTCTTTGGTTTTGCTGCCCCCGGATAGAAGAAGGAGACTGATAAAGGGTCACAAGTTCAGCAGAGGGCCACCAAGGTGGTCGGGGGCTGGAGCACCTGCCCTGTGAGGAGAGGCTGAGGGAGCTGGGCTGGTTTGGCCTGGAGAGGAGGAGATGGCTTCGGGGGTCCTGTGGTCAGCCTGCTCAGCCCTGCGGGGAGCGTATCGAGACAGCAGAGCCAGGCTCTTCGTAACATCGCATGATGGGATGAAGCGAGACAACGGCTTGTCTTGAGATGGAGAAGTTCAGACTGGATGTAGGAGAAATGTCTTCCCGCGGGACAGCCAGGTGGTGGGGCAGGTTGCCCAGAGAGGCTGCGCAGTCTCCGCCCTTGGGGGCTCTCAAAACCCAACTGAATAAAGGCCTTAGCAGCCTGGGCTGAGCTCAGAGCTGACCCTGCTTTGAGCAGGGGTTTGGACAAATGACCTTCAGAGATTTTTCAGCCCAAATTATTCTATGATTATACATTGTTTTACCTCTCTCTATGTGTATGTAGGTGTGTGTATATATATATATACATGTATGTATTCTGAGTAATGAATAATTAGTTACAGTTGTTTTGCAAAGTATGTTCTTGGATTCTAAAAAAAAATAATAATCTGTTGCTCAGCCCCTCTAGTTGAAGGGCCAGAAATACATTCATTATGTTTCAATTGATATTTTTAATTACAGTTGGTATTTCTGAGCCATTTACATGTGAGAGCTAGCCTGTTGGAAAGTGGCATTTAGATAATGAAGTATTGCATCCCTTTTCAAGACAGCATAATTCTGTTCTAATATATTAATAGCTGGTTTTAGCCTGTACTACTCTGGCTCTGTTTCTTCACTGTTCCTTTCTAACACCTTTTGAATCTGCTGGATAATTTTAAACAAATTTGAAGGACAGATGGATGTCTCAGAAATAAGTCACTGAGTGGAGTGACCAAATTAGTCCCTCTGTTGAGGGTAAGGCAGGTGCAGCTCAGCAATTACATGACTTTTCATTACTTTTTTTTTTTTTTTTTTGGCTTTATGCAAGTAATAACGTCCTGTTTTACTCTATGGTTGTAAGGAACATAAAAGGACAGGAGGATTATTGGGGTGAGGAGAGATCTGGAGCCAGGGAAGAAGAGAGAGAACAGCAGAGGGCTTGGACCTGCAGGAAGCCAAGCTCCCATTGTTCTGCAGCTCACTCTCTGAGGAAAGGCTTGTCAGCGGTTTTCAAAGTTCTTTGGAGAATATCATGATGTATTTTATGTGATCCATGGTCAACGTTGTGTGATTTCAGTAATGTCACAAGATAATAGAGCTGATTTGTAGTTCAGGGCTTGTGCCTTGGTGTCCTGCTTTGAGTATCTGAATGCTGATATCTTGGAGACTGCACTTCTCTCATACAAGGAGGGCCCATCTGAAAATAAAATAGGTCTGTAGCGAGAGTCACTATGGGAAAATAACTACAGGTTCTGTCTCTAAGAAACTGAATAACCCCTAAACCTCTCTACAGCTTGCGTGGTACGGTAACTGTAACAAGACCTGATGCCGAAGCCTTTTTCTCTCTTCAGTGGCTTTGCTCGGCTGTGCATGGCCAGCTGGGGTCAGCCTGTGTCCAACTGAATGCCTCTTTCCTCCTCTCAAGGTTCAGGGCACAGTTTCGCTCGCGTCTCCAGAAATAACTGCTTCCATCACTTCCCTTACCCGTTTTATCGTGTGTTCACGATAAGAGCAGGAGCACACATGCTGTTTCTGGCACAGAGGAGGAAATACCCAGTTGGGGGGGGACGACACAGCTTCTTTTGGGGAGAGTGCTGCCTTAAAATGCTTGTGAAATTACAGCCTCAGGCATCCCTGAGCTTTCTGTCTCACCATCTGAAGAGATGCCATCTACACTTTTTTTTTTTTAAAGCTTCTGAAAAGCTTAGTCTGTTTTATGAGGAATGTGTTAGATATCTGAGATATTTATGTAATTATCGTAATGAAGTGGTTTTATTTATTGTTTTCTGAGGAAATGCTTGGTATTTTTGGATTCATGTTCTTCAAAGAGAGGAGATGAATTTCCTGTTAAGATTTTGAATATGATTTTTTCAAATGTCTTCGGAGGAAAAAGTAAACTTGAAGAGTGATTCCAGAATATTGGCTAATTAGCTATAGTGTAACTGCTTTAATTACTTTTATCCCTGAAGCCACATGACTGTGCAGATGACTAGCAGATGACTTATTTAAAAAAAAAAAAAAAAGACGTGTTCACACTGCAAGGTTAATGAGCCTAATTAAATATAGTTTTCCTTAGCCAGATACTAAATCATAAAGCATGAGGGAGTGGAGGAGGGGGAGAAACCAAAGGCAGTCAGTTCTAATTCAAATAATGGTTTTATTCTGATTTTTAATGAGGAAAAAAAAAAAAGCTAGAATTGTGAGTGATTTTTCTGAATAGAGACACATTTAAAGATTTGGTGAGACCTCACATGGCAAACTTTGAAAGTCTATTTAGAGACAATTACACTGAGACATATTTGTTTTCACTTGCCCACTGCTTTAATTAATGGAGAAGTAGGCTTGAATAAAAGGTCTGTGTTAGATAGAAGTCTCCATCTGCTGCTGCGTACGTATCACCAGAACCTTTGTCCTTCCTCACCATGCGGTTTTTTATTACACCATTTTATTTCCTTTAGTAAGCTGCATAATGTCTCACATTAAGTTGTACAGACAGGATGGAATTTTGATTTTTTTTTAATTATTTTTAAATTTTTTATTAAGTTTTCTGCCTGCGCTGTGCACAGTGGTTCAGTATCCTACATTTGGAAAAAATACTTGGACATCCAAATTCTATGGTCTTTCAAGGAAACTTGTGTCTCAGGCACAAAAATTAGATACTACACCTTACTGGGTTGCCATGTGTCAGCTACCTTCATGACTAGTCTTGAGTTATTGCGAACAGAAGGTAGAATGTGTTGCACAGTGAAACGGGCTTAAGTCAATGAATTTCATCATATTTGTAAAGAACTAAGAGCATGCAATCAGCTATTGCTGATCAGCTGATATATGGTAACTTTCACAGTGACTTTGGGCAAAGATGAGTTAGCAAAAGTAGTAGCTTTTTTCTTTTCATTTCCACTATTCTTCCACCTCTTTTTTTCCCATTGATCATGAACTTTTTAAACATTACTTCCTCATCCCCTGCAAATGCATATTACCCTTGACTATTTCCTATAAACTAGTCTAATGTGCAGTGTTGCGTTTCCTGCAGAGATGACTCAGACTCTCTGAGAAGCTATGCTCAAAAGTCAGGGTCAGATACAACAGCAGCGTGTTTATGCCAAATTCCAGCACAAGATTACTGAGACTGAATCTGCTTCAAATAATAAGTAATGAAGGGTTAACCTACTCACTGGGGGAAATTTTGGTTCTTTCACTTTAAATTCAGGTTTATGCCCCAAGAACCAAGTAGATGACATTTTAACATATCTAACAAATGGGATGCTGTCTTCATAGTCTTCCTAACTCTTCTACAGAAGAAGGCAGTAGTTTTATAAATTATTTAGCTGGATTTCTTGGTTGTTTTTCATTATGTAGAAAGAGTAGGTTAGAGTAGAGTAACTGAAAGGATCCGTATTTGAGAGCAAGAAGCTGAGTTCCTCATCTAAACTGCTTGCTTTGATTTTATCACATTTTCCAAAGGGGCTGAAAGGTCACCAGGCACTCACTAGGGTTCAAAAGTTATCTTGATAAATTGAATTATGACTAAATGATTCTTCCTCAGCACTTTGCACAAAGTAGGAGAATCCCACCGCAGAGTTTGTGTTTCCTTCATTTATTTATTTATTTGTATTTTCCTCCTCCATGGACTTTGTCAAATATTGCCTGTAATGGCCTCATTGGAAGTGATCACATAGAAGTCTTGACCATAAAGCAACTGCAGAGGATGTAGAGGTTTCACTAGCTTGTATTTCAACTGTCTGTGTTTTATATGGTTTGTGTTTACTGATACTCAAAAAGAAGGAAAGTTCTAGCCATAGGTTTAGTAGCAATAGTTTTTCTCACCTGCTTTCTACATGTCAGTTGAGTTTCTGGTTTTTGGGGCAGAATGGATAAGACTGCAGCTTTGAAAGTGGAGAGAAGTAATGAGGGTTTGTTGATTGACTGGTTTGCAATTTTACTAGCTCCTCCTTTTCTTTTTCACCATACAGTGAGATGCTGAAGTCTTAAAGAAATCATTGAATGCCTTAGGATTCCTTTGAAATTTCTTCTTTGGTTTAACTTTTTTTGCTTTTGGCCAACGTTTTGACCTTGCCTGTACTGCTCATTTAATTACTTGTATGTGGTAATAGAGAGTGGTAGCAAGGTAGCTTGCTATGCTCAGAACAAGATTTCATTTAGCTGTGTTTCATGCCTTTGTCCTGTATTTCCACTGAGTCATCTTTTCCCTAAATTGGTTTCTCCAGGGCTTTTTGTAAGTCTAATTAGGGAAACGAGCTTGTATTTACACATACTTTAGCTAGTATATTAATTCTGCATTTTGCCATTAAAACTGTAAAGGAGGAAGAAAAAAAAAATTGAGGATGAAATTCCTGTACAAAATTAGTGATTTTGGCTATCAGCTTTTTTTAAAAGTTTTAAACCTTTTTAAATCAATGTACTCTGGGGAAATGCAAGTTTATACAGTGGTAAAGAAGACTCATAGAGATGAGATGCTTTTAATAAAGTCACCCAGAATTATTATCTCTTAGTATCTAAGCACATGTCCATATACTGATGATGATATTTGATTGATGATGGTGATTTGCTGATGATTGCTGGTTAGTGATTGTCAATGTTGTCTTCAGAGTATTTTCATGGATTCCTTACATGATTAGTATTTAGAAGAATTATTTATGATTTGAAATATAAGAGATTTTCGAGAAGTTCTGCTTTCTTTTTCCTGTGTACTTCTGTGAGTAGTTTGTGTTCATTAACATTCAAAATCACACTTTTGGTTTATCATACCAAGCAGGAATTTCAAGATCCGAGTACCTGAACCCTCAATTCTCCTTTTTCTGTTGGTTACCCTTCGTTAAGTGATGTCCAATTTTTGGTGCTTCTATTTTTGGACAGTTTCATTATCTTAGTAAGCATTGAGTATCTGTTTTTCTTTTACTCTGGCTATTGTTTATGGATATTGAAACTCATTGAGATTGTGAGCTAGGCTATCTGCAGTGGGCATCTGAAGGAATTCGCACACTGAAGATGTTGCCATGAGTCCTCTTGGGTGCTTGGCAAGGTGAACACTTCACAGGCAGGGAGGCATGTACCTTGGCAGCTTTCAGGCAAGTATGTTGTCCAGGAAGTCAGTGCTTTTGGAAACTTGCAGTTAGTCAGACCCTAGTAGCAAATTCAGTAAAACTAGCTCTAGACAATAGCAGCCCAAATGCTTTGTTATGCAAGGGTCTGTCCAGAGGTTTTGGTGACCGTGTGGGGTACAGTTCCTGTAAACAGAGGTTCATGCGCACAAAAATTGCTGTTGTATCCTGGGTGCCAGCAGAGAAGCAAAGGACTGAATAAATGTTGCCATATTCTGGAATCAAGAAGTAAATCAGTAAGCAATGGCAGAAGGCTGTTTTGTGGGGGGTTTTTTATATGCTACCTGTATAATAAACTTCATAGTCTAGGACTGGCAACCTAGTGTGTCTCATCAGCAGTAAGTTAATTCAGTTGTAATGGCAAATGAAACATGCTGTGTGAAACATACAGTTCACAGATGATACCCTAACAGAAGTTAATGCTACTGTGATATTTTGGACTGGTGATAAGTATGCAAGCTCTGAAAAGGACATGAAAGCACAACATGCTCTTCAGAGGTTCCAAACCAAGCTACAACTTTCTTTGGAAGTCCCACACCGTATATTAAAAGAACACAGAAATAGATGAGAATCTTTTTTCTTTTCCCACCCCAGAACTTGGCTGGATCTCAAAAGTGCATGTGAATCGACCTGCAGTTGTGAGGCATGCAGAACAAATTAAAAAATGGAAAACTGTGAAAGGTAATTGGCAAGTAAGTGCTCTCTTTATGCATTCTGTTCTTGTATTTTTAAAGCAGTCACTCTCCCTCTCCAGGCTGCAATATTGAATTTTTTTCAAGATACATGTAAACTTAAAAGGTGTGCTTGTCCATGTCTTATTTTAATAATTTGTATTTGATGATGATGAGATGGAATAAGGTGACGCATTAATCCAAACAAGTTAAAAACCTTATAACTCATGAGTGGCAAAACCGCAAATGAATTTAAGTCATCTTTATTCATGAGTGGATTAAATTGTATATTACTAACCCACCACATTTATTCTGTTTCCCAGACAGACCTCTCTGCATGTTGCCTTCTTATTTTTTAATTTTAAAGCTGTAAGATATGATCATGGTCCCTGTCAAGTTTGACCTACCTGGATGATTTTTCTTTACTTAAGCATCCCCAACATCTGTGATTTCTTTGCTTAACTAGTTCTTGCCTAAAACTTAAAAATCCTTATGGGCTATGGCACTTGGGTGCAGAAAAGAAAAAAACAAAAACAAATGAGCAAGCCCACTAATGTTAAGGCGACTGAATTCTCAACTCCTGAGATAAAGTAAATGATCAGTTATTGTCCATCTTAGTATAAAATAGATTCATGTAAGCCATCGCTAAAGCCAGTGGTGCAAATGAGCTTTTCTTCGAGGCTGACTTGTATTAATTGCACACACGTGTTAAGAGTGCCGTAGCGGTTACCCTCAGCCTCTGCTGTTACTGCCCTCTTGGCAGAACTGACAGATACTGGCCTGGTGTGCATTTCAGTTTCTCCAGTTTGAACGTGAGAACTGGAATACAAAGCCATCAGATCAGCAACGTAAGCTAATGCGTTCTGCAAAGCAGAGCAGGTGAGGCACGGCCACGGGCTGGCTTCTGCCGCCTCAGTGGCAGGACGGGAAGAGCTGAGAGAACGGCAAGCAGAGTTGGCTGCAGGATGCTGCAAGTGCTTTGGCAGCATTTAGCCAAGGGCAAGGTCTGAGAAATGCCATGCAGCAGACCTGGAGCTCCCAATGAGCTCTCAGCCATGGGGTTGTAACCGGTCTCCAAAGGCCAAATTGATTCCTCATTCACCAAACAGCTGTTTTGCAAACAAATGCGTGTGATTCCTACCCTCTGCATGCTCAACAAGTCGTTCACCTGCAACAGTAACTAAAAACCTGGAAGCTGGAGGAAGGAGACAATGAAGGATCAGTCTTAACAGTGCAACATACTAGAACAAAGCAAGAACCATTTAATTATACCTAATTCTTAAAAAAGCTGTTCACAATAGTTGGCATCCTGAGCTTAGCATGTCGGCCAGCCATTCTGGGGTGGCTGAAGCTGCGTTCACAATGAGCACAGATCTTGCGGATGACACTTTGGGGATAATTTGATGTAGCTGTAAGATCCTACTGGAAGGTGATAGAAAAAAAGCTTTCTGCCTGTTACATAAACCTGAAGGTTTATGCTTTGAATGCTATGATTAAATAAAAAAAGGACATAAACTGAGGAAAGTTAGACACCAGCTCAGCATTTCTCAAGAATTTCTTATGCATAAAAAGTCACTTCATACCAAGTTTAGCAGTCCAGTGGCTCTGGGTTGGAAAATAGTGAGAAAAGCCAGAGGGTATTCCATAACCTTGGCTATCGTCAGAAACTGCAGGTGCAGTAACATAAAGAGTAAGTCTTCTGATTCGACCAAAGTTTCTATATAACGAACAAAGAGATCCACAGGCTTTGATTATAAAGAATCATTGGGAAGAAAGGGATTTAGTGTCACTCCCTCAACATGGCTGTAGGACAAATGTTTAATTATTCCTAACACTTGTCCGCTCTCCTGTGTAGTAACACTGGTACTGAGCTACTCAAGTAAGGTTTTACTTTGAAGAATGCCAGAAGCATCTCTCCTGTATTTAAACACTGTCATTGCAGGATAGTCATGTGCTGTTTATTTCACAGAGATGATTTTGAACCTTTACATGCTTGAATGTAAGTAGCATCACAGATTCAAATTTTTAAGGTTTTTAAGGTTTGAATAACCCTTTTAAAAAAATGAAGTTCAGTTCTTGGAACTCCCTGACTAACATCTGTCTTGATGACTTTATGATTCATGATATAAGAGATGAGACAAAAATTCCCTCAAATGAAGGATGGATTAAAAAATCCAAGTAAAAGAAACTTAAAACCATTTGAAGTGAAAAACCCTTTTGAAGTATTATAGGGTGAAAGAAGAAACAAGCAGTCAAGCTTAGACTAACAGGGGCTGGTAATGGTTCATTACTCTGTTCAGTCACCCCAAAGCAGCTTTCAGTATAACATTTACTGCAAGTTCAGAAAGGAGACACCCATCAGCCAAGTGTGAAAAGTTTGTAGGCTGGGCAGCTGCTTAAGATTTGCAGAGTAATACCTCCCTGCAGAAACAACAAGTTTTGCTCCCTACACTGACAAATTGTGTCACAAAGCAGAGCAGTCAGAGAGGGACTTTATGGACTCAAATGGATTTTGCCATTGTAAACTTTCCGATGTTGAACAAGTATCCTCTAAGAGATGTCAGCTTGTAGTGAAGCCATCACTGTAAATGAGAATTTGCTGGAAGACCTTCAACAAATATTTCAAAATAATGTCTTAAGCTCAATTCTTGTTGAGCAAAAAAGCTCAAAAAACTTTTAATTATGCTTTTGTTCCATTTGCCAATTAATAAGTCTTTTAAAATTCTGTAGCATTTTCATTTAAAGAGTGCTTTAGCCTTCTCACTTTGCTCTTGCTTTTGTTTTTTTGCATGAAATAATTACAGATGTTTTTTATTCCCGATTCATACAAAAGAAAGTGGAGGCATCTGGAGTCTGGATCCTAAGTTTTAAGTCTGGGTTCTTACCCCCCACTGATTCCATGTTTCACAGTCACAGCAAGAGAAGCATGCAGACGTGCAAATGTGCAAGTTGCTGATGTGTAGACTCAGCTGGTTACTGGCAATTGCAAACTTGTCCTCCTCTTGCAGCATGTTTCTGGTGCATACAAGCCTTACAAATACAGACCTACTGTATTGAATGGAGCATGTTATAACAGTGAGGTTCCTCACATCAGTGATGTGTTTATCTTTGTCTTGCAGAATTAAATTTGAAACAAGATACTTTTTGTCCAGGTAAAAATATTTGTCTGATTCTTACAGAGTCCCATTTGGTAGTTAGACTTTGCACCAAAAAATGTAATTTGATCCTTTGGTTCCGAGAGAGCGGACTTTTGATTCCAAATCCTTTCTGTACCATTAGCTACTGCTCAAGACATGAACAAATATCTGCCAACCTTGTCTGTCATAAACTGTTCTTTGCATATCCTCCATGTTATATCCCATACATTTCCTCATTCTTAGAGTGAGAGCCAGGCTTCTTATTCCTGCATCTCCTAAGTTGGTTTGGCTTTGGAAGCATAAACTGAAATACTATATTCCTTGCTTTACTCCTTTTGTAGGCTGCTTGGCTGCTGAAAGCTGTCACCTGCATAGACCTTACCACTCTTTCAGGTGATGATACTCCTTCAAATGTTCACAGACTGTGTTTTAAAGCAAAGCATCCCATCAGAGAGGATCTGCTGAAAGCCTTGGACATGCACGATAAAGGTATGACAGTTTTTGTAGTGTGTATTTTGTAGAGAAAATGTCTGCATTTCCTCATTTTTTCAATTTTCAGAAAGGTGTAAACGTAGCTACTTCTTCCCATAATGGAAGCAATTATGGCAGGCAGTGCTGCAGAACTAATCGTCCTGAGAGAACAAACTAGGTCCTATATGGTCTTATTCAAAGCAACTGTCTTAAGTTCTAACTGTAAAATATCTATTCCTTTGAGTTAATATACAAATACAAGGAGAAAAAAATCCATTCTCAGTCTGGCAACCAAAGTGAAGCTGTAACGGACTCAGGGCAACGCTGTAAATTATGATACCTGATGAGCAAATCCCAAGCACAACTACAGGCTGGGCAGAGAATGGATTGAGACCAGCCCTGAGGAGAAGGACTTGGGGGTGCTGGTGGACAAGCAGCTCAACATAACCCAGCAATGTGTGCTTGCAGCCCAGAAAGCCAACCATACCCTAGGCTGCATCAAAAGAAGCGTGACCAGCATGCTGAGGGAGGTGATTCTCCCCCTGTATTCCACTCTGGTGAGACCCCACCTGGAGTACCTTGTTCAGCTCTGGGATCCCCAGTACAAGACAGACATGGACCTGTTGTAAATGGTCCAGAGGAGTGCCATGAAGATGATCAGAGGGCTGGAGCACCTCTCCTATGAAGACAGGCTGAGAGAGTTGCAGTTGTTTGATGATACAAAACTGGGAGGAGTGACTGATACCCCAGAAGGCTGTGCTGCCATTCAGTGAGACCTGGACAGGCTAGAGAGTTGAGTGGAGAAGAACCTCATGAGGTTCAACAAAGACAAGTGTAGGGTCCTCCACCTAGGGAGGAATAACTCTAAGCACCAGTACAGGTTAGGGGTAACGTGCTGGGAAGCAGCTCTGTGGAGAAGGACCTGGGAGTCCTGGTGGACAAGTTAACCATGAACCAGCAATGTGCCCTTGTGGCCAAGGCGGCCAATGGTATCCTGAGGTGCATGAAGAAGAGTGTGGCCAGCAGGTCAAGGGAGGTTATCCTCCCCCTCTAGTCTGCCCTGGTGAGGCCACATCTGGAATATTGTGTCCAGTTCTTGGCTCCCCAGTTCAAGAAAAATCTCTCTACTGGAGAGAGTCCAGAGGAGGGCTACAAGGATGATTAGGGGACTGGAACATTTCTCATGAGGAAAGGCTGGGAGAGCTGGGTCTGTTTAGCATGGAGAAGAGAAGACTGAGAGGGGATGTGATCAATATATCTTATTGATCTTATGAATAACTAAAGGGTGGATGTCAA
>VXBL01000569.1:0-59177 GCA_013400195.1 Aramus guarauna
TTGCATTTCAAGACGATGGCATGCCAGAAGCGCTTGGTGAGGAGTCAAGGCGGCTTACCAGAGAACAGCTATTTACGATGGCCGCAGCAGCTTCTATAAACTTCAGTTCAATGATATGCTATTCAATCCTGGGACCCTTTTTCCCTTCAGAGGTAAACAAACAATTTAGCAAGCTACTCTTCAGATTATTTTTTGCATGTTGGAACTTTTAAAAGGGTCTTGAACTCTGTGGTACCTTTATGGCTGGCTGTAAGCACTGAGTTAGACTTTTGAGTTGTGGGAATTCATAGTGATAGCCTGATGCTGGCTAAAATAGGTTAGAGTGTATCTAACGGTGACCTGGATCCTGTCCATGGACTAATTTCATCTTCCCTGTGGCCGCAGAGGACACAGAAACTAACAAAATGAGATAGAAGTTGAACTGGATACTTGGAGAACTGAAACAGTTTTTTTGCCCGGTGTTGCGCAGCAGCGTGGTACTAGAGCTGAGATTAAAACTCTGCCCATGTCCTGACTTGCATTTCAGTGCCTTAGCCACTTGGTGACTTTTTATTTATAGCCATCTTTCTGTTAACTCACGCTGGGCCATCATTCACTGTGTTAAACCTTCTGACCAGCAACTGGAGAGGAAAAAAAAAATGTCTCTGCTTATGTTGAGTGAATACAATGTTTAAATCTAAGATGAAAAAAAAAATTGGTCATGGTGTCTCTGCAGCAGAAGTCCGTTTTTCTCATGACGAAGTTGTTCCCAAGTATTAACAAAGAAATGTTAAGATTATTTTTGTTCTAAATATTCCAATGTACTGCTTGTACCCAAGTAAGTATAATTTTCAGTTGGATAAGTCAAAAAATTGCCTGGTGCTAGTTATCGGGAGCCATGATACAGTGAAGATAACAGATTATCTCTATTCACTGCCCTCTCACCACATGAGGGATCAAAGCTTTGTAGCTAGCTCCATTGCACACCAGCTGAAGGCACCTGTATAAACTCTGGTCACCTGTTCAGCAAACACCACGGTGTTTCCATTCATTGGGGAATGAACATTGCTTTTCCTTGATTACATAGAGCTTAAATAGAAGTGCAACATGTCCGTAAATTGCTGTGTTGTTACCTTATGAGCCCCTACTGCCTTTGAGAAAGGAAATTGCTTTGTAACTGCCCTAATAGAGAATTTTAAAAAAGGTGAATGTACAAGGCATGAATGTTATTCACCTCAAGAGTTTGCCTCCGTCTTTATGCAGTTGTGATCTTCTTTGCAGGCAGAAAAAAAAGGTGCCAGTAACAGCATCGTTGGCCTGATTTTTGGATGTTTCGCTTTGGTCAATTTCTTGACTTCTTTAATCTTGGGAAATTATGTAAGTATAATTGAAACTGTAACTTATTTCTGTGATGACACAGGTTGGTACATGAAGACAGTTCTCTAAGGCTGAGAAAAGAGATGTCTCTTCAGTACCACTCCTGCAGGCTTGTGTCTACAGTAACCGGAGCCTGGCCAGTCAGTCTGAATCTGATTTAAGCCTTGTCAGTACAATTTAAAAATTACTCTTCTGTTGTTCTTGAAGGTAGCATAGGGTGGCGGATATGTAGCTGTTTTGTTTCTCTGGTTAACTGTGATGTTTGCTTCAGAGTAAACTGCTGATCAAGTCTCCTTTCTGTTGCCTCCTTTCCCCCTACTCCCCATTTTATTTAGATCACTTACATATTCTGTTTGCCTTTGGTGCAATTCTTAAGGTGTTTTGGTTTTTTGTTTTGGGTTTTTTTTGTTGTTTTTTTTTTAGTTAGCTGCACCCCTTCTTCTTTTCCGGTATCTTGTCCTTTTCCTTAACATTTCCTCATAGTATGAGACTCTGCTGCTTAACTTGGTTTTCTCCTTCCATTTCATTATACAGCAATATGGGATAAATGTCTCCAGTTCTTGCAACTTCAGTTTTCCTACAGATTCAGGAATTTTCTTATGCTAGAGAACCTACAAATACATTATTTAACAGTTTGTTTGTTTATATGTTGGAGCACTGCTGTCTGTGCATTTTCAGCTGGGGCTGCTCAAGCTCATACTCAAGTAGGGGCTGCTGCAGTTTTACAGAATTCTCTTTCTTTGGCTGGACAGTCTCTTTGCTGACCTCATGGTGAATGATTTTCTCTGGTGGTGAGGTGGCTCATCAAGGTGTCACACAAGTAAGTCCAATCTCGGTGCCCATGATGGCATTCAGCTATGACACAACCCTCACCAAGTACTTTGTAGAGGAGAGAGTGAGCGAGCGCACCATCCTTGCTGCAGACAGGTGAAGTGAGCACCAATAGAGGTGGGCAGTCCAGCAACCAGAAATCCTGAGGGTTTCAGTGAATCTTGCCAAAATGTGGGCTGTAGTAATAATGGCTGAAACACAGGGACTTTGTCTAGGCCTGAACAAGAAGAGTCTGAAATAGCTGCTGTCCTTAGGGGAAGTTACAGCATGGGATTAGAAGCTCAGATATACTTTGTTATGGGATTGAGTTAGCTTTACACCATGCCTCTCATCATCCTTCTCCTTGAAATGAAAGAAGGGGGGGTCCTTGCTCTGAAGATGAATGGGGAAGTCTGAAGCTACCATGCTTCCTATGCCAAAACTTTGTACTATTAAAGATTGCAATAAATTTGCTTTAAAATCAGCTTCTATTGAGTCTTCTTAGCCGTATATGTGATAGGTTTTTCTGACTTGGCATGACTGACGGTGCTGGAGGGGGAACGTATTACTTTCTGTTTGTTTATAATGAGGAATGCTGCTGTAACCTGCCGCTCTGCAGAGGCTGCAGCGCACTGCTGTGAAATAGTTAACTGCACCATTGTCTTACCGTTCTGAAAACTGGGTTAAGTCACTTAACCATTCAGAATATTTTTAGGTTCAGTAGTGCATCAAGGCACACCAGCAGGAGCAGCGTCTCCAGGTCTTTTAGTTACATATGCTATAAATGGCCCATAATGTTTTGATTTCTTAACGGTAACTTACTGTGAAAGATTTTTTGGTCTAGGCTTGAAATAATAACTTGTAAAAATGGTATTTAATTTACAGCTTACACGTATTGGAGCAAAATTCATGTTTGTGGCAGGGATGTTTGTTTCAGGATGTGTGACCATTCTGTTTGGGTGAGTAATTTTTGTTAGTGAGTTTTGTTGCATTTGCCTTGTAATAATTTTCATCCATATGAAAGGATGGACACAAAACAAAACTGGAAGTTCTTGTGCATCTTTCGGGTATTGGTTAGGTCACCTAACTTTTTGCATCTTTACTTTTTATCTATCCCTTGCAAAGCAGAATGAACACTTCTCCCTTTCAATAGGTTTCAAAGCCTAATTAGTACTTTGAAAGCAGAGGAGGACGGTTCTACATATTTAAGTAACTACCATAGTTGATGAACAACAAGAAGGCTGTCAAAGTGTAGCAATAAGGGAACTATTTCTGCATGTGTTAATTATTCTTTTCTTTAAAGTGTAGAGTGCAAATGAGAAGCTTTGCCTGGCAAGTGGAGAGGCTAAGCCACTCATTTCAGCAAAATAAAAGTTTTATTAACAGTGAAGGAAGCTCTTATTAGGTAGCTATAACTCATTGTGTCATACTACTCGCACAGTTGCTTGGAAAAGCTATGAAATACAATAGAAGACGGCATTGGAGTTTTTCACAGGCTAGGTTTTTCGTGCTCTCTCTTTCTCACCAGAGAAAGGGGAAAGGAGAAAGTTGCCAGAATTAGTTTGGTAGAGTTTGCATGACTTCACCGATGTGATTAAAAAAGATGTGGCAACAGAAAGCGTTGAGTGTCTTGTAACTGTCCTTTAATGAGTAAGAAACAATGCTGCAAGGCCTTTAGTAGATGACTGAGTAGATGTTGCATCCTGAGAGATCTCCATTTACTGTTTTGTTGGGTGTTTGGTTTTTTTTTTCAGAATGCTGGACAAGGTGCCAAGTGGACCAATATTCATCAGTTTGTGCTTTTTAGTAAGAGCAATGGATGCAGTAGGTTTTGCAGCAGCAGCGACAGCATCGTTTTCAATCCTTGCAAAGGCATTTCCCAATAATATAGCTACTGTCCTGGTAAGTGTGGAAACTAGTGTTACAGCTAAGTAAGTACCTGCAGTATGATACATTGCCACTAGGCAACATAAAAACAGGAGGAAAAAAATCTCCTGTCTCATATGTAGGTATATTTGAAATCATCACATGTTTGTAATTTAGAATCACAGTCCTAGTTTAGACCTTAGCATAACTCCAATTAGGTATAAATTAAGCAGTATGTATTAGTTGCTTATGTTTTGAAGACAGCTGAGCACCGATGACAGTAGTTATTTCTTCAGTTGAAATAACTGACACA
Organism: Aramus guarauna; assembly: GCA_013400195.1. Taxonomy (NCBI): domain Eukaryota; kingdom Metazoa; phylum Chordata; class Aves; order Gruiformes; family Aramidae; genus Aramus; species Aramus guarauna. The sequence goes on from VXBL01000569.1 coordinate 4,346, forward strand.
GCTTTTAGTGACTACTTCTACATGGATAGTAAGAATCCATGTGGACTGATTCAAGAAGTTTGATTAATTCATTCAAATAGTATTGATTTAAATGACTGAAAGATGCAAAACTGGAAACAATTTTGATTTCATTTTTCTAATCTATTGATAAAAGTGATGTATGAGAAGAAGAGACCTAGAACTTCTTGAAATTTGGAGGGCACTATTTCTGGTCATCAATGATTTATTTCAACCAGAGATATTACCCTTATTTAGTTAGTTTTTATGGTGTTAGGGAAGAAAAAAGTGTTGTATTTAATAAAAGGCTGCTTTTTCTTTTTCAGTAAATTGTGGTTTCAAGTCAAGTATAGACTGACAGAAATAACTGGGTTAAATTTTAATGAGTGAACAAATGTTAAAAACATCCACAGAACATTTAATAAAATTGGAAAAGTTGATGCTTTTATTAATATTGTTGTTAAGCTGTATAGTTACTTCTGTAAATAAATGTCTATAAAAATATGACCTCCTAACTAGCAAAAAACAACTAAGTTGTATCAACAGTGGGGACCTGGCAATTTCTTTGGAAAGCAGGTTATACATTGTAATATGTAATCATGTTTTGGATTTATTCAGTTAATAAAGTTAAGATTTCCTGATTGCAAATTTAAGTGTAATTTAAATAGGTAAGTGAAGTAACCTTGACTTAAAGTGACTTAGTTATCTATCTTATAATAAGACTTAATAATAAATGAAATTCTATGGTGGCAGCACAATAAACATGATGCATAGTTGAAAACGGTATGTGGTGGTGAAGGTCAGCTCAAAACCACAATCAGAAATGCTACACAGCTGTGGCTTGGTGGCTGCCTTTGTTTAAAATCTAGAAATGGTGCTGTTGGAAGACAGATCACTCTTTAATATTGGTCTGTTTGCCATATAATACATTCTAATGTCTTGTTCTGCATGAGAATAAAAGCTTTTCGAATTTGTTGATGTAGACTTAGTGTCCTTAAATGGACATGATGGAGAGTTCTTGTTACTGTGAGGTCTGCTTGTGGTGGTGGCAGAAGCAGAAGAAAGAACTGGTTAGTTGAAGCAAGGCACGTCCTATGGATATATCATAAATCCTGAAGGAATGGGTGAGGGATTTTTAGCCTTGCTTTTCATTGCCCTTCTTGATAGAGCTAGATACTGAAAAGCACTTTTCCTCTCCTTACCCTTTTGGTACCAGTTTTCAGTGCACCTTTTACCCATTGTGTACCCTAGAGAATGTATGGGGAAGTTATTAAATGTAGGCATGTCAGCCATGTTGAAGTGGAAAGTTCCGCATCTGTCAACATGATCCCTCTGTTGGAGAAGGTATGAACTTCAAAACATAAACAGTATTACTTGTCTTACAATATCAGGTTTACCTTATCCTCTCCAATCTGTAATAATGCAGAACCTCAGCTCTACCCCTTTCCCCCATCAATAATTCATTAACTTAAAGGGGCTGAATGATGCACAGCCTGATTTGAACTGAAGTCTCACCAATCATAAATAAAAGCAAAAGCATTATTTGGATGCAGTTATGTTAACTCATGGGCATTCCATGTGTTGAAGTTTACCAAAATGTCTCAAATCTATCTAGAACTAACTTTGAGGACTTGCTGGTCATATACTGTTATTTCCTTTCCTAGGAAAGGAAAAGGCTGAGACCCTAGGGTAAAGAATTTGGCTATTGTTTACTGTGCCTGTTCTTGGGCCATTTGGCCACTCTGACTTGAATCAGTAAAATTAAAGATGAAGATCAATCCCTACACTAACTTTCTGGGTCCCAGAAGTTAGCAAAACTTTAACTGTAAGCAGTTATTACCACCAGCTCTTACTTGTTAAAAGAGGGTGGTCTTAATCACTGATGAGTCAAGTATTGAGGCAGATGTTGACAGTGGTGACTGTGGTGTTGTAATACAAGATTTAAGTGTTACTGTTTTATTGCCCTTTTGAAAATTAGTATCTTCTGAAAGATGCCAGATTATGAAATTACAGCCAAAATAATCTGAGCTATGCCCCTCACAATTTCACTGTTATTTCCTACTCCTAGTCAGTGAATCCAGGTGGTCAGTTATAGAGAGAAAGCTTTAACTTGGCACATGTACCTCATCCCATGAGATTATGACCCATCTGAGAAGGCTTGTTTGGGTCCTCCCCACCAGGCTGGAGTGTAACTGCAGCTGGGAGAGGTGATCACTTCAGCCTGAGTTGACCTACAGATGCTTTCCATGAAGAGAATGTTTGTCTCTCCCAAGGACTGGGATGTGTTAGGTGACAGCAGAGTGGCTCATGCTGCGGTACAGGTGGTTCCTGATAGTGAAGTGAAAGAAGTGATGGCTGTCACGCAGACAACTGTAAAATTCCTTTTGCTATCCCAGTTTGTGCAGGTTACTACTGGCCGTTATCCCCTTTAGTCGTGCTGTGCCTTTTTCTTTTCACTAGCCTGCCTGTTGTGCTGCTCCTCAGAAAAACGGAATGCTTTTATTGTTACGCTAGAGTTTCTCAGCATTCAGGATTTTTTTTGCTTGCTTTCTTTTTCATCCTTTAGGGCAGCCTTGAAATTTTTACAGGACTTGGACTGGTGCTGGGCCCGCCTTTAGGTGGCTTTTTGTATCAATCGTTTGGTTATAAGGTCCCTTTCATTACACTGGGATGCGTAGTGTTGCTCTTGGTGCCTGTGAATATGTGCATATTACCAAAATATGGTAAGCACCCTTTTTCCTTTCTCCTTCATTCACCTTAATTTCTCATGTATATAACTGTTTTAGAAAAATACCAGTTTCTGGAGTCTGGTATAACTCAGAGGGCAAAGCTCCAGTTGAATTAACTTGTGATCTTGATCAGGCCTGTGTTTTAATGCAAGCTAAAATTAATGCGTGCAGATGGCCTGGAATGAATCCAACACCTCATGCCCATCTCTGCAAACACTAAGAACTCTGTGTGGAAGTGAACCGAGATAAATTTTTGTTTTCTTTTATGCCTTTAGCTTCAGGGCTTGTAAAGGATCAGTTGTGTTGTCTTTGTATCAGCTTGTCATTACATCTAGTTGAAGAAAAGGTGGAGATAGGTTTTGCCTAAAACAAGAGAACTTGATGTGTTTGAGGGGTTAATGGAGGGGGAAAAAACAGAATTACAGGGAGAACAAAAAGGGTTTATTTGTGCTGAATGATGCAGGATCTAATTAACATGAGAGAATGGTAAAGTTAATAAAGGAGGGGTTTAACTGAAGTGTTGGAGGTCATGTGAATTTGGTTAAATCTTAGATGGTCCTTCTTGGACAGAAAGTTAAAGTCTTCACACAAGATTGTTATTGCAAGGTTATAGTTCTGTTAGTCTCGTCTAAAGACTAAAAGTTACTAAAACCTAATAACTTAAATACATTTTAAAAATATTTTTTCCTCTTAAATATGAAAACCTTGGAGAATAACTTCATATATATTGGCTTTTAGAAGAAACTTTCAGTGGTTAACCATGTGCTGCTACTGCTGGCTTTCCCCCTGTCTCCCCAAGCTCTGAAATCATACGGAGTCATGATATTACTAGGCAATTTGAAACAATGTTAAATAAGTGTTTAAATAAGTTATGTTAAATAACTAGCTGTGAGCTAGTGGATGCTAATGAATGAACTTTTAGTTCTGTGCATGTTTTAAGACCATATGCAACTATTAAAGCACCAACAGCATTAGGAAGGAAGCCTGACTTAGAAATGACATCTAACTAATGACATCTGAAAGCAGCTTCCTGTCTGGAGTACAAATTGAACATATAGGAGACCCAAATGACTAGTTGCTTAAATATTGGGGCAGATCTCAACTGATAACTAGAAATCTTTTTATTTTACTTTCATAGCATGTTTCTCTGATAGGATATGAATGGTTCATGCATGTGTGCATGTTCTTTTAAGTTGAGATGTATCCATGAGATTTTAATTGTTTAAGGGCTAGTGGAGAAATAACCATATTTTCTCATAATTGGGAATAGTACATGCTATTGTTCTTTTCAAGTTGGGGATTTGCAATGTTGGAATCGAAATGGTGAATAAAAGAAGAAAAGTACACAAATCAAACTTGTTTTTTTAATATAAAAAGTGTAGTGTGTAATAGTCTACTATTGATTTTCATTTGTTAGATAAAGAGTAATAGGACTAGAAAAAGGGAAATACTGATTTCTAGAGCAAGATGATCAATCATGAGCATATGCTGCTGAAAATAATGCAATTTCCCCTCCCTTTTCTCTTGAAACAGATTCCATCCCTAGCAAGGACTCCTTCTGGAAGCTCATTCTTCTGCCAAAAGTCTTACTACTCTGTCTTACTATATTTTCTCTAAGTGCATGCTTGGGCTTTTTGGATCCTACAATGTCTCTCTTCATCCTAAAGAAGGTAAGTCCTGTTAACGTGCAGAGAAGTCTTGACTTGCTAAAGAGTAAATAACTGGTTATAAATGTGGTTTAAATATCCTAAACAAAATTAAGCCTAATCCAACTGCATTGATTTAATTAACTGTTAGTAACATGATTTCCAAATAACTTGATTTCTACTGTTGCTGCTGGGTCTCAGAATGAGGCCTTTAAAAATGTGCTTTTTCCACTTAATTGGCTTTAAGCTGCAGAATACCATCTCTGAACAGGGAATAGCAGATGGTTTTGTAAATGAGGGACTTCTTCCTCCTTTCTGAGAGCAAATTCTGTGATACTGCAACAGTCACTGACAGTATTATATCTCTTGATGTGGACATTAGTTTTCAGTGACATGTCACGGCCCTACCTTCTCTTACAGCAATGCCAAAATTAAACTGATTTCAACTATGTAGCCTTCGCTCACCTATTAAAACGGCAAATGGTGTTTTATTTATTTACTTTTAATTGCTTTTAGTATTTATTTTTCCTATTTAATCTTATTTATTTATTTTCCCAATGTTGTTTAAGGTAATGAATTTGAAAAACAGTTTAAGATTCTGTTCCTGTGTGGAATTAAGCAATGCTTTTTGAGTGGTTTATTTACTAATTCTTCTTCCAGGGAATAGCATTTCCCAGGTGGTTGTGCTCCTACTTTTCATCTGTCTAGTCCAATCCTTAGAGCACTCATACAAGGTGGAGGAGACTTGGTGCTAACTTCTTCCATCAGTGGATATGTGAATGTACGTCTTCCACCACCCAGGAGGGATCTGTAATTATTCCACTGTAGATTATTGCACACTGATGCAGCTCTTTTGCTTTCCCTCTGCTTGGTGCTAACAGATACTTGCTATGAAAGCATTGTAGCCTTCTTGGCAGGTGTTCTAACCACCAGATTAGAGTTATTATCATGTGCTTGCATATGGCAAGGAAATAATGAATATTTATGTAGTCCATGCCACGTGAAACATCTTGGAATACCTTCTAACTGGTAGTTAAAGCACTCATTTGAGAGACTAGTATGCTTTTGGATCATTACACATTTTGTTTCAATACAGAAATGTGACTGCATTGGGAAAATGTAGACCTCGGTGTTTGCAAAAAGCCTCTTACTCATTCTCATAAAAATCCTCCCTTGGCTGAAAAGACAGAGTTATGTTTTATAGCACTACTTGCTTTTAGGATGCACTGATTAGCAGTGGATGACTGCAGTATTTATGCTTCTCTAAGTGGAAATAAAACTGAAGATTGGAGAGGTAAAGACTAAATCCATCTAAACTTCAGTGTCTCAAGTGTCTGTTTCAGTGTGCCAGATATTAATGTTAGAATCCAGCGTGCTGGTATAGAGACATAGCATAGCGTTTCCTCCTGAGATTATTTAGGCTTTATCTGAGAACAGTTGTGTGGGGTGTTTTCACTCCATGCTTAGATGTGGAAGTGGAAGGAAACTGGAGCTCTGCTGATGACTTCAAACGCTTGAAAAACCTCTGTATGGTATCAGTAAAATACTTAAAATCGTATGTTTCAGTGTTTTGACCTAAAATATTATTCTTTGATTGTCCTTTAATGAATGTAGCATGTATGGTTTGTTGTTTGGTTTTTGTGGGGGTTTTTTGTTTGGTTTTTTTTTTTTTTTTTTTCTTCTTTCCCATAGTTCAAACTCCCAGCTGGTTATGTGGGTTTGGTATTCCTCGGTTTGGCACTCTCGTACGCCCTGTCTTCTCCCCTCCTCGGGCTCCTGAGCGACAAACTGCCAGTGAGTACTACTCTGCTGTACGTGCAGGGTTAGTAAAGCACTCTGTGCATTTAGGTAAAACTGGAAGACTCCCCATATTGAAGCAATGGACATAGGCCTGGTCTTGTAAAGGGGTCTCTCTTTCAGGACCTTGCACATGCACTGAATACTGCCAACTTGAAGGTCTCTTTTGCAAGGTCCAGGCAATACATGAATGTCCAAATTATTAAAGGATATTGAACAAGTATTATGTAGTTGAAATGTGGTGAGCTTTTCCAGTGGACTAAGCACAACCTATTTCCAGCCATTATGAAATGGAGATTGGGAAAACTCGTCACAGTTATTCATGCTTTTGTCCACATATAATTTTAGCAGCTTTTGAGGAGAGGAGTAAAGATGTTCTGGTTAGCTGTGATTGACTTTATCTCTTAAAAAGTGTCATATCCAAAATAGATCAGCACACTGACTGACTATGGTTCTCTAGCTCTTAACTGCACCATGGAAAGAGACTTTGGCATTGATATACCTGAAACTGCCTGGTTGGCAGCTACTGCTAATAACCTGGAGACTTTGAATGCTGTGTATGAAGGACAGTGCCAGTTTTGTGACACTGTTTTTTATTCCTGACACAAACTAATAATGGCCTTTGTACATGAGAATTACATGCAATGCTGCATGGTATTCCTTATACTAAGGAAGAGTAAGGGCTAAAATACTTTGCTAACAGAGAAGCACTGTTACTCAATATCCTGAAATGATCTCTGTATTAAGCAGCTGCTGCCAGTGATTGTGTTGATGGTGAGGAAACATGAATTCAGTGTTTCTTGATGGTGTTCAGAACTGGCAGAGAAATCGTGGATTCCCAGTTTGTGTGTAATGACGGTCTCTACAAGAGCAGTACTTTTCAGGAGATGAAGATTTAGAAGAGGGGTATCAGGCAAGACAAAAGAGTTACGTTACAAATTCACCTCTTTAAGTTACACACCTCTTCATTTTCTTTCGCAGTACCTCAGGAAGTGGTTGCTGGTATCTGGAGGCTTAATGACAGCACTGTGCTTTTTCATGTTAGGACCTGCTCCTGTGCTGCACATTGAAAGGTACAGAACTGCCTCTTCTTGAACCTGTCCCCTTATGTGATGTTTTTGTCATAGCTATTATGCCCATAGTCATATATGCCCACAAGTCTATAGTTAGCACCTCTGAGCATGCAACAGGTTAGTTTTTTTTTTTTAACTTGAGACTATGAATGTAAAGCAGCATTAGCATCTGAAAATTGAGATCTTTACAGCTTTGTAAAATATATCTTTTTTTCTTTGCTTTTTGTTATTGTCTTTGCCTTTGAGAAAAGGAAATCAGTAAAATTGTCAACATTATTTGTCTTTAGCTAAGTGTATTTGGGTATAATGTGTCAGGCTACAAACTGTACCTGCAAAATCCTTCACTTGTGCAACAACGATAGTCTGGGGCTTGGATATATGTATTGCAAAGTTAAGCTTGTCTGTCCACCTCTTTTCTATGTGCTCCTCTTAAAATGAACTGCATTTGATAAGGAAATATTTAACTTGAGCACAGGATTTTTAAATTCTGTTACAAAGTCTTTTTCTAAGAATAGAGCTGTATTTTCAAGTCTCATCGTTCATTTAAAGTAGAATTCTTCTCGGCTTCAAGAAACCTAGATTTCTGGTCAGTCATGGAGAGCTGATGAACAGCAAATGGTGTCCTTATTTGAAAAGAGTCTTCAGCAGCTAACTTCTTTTAAATGCCTCTTTTTCAGTCAGCTGTGGATGTTTGTGCTAGTGCTGGTTTTGATTGGCTTTTCCATTGGCATGAGTGCTATCCCAGTGTTTCCAGAGATGCTGCACTGTGCATAGTAAGTAACTCAGTCCAACGCATCTTTCATGTTACTGACAGTAGGAAACTGCAACTAGTTTTCAGGGGCAAATACGAAGTAGGGTTTTGGTGTGGAGTTTTTCCACCTTTTTGAGACAAAGGCAGTGAGTAACACTTAAATGCTTTCACTGCTCGTCTTAGTTTTTTCTGACTGAGCACCCCAGTCGTCATTCTCCAGATATAAATTTGCAAATGTGTATCTCAGTATTATGAACACACTGAAGTCCATCAGACTTTGGGTCTCATAGTATGGGGTGACCTGTGTGTGCTTTCATATAGATAGGATTTATTTCCGCTTCTGAGGATGATTAGTAGCAAGCAGTTTTCACTGGATTTTCAGTCTGCATTGGCATTAACAGTTGAGCCTACAGGAGTCATACTTGCTCACAGTACAAGGTCTGTACTAATGATTGTGACTAGAAGGGTCTAGATTTACTCTTATTAGTATGTTCCTCTTGGAACCAGGTCTTTCCTTCTTAAAAAAACACCTGTGACTGTTTTACACTTGCCATATGAAACACGGGGAATGAGCGATGGTGTGGTGTCTTACTTGAAAGACATCAGAGATGGGAAGTAACACTGCAATCCTTCAGAGAGGCAACAAAGAAGAAAGTACTGGGTAAAAAGACATGATTCCACTGTACGCTTGTGCTTATTAACTATTTATGTTATGTGTAAATTAAAAGTAGGGGAAAAACCTTTGTTTATAGAGGAAGGCTATAAACTGAGACATAATAATGTATTGTACTACTCTAACTGGTCTGTCTTTCTGCAGTGAGAATGGATTTGAAGAAGGTCTGAGTCTGCTGGGACTGGTGTCTGGGCTCTTCAATGCCATCTGGTCCCTTGGGTAGGTATACAGTCACCTTTTTGTTAGCTGTGAGTGCCTGGTTATTCTATGATATTGCCACATGAAAGCCTGCTGCATTGCAACCGGAAGTCTCGCATTGCAGTCATTGTGATGACCTTGATTCGAAAGGTTCTTGCTAAACAGATGCCTGGTGAACACGTTAAAACAGAGATTTTTATCCAACAGAGGGAATGTACTCTGAATTCTCTTCCTTGAAATGTATTGCCCTGCATATCAAAAAGCTGCAGTGATTAAGTGGATGTTAGCTTGCCCTTCTGTGTGATCATTTCTGTTGTCACTGAGATATTTAATGCTTAACCTACAGCGAGGTGGACCCTAAATTTTTACAAGGCTAAGGGTGCCCACATGGAGTGAGGGATCTGCTCCTGACTCATTCTGTTCCCCTTCTTTTATTTTCCACATTGCTTCCTTTTGTCTGGGATAGTTTAGGGTAGAGTCTTCTCTTTCAGCCACAGCCATATTTCAAGATCTGTGTTTGCGTAGCTTAGCAGAGTGTGTCTTGTCTTTCTTACCCAGTGATCATCACAGAAATGAGTGAAAGGTGCTGCTGGCTGAGTGACACTTCAGAGTTTTCACTCAGTGGGATGTGACAGAGTCACCCTATTGACAGCCACTTCTAGGACTTTTTTATTTGGCCTTGTCCTCTGTGGTTGCACCATTTTTTCCAAGCCAACTGAAGTTCTAACTGTCCTGTTTATTTGGTGTAGGGTTCAGTACAGATACAGGTAGTATAAGGTTACCAAACCCCAGTTTTATGCTGTTCTCAAACATGGTTTTATTATGTGATTTGCTGTCAGGAAGTGTGTCTAGTTTTACACAGTTTTATCCCCTACTGTAGTGAGAGACCATTATCATGTAAGACCTTTCATAAAGTGACAGCAGCTGTGTAACCTTTCATGGCATTCTTAGACAGGCATGGAAGCGCAGGCAAGCTATATACAGCATAACCTTGCAGTGACCGTATCTGTCACGAAGTGCCTCCCCACCTGCCTATATCCACCAGTCTTTTGTCCTGAAATTTGAAAGGTTTACATTTTGAGGGATGAGAGTTTAAATTTCTTTTATGCTAGAAGTGATAGAACTGTTAGAACATGGCTATTAATGGGGTCTCTAAGCCATTCCAGATAGAGAAGAGTGCATTCAGCTTTCTGGTGTGGATCCTATTTCCAGCTGAGGAGGTAACGAGATGGGTTTACTGGGGCCATGGCAAACAAGGAATTAATACTTATTGTGGATTATAGGAAAGTTAGATCTGTAGAGGACAGTCCCTTTGTTGACAAAGGAGAGAGAATCAATGGAGGGAGGCCACAAAACGCAATGAGAAAGTTCTCTGAGAATGTGATATGTTGTCTTTTTTTGTTTGGGAAGCCAGTACCTCATTTTGATTTGTTGCAGGTCATTTGCAGGTCCCACTCTAGGAGGATTTCTAAATGAAAAGCTGGGTTTTGAATGGGCATCAGCCATCCAAGGAGGATGGGCACTGTTAACTGTAAGTAATTACACATTTTTTGCTTTTTATATCTATTGCAATTATGAGCTATTGCATAAGGTTATTATTATAATTGTAACTGACTGTTTCCTCGAAGGGTCTTGCAACTGGAATATTCTATATCACTGAGGCAAGAAGGAGAAGGTATGTTGAGATATTTATTCTTCATTTTACTTGCAGCCATATGAAGCAAACCTTTGGAAGCTGGGCTTCCATATTTTTGTTGCTACCAACCTGATAATGAATGACAAAATGAGCAGTAAAAATATTGCTTAACTACTTCGTCTGTATGCCTTCCTTAAATCCCTGCTGACCTAAACAGGGGGCCTAAACCAGGCAATGCCTGTTCTACACAAGCAACAGGATGGTGGCATTGATGAGCAAACCCTACTGATGGTTCCTCTCAGGAGAATGCCTGTGAGCTGGAATTGGATGAATGGTCACATCCAGAGAGTAATGGTCAATGGTTCAATGTCTGGATGGAGATCAGTGATGAGTGGTGTCCCTCAGGGGCCATACTGGGACCAGTACTGTTTAATACCTTCATCAGTGACATGGACAGTGGGATCGAGTGTACCCTCAGCAAGTTTGCTGATGACACCAAGCTGAGTGGTGTGGTTGACACGCCTGAGGGAAGGGATGCCATCCAGAGGGACCTGGACAAGCTTGAGAAGTGGGCCCATGTGAACCTCATGAGGTTTGACAAGGCCAAATGCAAGGTCCTGCACCTGGCTCAGGGCAACCCTTGGTATCAATACAAGCTGGAGGATGAAAGGATTGAGAGCAGCCCTGAGGAGAAGGACTTGGGGGTGTTGGTGGATGAGAAGCTGGACATGAACCGGCAATGTCTGCTCACAGCCCAGAAAGCCAGCTGTATCGTGAGCCACATCAAAAGAAGCATGGCCAGCAGGTCAAGGGAGATAATTCTCCCCCTCAGCTCTTGTGAGACCCCAGCTCTGGGGACCCCAAGTACAAGACAGACATAGACCTGTTGGAGTGAGTCTAGAGGAGGGCCACAAAGCTGATCAGAGGGCTGGAGCACCTCTCCTATGAGGACAGGCTGAGAGAGTTGGGCTTGTTCAGCCTGGAGAAAAGAAGGCTCCAGGGAGACCTTACTGCAGCCTTTCAATGTGTAAAGGGGGACTTATAAGAAAGATGGGGACAGACTTTTTAATAGGGCCTGTTGCAGCAGGGACGAGGGGTAATGGTTTTAAACTGAGAGAGGGTAGATTCAGACTAGGTAAAGACAGACATTTTTTACGATAAGAGTGATGAAACACAGGGACATCTACGCCCCATCCCTGGAAACATTCAAGGTCAGGCTGGACGGGGCTCTGAGCAACGTGATCTAATGGAAGATGTCCCTGCTTGTTGTAGGGGAGGTTGGACTAGAGGTTGGACTAGGTTACCTTTAAACGTCACTTCCAACGCAAACTGTTCTGTGATTCTGTGAAATGATAGGTTTGACAGCAGTAGGACGTGGTTCTGTGCAATAGTGGGCAACCAGATCCAGTGATCCATGTAGCTCTTTCCATGTAAATGTGTGGCTTTTTTGCTATAATGCTGGTATTGTATAGAAGTATCTAGAGAATATTAAAGCTGTTTCTTCCCTCCTGTTCTTTTCCTTGTGCAAACAGTTCCAGTTCCAGCCTGCAAAATCCTCCTGGTAATAATGAAGAAAGAACTCATCTGATGGGCAGTGAAACGTAGCCAGACATACTTTCAATTCTCTGTGTACTACTGTGGTTTAACCTAGTGTTGGGATGAGTGGACTTAACAGTGTTTCATTATTCTGGAGCTGGGATACATGATCCCTTAGTGAACAACCAGTTGTGGTTTAGTTGTAGCTGCGTTACTGTTTTGAAACACTAAACACTGACTGCCTTTCTTTTGGAAGTCCTCATGTGGATTGGCTGAAGCGATGAGTAACTCTCAGATGTCAGCCTGTTTATTGCATTCCATATACAGTGCACCACTGTATGTGAAGAGGTGTGTTTTCAAATGTCTGGTTTCTATATTTGAGCCTGCTGTGCATTATTATTGGGTAAAGCTACTATTTTGCTACCATGATTTTCTGTAATTTTTAAAAGAAAGTTTGTTATCTTGTAATACTTTAATTGATAACATAAAATGTTGATACAGAATTTAAAATGATAAAGCATTAAGCACAATATTGTTTTCAATAAAGCAACTTTTTTTCCTAAGTTTTGTGAATTTTCTTAGACGACAAGAGTGTAAAAGACTTGGTGTCTACCAGCACTTTTATTATCTTGAAAGTGCCTGAAAATGGGAGGCAAAGGCAATGAAGAAAAGAGTTAGCATCTCCACACAGAACTGACTGATCTTCAGTCCTGGAGGACACTTGGCATTGTGCATGTGTACATACAGGCACAGATGTATATATGTTTGCATTATATACAAGGACTCAGCTTGGTGTGCGAGATCTATTCTACTAATAAATGTGAACTGGAATGTTTGTACTAATTGCCTCTGCAACAGTAAATCTATCAAAAACCTAGGGCTACTGTTTTCCAACAATGAAGGGGAAAAAACCCCCAATCTCCTTGCCTACTCTAGATGCTTGGCAAAAAAAGGCAAGGGTACCCAAGACAAGGGCGTGCCTGGCAAATGCACGCTAGGCTGCTTGATCTCGGTTGTGGCAAAAGTCTTTTAGTTTGTCCTTGAGTGCAGAACTGGGTCTTAGAAGTGGCTTAGAAAAATGGTCTAATCCTAGCAATTTCTATTAGTTTCTCTCATGAGTAGCACTGGCAAGGGCACTGGCAAGAAAAACTGCTCTGGTAGCTAGCTGAACTGTGACATCCCAGGGTGCTGAAGGGCAGGCTTCCCCAGGAGTGTACTGGCAATAGCTCCCTTTCCTTTTGTATCACTGTACAACTCAACTGGGAATGTACAACTCCACCTGTTAGGAACTGCTGACCCTGCCCGCAGTGAGGCAGGTGAGAAGGAGGTAAGAGGACTAGAGGTAGACACGAGAAGCGCAAGATGCAGATTTGTAGACACAAGACTTAATTAACTCTCTTTGTGGAATGACTTGTTTGCTTATTTGACTTGTGCTGTTAGGACTTGAAGTGTCCAGGATTACCAGAAGGAGCACAAATGTGACTGAAATTAATGAGCTGTCCTGAACTTCTCCAGACTTCCAGTAGAAACTAGACAGGCTTAACTAACCCCTCAAGCTTGCTGGCAGCACATCTTCTCCCCTCTATTCCTTCACGTACGCAATGGAGGCGAAAGAAACCTGAAGAGGAAGCCTGGTTTCCAGATTTGTTGCTGATACCAACTCACAAGCTTGTTCTGCCATGATTATCCAGGGAGCCACAGTTAAGCAGAGCTGTGGTTTCTCCTGTGAGAAATTCAGCAAGCCCCTGGCTACTGCTGTGCCTGTCCCATGTGGTGGCAGGTCAGAGTATCCATCTGCGGTTACTAACAGAGTTCTACAATCTGTGAAGCTGTGATAAATAAGGACTGTGCCAGGTATAGCCAAACTACACTGGGCTAGGTTGGAGCAGTGCTGAGCTGGGGTGGCACAGGTAGCGCCCGTGCCGCAGCATCGAGCTGGGGGCCAGCCACCTGCCTCCTGCAGCCCCACCTGCACCCCACGCCCTCCAGTTTGGGCAGGAATGTGTCCAAGCTGGTCTTTGCTGAGATTTCCCAAACTCTGGCTTGTTTCCCTGCTGTGACCTGGGCTTGCTTTGAACTGTGTTTCTACAGCAATGCCATGCCTGAATCATTTGTACATCTGCGAGGGACACGTTTCTTCAGCTGCAGCACAGCGGTGACTTCTCTGTCAGGGGTGTAAGGCAGAATTGCTCAATGCTGGCGGCTCTCTTGCCTTTGATGTTGTGAGACTTTCCGGGCAGGGTGATTGCATCTTGCGGTGTCAGCTTTCTGCCACTCTGGGGAATTCCCAGGTTTTGTGCAAGACTTTCTTTTTTAAAGCCCCTTGGCTTTGCTTGCCCCGTCTTTGTCTTGGGCAACTTCCAGGCCCCAGCCATGGGGCTTCCTAAAGCTCGTGCCTCCACCGTGCTTTTGGTGCTGTCTGCTCTGGAGGCCTGTGCCCTCGACAGCTACATCGCAGCCGTCTACGAGCACAACGTGGTCTTGTCAGAGGACACTGAAATGCCAGTTTCTCCTGAGGAGGCCTTGATGCTGATGGACAAAAATATGGCAATTTTGGAAGCAGCCATCAAAGCAGCAGCCAGACAGGTATTAGGATCGAGTTAGAGACATTCATTTTGGTAAACACTGGCCATTTATTCGTTTTCTTAATGGTGTTTTTTGGGTTTATATGTTGGTACCAGGGTGCCCATATCATTGTGACTCCTGAAGATGGCATTTACGGCTGGGTCTTCACAAGGGAAACAATATATCCTTATCTTGAGGATATCCCAGACCCGCAGGTCGACTGGATTCCCTGTGCTGATCCTGGAAGGTATCGTCCCTGCTGTGCATGGGGGAACAGTCTGATGGGAAAGACAGCTACCTTTAGGAGTGGTTGTTTTAAATGTCTTGGAACAACTGCTGTGAAATGAAGGCAGGTTAGACATCAAGTTGTTGCCGTAAATAGCTTCAGAGAACTTCATCATTTTTCTCTGTCATTTTTTCTCACTGTAATTCTTTTGATTTTAGTTAGTGTACTCAGAAAGGTTGAGATTTATTTAAAAGAAAAGCAAAAAGCTTACAGAATCTGCATTTCAGTAATGTATTCCATGCATGTTGTAGAAAATGTTTAAGATGCAGAAATATTAGGAATATTTGTGAATAAAATAACAGCTGCTACTGAAAGGATATACTGCACAATTTCAAATTTATATTTTTGAATCATAATGTGGTAGCCTTTTTATTCTATTATTTTCCTTAATAAATTGCACCATTTTTTGATGTGATATTTGATGAAAGATAACGAAATGGACCGTAGAAGAAACAAATTCTAAGCTACCTCAGCACAGCAGGGGAATTGAGCTGAATCAGAAAGCTGAGATCAGCCCATGTGTTGGTGTAACATCAGTGCTGTACCACGTGCTGGCAGCAGAAGGGAGACTCAAAGGTGCAAAGATTTGCTTTCACTGGGAGGAAACCCCCGTGTTCCCCACTTATCTACCATGAGGTGTATCTGGAGTTTCAGCACACTAAGCTTTAAAGCACAAAACCGCTGCCTTCTGTTGAATAACAGAAAACGACAGTCTTGTAGTAGAAATGACTAACTTAAACCAGTCATCCCTGTGATCTGTAGTCTTAGCGTTGGCATTTTTATGAATTGACTGGTTTTGATGTCCTATTTCTTTTCTTCCTTCCCTGCTGTTTAGGTTTGCTCCCTCACCAGTGCTGGAAAGACTGAGCTGCCTGGCGAGGAATAACTCCATCTATGTGGTTGCAAATATGGGAGACAAGAAGCCCTGTAATTCCAGTGATCCAAGGTGCCCAAGCGATGGCCGCTATCAGTACAATACCAACGTTGTCTTTGACTCAGAAGGGAAACTGGTGGCTCGTTATCACAAGGTAAGAGGATTTTATGAATTTCAGGAAGTGCGTGAATCTCAGGTGATTAAAGATGTGAAACAGAAGCTGCTTCCCAGGCTTAAATGTATTTGTACATAGAGTCATTATAGAGCAGGTGTCAGAGGACAGGTAAAAGCCGCTGCCTTAAGATATCTTCATTCCTGCTATTCTTAATTAATTAAAAGAAATTAATTAAAGCTCAATAAGCCCTCTATTTTTATTGCTTCTCAATAGGAAGTGACACATGAGATATTAAAACAGTAATGTCCTAAGCTCTTGCTAACTAAATTACAAATCCCCTTCACTGGTATAAAATCAGAACCATGGATATTTGTGCTTGACTCCCCTTGCAGCCGTATGAATTCTCCTTTTCAAAATTGAGATATAGCATGTTCACACAACATATTCACCATTACTTGTATTTAAGTGAATGAGTATTATACTCAATATTAGTCTGATTTAAATGGTTTGATTTATTTTCTAATCTTTTTTTTTTCTCTATTCCTTCCTTTCCATGAACAGTACAACCTTTTTGTGACAGAGAAACAGTTTAATTACCCCAAGGATCCAGAATTTGTTACTTTCAATACATCCTTTGGCTACTTCGGCATTTTCACTTGTGCAGACATACTCTATCATGACCCAGCTGTGGTCTTGGCAAGCAGATTTCAGGTTGACACCATTCTGTTCCCAACCGCTTGGGGTAACACTCTCCCACTGTTGTCGGCAGTCCAGTTTCACTCAGCATGGGCTATGGGAATGGGCGTCAATTTTCTTTCAGCAAATATACGCAACTCCACTTTAGATATGACAGGTAATGTGATATTGTTGTAATTGGTCTTGTTCCTGTGGGCAACATTTATATCTATGCAGTGCAGTTGACCCAAGCAGAAATTCCCATCAGCTTTAGGCATGCATGTGCATGTCAACAGGATTAGGACAAGAGAACTTGTACAGATAAAAAGGAAATCAAAATGTGATGTGTCAGAACTCAGAAATGCTTACATCAACTAGAACACCTTTAGTGATCTGTTAAATGATCAGTCTTGAGAGTTTAAGGATGTGATTCTTCATCTTCTGACTGGTGTTTATCCATGTTTTGGCCGTGTGAAGGCCCAAAATTTTTTCTCCACTAGGTGGAAACCTAACTCTGAGAAATGCTCTTGTGAGTCCTGCAAACATCATTTCTGGGCTGGAGACCTTGTGTCGAGTTTTCTTTGCAGGCTTTGTTTTCATTGTATATTGTTTCTGAGCAGATACTAGAAGTCAGGCTCCAGTTTTGTGACAACGTGCTTGCAGAAGTGAGAGAAAACTTACTGTTGTTGCTGAAATGTAGCCCTAAGCTTTGCCTTCCAAATATAAGCAGATATGGGCCATTTGTTTAGTTCTCAGTCATTGATGAGCCTATGTCATACAACTAATATTCTTTATGGATAGGCTTTACTCTGGGATTTAAAGATTTATATATTTATGTAAAGAGCTTGCATAAATATGTCGCTTTTGATAATATCTTTTCCTTACAGAATTTATTTTACCTTACAGTGTTACCATTAATTTTAGTGAGAAATACTGAGATCTTCAGTCACTTAAATCAAATATAATGGCATATAATTAGCACAGTAATCTTGCCACTTACAATACACAAAAACATCAGAGTTTGGTCTACTTTCCATTGATTGCAAAAAGCATTAGGTTAGGATTGTAGTCTGTGAAGGCTTAATTTAGTTTCAAAACAATCTGGTAAACATTAGAATAAAATTTGGCACGTGTTTGATTAGTGAAGACTGCTTACTTGTACCGTACACTTGCTTTCAGATTAAAAGTTAAGCTTTCTGGTGTTATGTGTTTGCAGGGAGTGGCATTTACGCCCCAGATGGTCCAAGAGCATATTATTATAATACAGAGATGGAAAATGGTCACCTTTTGGTGACAGAACTGAGTTCACGCCCACGTCTGTCTCCTAACTATCCTGCTACTGTTAACTGGAAATTGTATGCCAGCAGTATTGAACAGCTTCCATCAAACAATCACTATTTCAGTGGGGTCGTTTACCATGATGTCTTCTCCTTCATGGAGCTCACCGAAACCGAGGGAAATCATGTCATTTGCCAGCAGGAGCTCTGTTGCCATCTGAATTACAAGATGGCAGAAAAGCAGAAAGATGACATTTATGTTCTGGGTGCCTTTGATGGGCTACATGTTGTTGAAGGAGAGTATTATTTACAGGTAAGAGTTTTCCATTCTTGAGCATTTGTCTTATTTTTGATTGAGGGGGTTTAAGAGGAGGCATATTTTAGGTCCCTCTGAAAACATTTGTTTTCTTCATGATGCGTTTTGACTTCATTAGGGATGTTGACCTGCTTTTCTGTCTATGTAATAAATAATGAAAGTGAAGACCCTGAGTTCACCCTGTGCTATAACACTTCAAGGAGGTTTCCATATATGTGTACAAAATGTCGTGTCCTGTTTTCAGCTGGGGTAGAGTTAATTTTCTTTCTAGCAGCTGTTACAGTGCTGTGTTTTGGGTTTAGGATGAGAATAATATTGCTAACACACTGACGTTTTTAGTTGTTGCTAAGTAGCTGTAGTGTCTACACTAAGACAAGGACTTTTCAGCTCCCCACGCCCTGCCAGGTGCAGAAGAAGCTGGGACAGCATAGCCAGGACAGCTGACCCAGGCTGGCCAAAGCGATATTCCCTATGACAGAACATCATGATCTGGATAGAACTTGTGAAGCGAGCTGGGAGGCAGAATCACTGCTCAGAAACAGACTGGGCATTGGGGTGGGGGTTTCCACATATGGTGAGCAATTGCATTTGTGCATCACTTGTTTTGTATTATTATCATCATCATCATCATCATTATCATTATTTTCCTTTGTTATCCTCTTAAACTGTCTTTATCTCAACCTACAAGTTTTTTTCCCATTCTCCTCTCAGTCCCACTGTGGGGGTAGGAGTGAGCGAGGTGCTTAGTTACCAGCTGGGGTTAAACCTAGATGGGGAGAGAAGATCGTAGAGTTCTCCCTGTCTTCATAGGGGTACTCTTGTCACTGCAGAGAGCTGTTTTCTCCTCAGTTTATTATGCCATCATGCTGATGTGATTCTCTAACATGCAGTTATCTCACAAAATGAAGAAACTAAATACGGATATAACCTTTGTATTCACATGGCTTCTCAGTGTATTGGTTCTTTTAAATTTCACTGTTAGGCTTTTTTTAATGTGCTATTTCTTCACATCTTTTCTCTGTATCTTTCAAGTATTCCCACTGGAATAAGCAAATAAATATGGCTTCAGTTTTTTTAGGAAACTCAGCCATAGCTCAAGTAACTTACCTAGGTCATAAACTATTCCACATCCATGACTAAATGCCTATGCACTATGCATGAATGTACACATAACTGTGTACACACAGACATAGCGCTTTGCTGCGGTGCTGGCAAAGAACTGCCTTTTTACAAAGTTTCAAGTGCCAAGAGTGCCTATGGATCCTCTTGACCTAAATAAATGAGTAGATGTATTGGATAGTCTCTTCATCATGACAGTTTTTCTGACAACCAAATCCAACTCTGGATTGTTGAAGGCTTAGCAGTATTTTGCCTTTTTCCTCCCCGCAGATATGCACGCTGCTCAAGTGCCAGAGCACAGACCTGAACACGTGCGGGCAGCCGGTGGAGACGGCTCAGACCCAGTTTGAGATGTTCTCCCTCAGCGGCACCTTTGGCACCAACTACGTCTTTCCAGAAGTCTTGTACAGCGGGGTGCAGCTGGCCCCCGGGGAGTTTGAGGTAATGGGACACCCTTGTGAATTGTCAGACTTGTAACACAGATGGTCAAAAAGCCCCTGCAAGACACAGGAGCAACTCCTGTGTGTCCTCTATTTCAATAACTGGCTTGAGTTCAAGGCAGCTTTGTTTCTGCCAAATTTTCCTGGTTGCATTCATACAGCAGGTCCATTTCCCTGATGCCCTTCTTCCCCAAATTCCCTAGAGCAAGATCTTACTCAGGACAGAATGAAGTGTGGTTTTTCTCAGATTTTGTGCTATCTCCAAATGAATAAGACACTTGGGCATGCTTTGCTTTGTCTTTTTTCAAGACATCTCTCAACCAGATCCACATTAATTAATATATTCTTTTGTGTTTGTCATGCAATAGTACTGCTTTGCTGGTATTGCTGTTTATTTTACCTTCCCATAACTAGGTGCTAAATGATGGACGCCTGGTAAGTCGGACTAGTACATCGAGGCCAGTTTTGAGTGTAACACTCTTTGGGAGGTGGTATGAAAAGGACCCTCCACACACAGAGCAAGCTTCGCCATGATTTCACTGCACGTCCTTTAAGATCTCATCTGCTTCCTTCTGTAATTATTCATAATTAATCATAATGTTAATTAACGTTAATTAATGTTAATACACATAATTATAATGATATTCTATTTCTCAAATTGCCGATGACAGCATAGTCATTGCACATTGATTTGTTGACTTGATTTTGCAGCAAAAATAAATTGCTCTTTTGGGCAGTTCTGTATGTGTTTTTGTATGATTGCTTTTGATTGTCATAGGTTTGAGCTCGATCTCACAGGGGGCAATAGAAAAAAAATTCCTCTGACTTTACTGGTAGGATTCAGGCACACAGCAGTGGATTGTGGCCCAATAACAACTGATTTTTAATTCTTTGGCAGGGTATTAGAAGTCATTTCCACAATATTGTTCTGCCCCATCTCTGAACACACACTTTTCTAAACCAGAGATAAACAGATCCTTTGAAGGCTGATGGTTGAACTTTTAAGTTACAATTTACTTTGAAAATGAAAACAAGCCTCCAAACACTGTTGCTTCAAAAACAGTTATTCAACGGAGCACGCAGTGTAATACGTTATCATGCCATGCCCTAAAGTACAGTTGGAGGAGTCTATTTGAATCTTTCTGGCCACAGTTTTAGTGTATGGAAAATTTCCTTTCCACAAAACTATTGATAACTGTGTCACCTTTTTCAAGCAGTCAGGTGGGTCCATATAAAAAATTCTCAAAAAGAGCAATTTTGCAGGTGCTTATCTGTCTTCCTGTGAAATGATTGTTCATGCTGGTGCAAGGGAGAGTCAGGACTGTGCAGGCAGGTGTTGAGAAAGGCTGACGAACAGCCTGAACAGATTGAATGCACTGGCACATGTGTGGGTGTAGACCCTGCAGGCTGTACCTTCTAAGCAAGCGGACTGGATTACTTTGGGTGACGCGGCTAAGATTTCCATGTACTGTTCATTGTGTTGTTTCTCCTGCAGGTTTGGTTTGAAATAAAAGCACTGTTCACATTTAATCTGACCAACATGATGAAAAATAGACTTGCAGGATGTAAAATACATTGGTTTTGAACAAAGTGAATGTTCTAAACCCAAGATTTTAGTCTCTAGATGTATTAAAGTGTAACCCTCTACAATTTATATAATAGAAGTAATGGAAAACACTCTACTGGTTTGTGAAGAAAAAGTACTGCATTTCTACATTTATGTCTGCACCCTAGGACACGGTATCCTGTTACAGCTAAAAAACATAACCATGCGGTGTTGCTAAAAATGAGCGGCTTCTGATTTCCTCACTGCTGCCCGTATGTCCTCACTGCTTTGCAGTGATTGCACGGTTGCAGGCGTGACCCTTCGCACAGGCTTCCCCACAGCAAGATTAACCTGTTGAATCAGGAGTAGTCTTCCACGCAGTCTCTCTGAGCACAAGGAGAGGAGCAGGACCACAATGTGAAGATGGACTATTTCTGCAGCTAAACTGATTTAGGATCCACTTGCGTCCTGTTTCACAAAAGTAAGTCCTCAGATAACTGCCGTCCTCAGGCAGTAGCGGAGACAGGGAAGAGTGCAGCAGAGGGGTGAGGAGAGTGGGCTGGGAAGATGGCGGCGTGAAAAGCAGAGGGAGCTCTAGGATAAATTTCCTCTTACATTTCCTACAGCCATGTGTAGCCTGGACGCTGTAGTTTCATTAAGTTTTATTCGGGGGGGTGGTTTGTTTAGCGGGAGTTAGTTCCTTGCTCCTGGGGGAGCGCCCATCTCTGCGGGCAGTAGGCGGTGGTGCCGCTGGTACAGAGGCAGGCAGGGATGCCTCCATCCCACCGCTCTGCAGAAACACCCGTCCTGGCAGTGTGACGTGAACTTTGCAGGGCACTGCCCCGGCCCCTGCACTTGAAACTTTTCCTGCTCAGCCCTGCCAGGATAGTCACTTTTCTGGGCTGTTTTCCCAGCTGTTGCTAAACAAGGGAGCGTTTACTGCTTCCTCCTTCCAACTGAGGTCTGAATGTGGTTAATGTGATTCAAGCCATATTTCATATGATAAGAAAAATGGGTGGGGGTGGGGAGGGAAGGCTTCCAAGCTGCATTACTTCAGTTATCACTGAAATCTCTACTGTAGCCTTTTAAAGGCTCGTATTTAAGGCTTCTGAATGAGTATGCTGTATCTAGCAATGTAAGAAGTACTTAGAGGTGAACATTACCAGATGCAAACTGATGTTCCTAATGCTTGAAACCCTCAGTCAGCACTACTCTTGCAGGGTGCTTGCGTTCACCCGCAACATTTTTGTAGAGATATTGTAGAGACAGCTCTACAATGAATTCTGCTGTAGCTGAAGGCAGGCAGACTGTTCTACTTCCCACTATTCAGAAAACCTTCTCCAAATGAGACCACTGCACTTATTAGAAAGTAAAAAGATGATGTCATAGGAAAAGTGCATTTGAATTTAATTGAAGGAAAAGATTAAAAAATTAGGATTCTCAATACACAGCATATTCCTGGGAACAGGAAAGATGCATCTGGTGAACTAGCCTGCCCTTCTGCTTCAAGCAAGTGGCAGCCATGCAATGAGGTACTCAGTTAATGGTCCGGCTGGTGGCTTACGTGCCTGATTTCAGAGGAAAACGTTCTGTCCAGATGCAAATTTTCTGGTGGAAAGCTGTTGGAAAGTGATGTACAGCTAGACAGAAGCAACTGGGAGAGCCATTGAGATAAATGCAAGGGACAGTTCTATCACTGGCACGTATTACATCTAAGTGTAGTGAGATGCTATGTAATGACTTTGGTTTAAAGAAACTCTGGGAAGCAAGCTGCACATAATGGCACATAGCACAGGAATTGGAGAATTTGAAGACACTAGAATAAAGCAAACATTTTTTAAGACCCTCAGTTTTGCCACTCAAACTTCACAGAAGATGATCTCCAGGGGTGACATATCCACTCTTTGGTCAGGTGTCAGAGTTGAGCCACCACAGACAGCAAAAGTCTGTTGCAATCAATGACAGAAAAAAGTATAACAACAAAAATTGGACCATTATTTATAGCCATGTGTTTAATAACTTATTTTTTATTGCCACAATTAGTCTTGGCATTGCTCAATCTTTTAGTCTCATTGAGTTGCGACATCTTTACTGTGTACTGCCGTAATTTTCCATGTATTACTAGCAACGCTTGATCCCAAGGTAATGCTTTAACAGACCAGCACTTCCTCCCTCTTTAAGTTAAACTTTATCCCTCTTTTCTTTTCTATGCAAGCTCCTTTTGCACTGTTTATTCATGACTCGGTTCATTCCAGGAGCTGCGAGGCACCAGCCATGCTCCCTCCCCAGCCTCTCCTGCACGCTGCGGTGTTCGCCCTTGCAGCCCTTCAGGCCCTTGCCTCCGACACCTTCACTGCTGCCGTCTACGAGCACGCGGTCATCCTGCCAGATGCCACTGACAAGCCTGTTTCTCCTGAGGAGGCTTTGGCCCTGATGAACAAAAACATGGATGTCTTGGAAGGGGCCATCAAGGAAGCCGCCCAGCAGGTACTAGATGTATTGTGAGCCTTGCTAATTAGTGTTTTCTGCTCCTGCTGACCCTCCCCGTTATCTGTTGGTGGGTGAATTCTTAACGGAGCCTGTTGTGTCAGGGAGCCCAGATCATTGTGACTCCCGAAGATGGCATTTACGGCTGGCGTTTCATAAGAGAAACCATCTACCCCTACCTGGAGGATATCCCTGATCCAGCAGTGAACTGGATTCCCTGCACCGACCCCACAAGGTGATTGCTTCTGCAGTGATTTATGTGCTTTCAAACTAGTGTCTCATGGAGTCGTGAGATGCTCCGAATAAATGCCTGAGAACTGCTAATGCTTTTGACATAAAGGTAAGTTTCAGTTCAAGTTGCATATGAAGGTAAGTTAAATGATAAAATATATAGCATGTCCATGTGACTAAATGTCTAGGGAGCCCTGTTTAAAAAAAATGTTTTTTGAATTGGACGCTTTAAAGAGAAATTCAAACAATATATAGAACTTGGGTTGCTCAATGTAGAGGAAACTTCTTTTTTTGTCACCTTACACAGGGCAACGACTGCTCTCTTCTGAGCTACAGGTGCTGCCAGTTTAGGGCACATGGCCTGTCACATCTTGAAAGGAATATCCCACTGCTGTTCATGTCATGGCTAGAGGACTGTGTGCTCCCATCCATGGGAGGAGATGAATTGCCTTGACCACATCAGCTCCACTATTCCACAGTTTGACTCTGCCTGGTGTGTTGAGGGCCCAGAACTACAGTCCTCAGTGCCGCTATGCCAGACGCTGAGATATTCTCCTCTGTGACACCAAGTTAGTCTCTTCCTCTGCCCAGCGATTCTCCTCCTGGCCTTTCCCCGCCGCAGGGTTGCCCGCTTGCTGCAGAGCATGTTCTGGGTGCCGAGGGGTGCTGGCAGGCAGCCCAGGGCCGGCATGTCCCTCCGGACACCGACGGGAGGGCTCCAGGACCTGCAGGATTGCAGGTGCTGCTGACATGCCCTTGGGGTCTGGTAATGGACACCGCTGACAGCACAGATTTTGTTAGTCCTTCCTACTTTTTTTTTTTTTTTTGGTCTAAAACACATTAGATTTGCTCCAGCACCAGTGCAGGAACGACTCAGCTGCATGGCCAGGAATAACTCCATCTACGTGGTTGCAAACATCGGGGACAAGAAGCCGTGTAACTCCAGCGATCCCGGCTGCCCCAGCGACGGTCGCTATCAGTACAACACCAATGTCGTCTTTGACTCGGAGGGGAAACTGGTGGCTCGTTACCACAAGGTAAAATAAATGGCCTTGGAAAGTCAGGAGTTACTTTTTCATAACTTCCAAAATTTCTCCATTTGGCAAGAGAATTAAATACCAGTCATTTTCTGTGGCATGTTTTTGCTTCTGTTTATAATTTAAAAGAATATCTCTGTTGCTGTGAAGTGTTGACTCCAAATTCACATTTGCTGTCATGTTTCTCAAAACAGACTAGAATAAAAAATGATTCCTCAGGTCCAATTTAGCGGCGTATGTTTTTGGTTGACTTCCTCAGTTTGTTAATTCCCTATTACTGGAAACCCTGCTGTTTGGGTAGCTTTATTTTTTAATGCCAGCTTTTCACCAGACTAACCCTTCATGTTCCAGGATTTTAAAATGTTCATCTGCATCTCATCTTACATGGATAGTGTGGTTTAAGGAACACAGGCCCTTTCCTATTGATTTTTTTTTTCTGATGATGTTTACGCAGAGTTTTTTTGCATAATGGGAACTACCTGGACAAACCCATGCTGGGTATAAAAAGAAATGAGGGCATTGAAATATTTGTACCCAATGAAAGTATTTTCTTTCAGTTTATATGTGCCTACCTGCAAGGTTCCTCAAAGTTGTTTGGGGGTTGTGTGCTGGATAGCACATCGATGTGGCTGGAATTAATTTGGTTGTTTAGTTAATGCACTTTGGGCCCAGTATTTCACGTAGCTCTTCAGAGACTATGCTGAGACGTTCGTTTATGAGCAAACTGGGTGAGGTGGATGCTGATACCGTGGTGGCTGGTCCCCTGTGCGTCAGTCTGGCATGGCCCAGGTGCCAAGTTACAAGTTCAGTAAACTTGAACCTACTTTTTGGCTTGGTGACATGTCTTCATTGTCCTGGCCATCTGGAATTAAAGGACTCTTTTAGCAAACGTGAATGTGAAGGAAGAATGAAAACGTCGAAAAGCTGAGAATGTCGCAAACTTGGATTTTTCTGTTGGCTGAGGTCATCTGCCTTCCCCTCATTACCACCACCTTTGTTTTCTGCTCTGCTCTGCAGCCTTCCTGCAGTCTCATGCTTCCTGCTGGTGCTGTGTGCTTCCAGTCCTTCTGTGCGTCTCCACACCAAGGTCACCAATCCTGTCTCTTGGCATCAGATCGTCCGTGCTCCTTTTCATTATTATTTCTCTTCTGTATGTCTTTCAGGTCACTAGAATTATAAACTAGGCGGGGGGACTGGAGAGATTATTTTTATGGGAGTTGCATTTGGCTGACACCAACAGACCTGCAGATGGTTGCTTTCCTAGCTAGATGCCAGGGCAATATGGGTCTCCCCATATCCACGTTTTGGGCACTATGGCGATCATACACTTTTAGTTTGACTTCCTACATGTGAAGGCTTCAAACACAGGTTAAAAAATTTCTGTCATTTTGAAAAATTTTAGGGAATGACTCCATGATATTGCAGTTTGTTTAACTGGTTCATCTTTTTTTCTTCCCCTACAGTATAATCTCTTTATGTTAGAAACCCAGTTTAATTACCCAAAAGAGCCAGAAGCCGTCACCTTTGAGACCCCCTTTGGGAAGTTTGGCATTTTCACGTGCTTTGACATCCTTTTCCGTGAGCCTGCCGTGGTCCTGGTGAGCGAGTTGCAGGTGGACACCGTGCTCTTCCCCACGGCTTGGATGAACGTCCTGCCCTTTCTGACTGCAATTGAGTTTCACTCTGCCTGGGCTATGGGCATGGGTGTCAACTTCCTAGCTGCCAACACACACCACACCAACATGTCTATGACAGGTAATTAATTCTCGCTCTGTCTGAAAAATCTGTATAGCCATGCATCTTTATTCCCTGTTCTGCAAGGTGATTTTGCAGAGGAATGGAATGTTTTTATTTGGAAGGTGAAGAGCCTAATCACTGAATTTTAAACCTGACAACCCCTGTCCCTACTGGTGCTATACAAAGCACAGGAAAACTTGTGGTGTTTTCTTTTCTTCTCCCTGGCTTCTTAGGATTTTCCTTTCTTCCTTTTAATGCTTGTAAACAAGAAGTGAGTTATTGCCCCTTCTGTCTGAGTAGAACCTTTCAAAACTTAAGTTCTTATCCTCTCCACCAGTAAGTCTGCAACTGAATGCCAAATGATAAAAGCACTTGTAAACCCAATGCACATCTCCATTTACTCTGGCCAAATGAAAGACTTATTTGTAGCTGTATTTAACACAGTTATGGAAAAAGTGTTA
This sequence comes from Aramus guarauna, assembly GCA_013400195.1. Classification (NCBI taxonomy): domain Eukaryota; kingdom Metazoa; phylum Chordata; class Aves; order Gruiformes; family Aramidae; genus Aramus; species Aramus guarauna. The sequence continues at coordinate 31,548 of VXBL01000569.1, forward strand.
AAAAGAAATTTTCAGACCTGTTGCAGTAATGTTGCTAAGAAGTCTGCATTTTTTTTATTTTTTTTTTTTAAAGAGTGTGGCACTGACTTTCTACAGCTTAGCTTATGGGAGAGATCAATATCTTATAGTTAGACCAGTATCTTCACTGAGCTGTTAAACCACAGTATTGGCTTGGGGCTTCTCAACTGCTTGTTGTCCATTTTATGTGGCTCTTGGCAGTGATGAGTATAGCAGAATTTTGATTTCCCTCTGTCGCTTGACATTAGTCAAGCGTGAATTCCCGTGTGGAGAGAGGTCCTCAGACAGTGTAAATGGGGTTGGATAGCTGCTATCTCCTTCTCTGTTCACCAGGACAGGCCTGTGATACTTGCCTGTGTTGTATTTTGGATGGTTTCAATCAGTAGATGGTCCTTTTACATCAATTAGTTAAGAATAAAGGAATTCTCAAGCAACTCTGTTGCATACAGGAGAAAAGAGAACTGGGGAGGCCATAAATACAACCATAACATAGCATCCTCTGCCTTTGGCTACATGGAGCAGACCTCACACAGGGAAATAAATGCTATTCTGTGCCAAAGCATGAGCTCTATGTACCGAGTTGCTAATGGACACCTTTAGTGACACTAAAATTTCTGTAATATTTATAAAATAGTGGATAAGCTAGCAGTAGGGACAATTAAAAGGATAATATGAAATTTTTTTATTCTTTTTGGACTGACTATTGTGCTCTCCTCAGGGAGTGGTATTTATGCACCAGACGGAGCCAGAACATACTCCTACAATATGAAAACTGAGGATGGTCACCTCCTTGTTGCTGAACTAGATTCGCACCCTCGCCTTTCTCCTGCCTCCCCACCTGCTGTCAACTGGAGCTCATATGCTTTGAGTGTCGAAAGGTTCTCACCAAATGACCATGAATTCAGAGGACTCATCTTCTATGACTGGTTCACTTTCACTGACCTCACTAAGCCTGAGGGGAATCTCACCATTTGCCAGAAGGACCTCTGCTGTCACTTGAGCTACAAGATGGCAGGGAAACAAGAAGAAGAAGTTTATGTGCTAGGTGCTTTTGATGGGCTTCATGTTGTTGAAGGACATTACTATCTGCAGGTAATGATTCTTTGGAGGGGGAGTACTTATTTTAGGAAGCTTCTTTACCTTCAGCTCTGTGAGGGAAAAAAGACAATGGCTTTCTTGTATGCTGGAGTCCTGGTGTCTTATTTGTTAGCAATGGGAAGTAGTTGCTAGAATATCCAAGCCTGCTTACTTTTAATCCAACATACGTAGTGGAGAGGTCTCTAACCTCTTTTAAGTTCGCAGAGTGCACTCACTGTTTTTTTAGCCATGCAATATTGGCTAAATTTAGGTCCTGTTTTGTGACTATCTGCAGTAAGTGTTCTGAATCTCCTCTGTAATCTTCATCAAACAGTTGCTGTTAAAAAAACAGTTGATCATATTTATTTTTATGAAATGCTCTGATAATTTAGTCTCACCGAGGTGTTAATTTTTTGTCCTTACTCAAATCATATTATCTAAGTTTACTGAAACGGCATATGACTTTTATTGGAAATGCCCACTCTTCCTCTCTATTAATCAAATGTTTGGGAATACAGTGAGTTACATCCTGGTTGAATTTGCTTAAAGCCATGTTAGAAAACCTTTGCCTTCATAATTAAGTTATTGTGCCTGCAGATTATTGTTTTTCAGTTAGTTACTTCTGTCTGTCAACACAGCCTTTGCATATCAGCTGGTACAGACTCCAGGATATGTGGGGGAGGTCTTAGCCAGCAAACAGCTCATGTAATACATTTAATAAGGTAGTTTGAATAAATTCAGTTCTTGGTGAGCTCACTTGGAAAATTTATTTCAGTGGAAACTATGAGATGGTCTCTACCAGTATCATTTTCTAGAGAAGACAGGAATTTCTACTCTTCCTTTTTCCCCTCAGTATTTTTTTGATTTCCTCAGAACATACTAAGAGAATTAGATTCTTTCTTTCTGCTTATTTGCATTTCAACAGGAAACCATATTTGCTGATGAATAATACTTCTGATGTTTGCAAATGTGCTTCTTCTATCCCCCAATATCTGACACAAATAAACTCTTCCATCACCTGTCAGCAAAAACAGCAAACATCCTTTGAAGCTTCACAGGAGTGCTAGCCCTATTTCACACAGGAGTGCTAGCCCTGTTTCATATTTCTTCATGGTGTCCATAACTGTTCATCAGCTGTAACCTGGAGAATTAACTTTAAGGACAAAACATTGCTATCTCTACTTTCCTTTATGTGCTACAATTGCTAACACAAAACTGTAACCGAGAGTGCTGATTTCCTCGCCTTGACATACATTCACCAGGAGTTGGATGGAGAACATAAAATTCATTTTTTCCAAGGACTAACAGACCATCTAATGAATTGTCATTAGCAACATGCACAAATACCAGTAAGAGGACCTGTCCGTACAGTTCCACAATGTACCCACGAGGAGAACTTTGCTTCATTTGTCTAAAATTTCCACTCACAAATTCATCATACTAAGCCATGTGAGAAGGGAATCTTCAAATGAGAGAACTGGAAATTGTAAGAATTAGTGGCAGTGACAGGATTGACCTTCAGGAATGAAATAAGGTGCTCTGGCATCACATACATCAGAAACTAAGGTTATTTCTACCTACTAAGGCAGTGCAGCTCTGGAATACCCCCAGTGAGATTAAGGATTGGAAAAAGTAAGCTACAACTAAAAAGGAGTTGCTTAAAGATTAGGAAAGAGATCCTGTGATGGTCACCTGCTCTGACACACACTAGCTTTGATGACACAACGCTTTCCTGCCAAAGTGTTTCCATCTTGCTAAATATGTTGTTGTCTTCTCCTCCCCGCAGATATGCACGCTGCTCAAGTGCCAGAGCACAGACCTGAACACGTGCGGGCAGCCGGTGGAGACGGCTCAGACCCAGTTTGAGATGTTCTCCCTCAGCGGCACCTTTGGCACCAACTACGTCTTTCCAGAAGTCTTGTACAGTGGGGTGCAGCTGGCCCCCGGGGAGTTTGAGGTAATGGGACATCCTGGAGCTGTGTCATCCTAGGTTCTCTGCAGGGTAGTCATGGCATAAATTGTCTCAGCACAGCCAAAGTGACCTTGCTCATAGTGAATAATCAGATCTATTAAATACCTTTTAATGAAGACACTAGTTTCAGTAAGAGATATAGTCTGACGTACCTTCTTCCTGTTTTGTCACATCTTCCTGAGCTCTTAGCATGTTCATATGGGTACTCCTCTAATTATGTCCCTCTCTTACGTTTTTCAATCAGGTATTGAAAGATGGGCGCTTGATAAGTAAGATAAACCCAACAAAAGGAGTCATCACAGTGACTCTTTTTGGACGGTGGTATGAAAAGGATCATCTGAAGTAAGACCCACAACCACCAGCCTTCCCATGATGGAACCATAACTGAAGCTGTACACTATTAATCTCATGTCCAAATGAGATAGAGCATCCTCTACTACAGCAATCCCCATTATGTGCCTTATTTCCAGTTGCACAAACTTCTTATCAATGTGCTTTGTTTAGTAATAATGCAGCAATATTATTGAGAAGTATGTATTTCTATGTCATAAGATTACTAATCTTTTATTAGTGCAAAACAGCAGTTCTCTGTTTTCTGGATTTTTATTTTTCTAGCCCTCAGAATGTCTATATTGTGAGCCAGTGAATACAATCTTATTAAAATAGCATTGCATATTTTATAATTGCAATTATTATGTGACCAGTAAATAAAACAGTGAAAGATGTGATTCGTGGCAGCTCCATACAAGGAAGCTCAATAATGCTTTGCCTGTGTTACATGACCACTTATGCTGACCTATGCAAGTCTGCTCTTTTACCTCACTTATACATTTTTTTCCCTATTTGTGTTGCTTTGGTTTTGTTGCCTTTATGCCATTGGTGCACGTCATGTGGCACATGGCAGCACAGAATAGTCCATCATGAGGCTGAGCAAGAACTCCAAAGACGCAACCCTGAAACAAAACCTGCCGTGCTTCTTGGTCAGAATGCAACATGAATTATAATTTCTTTGAAACCACTATTGAACCAAAACTGGGAATTGAAACCTCAAAATATTCTGCTTGCCAGTTCTGAACAACAGCTTGTCAGCTGGATGTTATTCAGCGCTGGAACTCTTTGCATCCAGTAGAGAGGTCAGCAGTGATCTGGTATTATATAGCAGCTCCTCTCTCCCATCTTCTCTATTTCTTTCTGGTTGTGTATCACCAACACATGTGAAATAAGCTTTGTCCTTTGCTCCTTCATGATAATGCTGGGTAGTACTGCTCTGCAAATTCATTTACTGTATGGATTAGAGGGGGTTAGATTTTTACTGAAGACCAGCTACTGCTGGTGAGAAGACACTGCTGGTGCGAAGGCACATCTTTGCTTCCTTTTCTCCCCCAGTGACCTGTGCTTTATTTCTGCTGCTGGACCCTAGTGACCTTCCTTCAACATATCAGTGTATAAAGATGTGTGTGGCCTGTGGCTGGGTCTTTAAGAGTGGTCAGAGAGTCCTATTAGTCTAATTTCTCCTTCCTTTTCCCCACACTGGCACCATTCCTGGTCTCAGCATGGCGCTTTCAATGTCCTCAGTCCCAGGCACTTCTGTTATGGAGATGGTGAGAAGTTGGGAATGCAAATACAATCCAAACCCCAGCACAGATTACCACTGCTGTCCACCATACAACCTTTTCTGTTTTCAAATGTAAATAGATACTCACATGTGACATAACAGTGTCATGTCTAACAGAGTGATGTGTTTATCAAAAGCCCCAGACAACATACTCATGAAATCTCAACGCTGCCAGAGCCATGCTCTCTTAAAACCTTGTTCACTGTTGGAGTCAGTTACTGTCTGAGCACAGACTGATCCCAGTCTGGCAAGGGATTATCCCATGTGATCCTCTTCCCCTGGGTGCAGACTCAGTGCAGAGACTGTACTTGTCCCTCAGGAACCTGTGGGCCACACCGCAACTCTCTCCCAGGGAAAGGTCTGGATTTACAGGAGGCTATGGCACGCAAGAAGGTCTCATCTTGCAATGCAGAAGGGATTCAGCAAGAGCGCATGGCTGGTCCAGGAGCTGAGAGTCAGCTCCTTCAGATCTGTTCACTGCTGATACCAGTCCTCTGGCTGAGGGAATGTGTCTGCAAGTAGTCTATGATCCCAACTCTGAATCTGATGTGTATCTTGAATTCAGGATTTGGTTCAAAGCCATTGTGGTTTGGTTTAGGTATATTTGTATGTTGAATATTTTCCTGTAGAAGACTGGCATAAGTCATCATGGCACTAAATTCTTTTTCCTGCAAAGATTGCATAACATTTATCATTGCGAAATTTGTTATTGTGTGAAATGAGTCAAGCATACAGAAAGTCATCCTATGCAAGTCTACCCATAATGCACAGACCGACTCACTCTGTATAAAAGACAAGGCTTCCTTTAGCCACTGATAACAATAAGCACCTCTTCCAGGGAAGAGTGGCAAAAACGCATTTCATTACCTGACAGCTGAGTCAGAACCAAAGGTAAGAACGTTGGGCAACCAGATACAAGGGATTTGGGGGAATATGCAGCTTTAGCTTCAAGATTTCTGATGAGGTGATCTATAGACATTAGAAGGCAGGCTGCAATAGGCAAAATTTAGAAATTGTGGCTTCCATTCACAATGCTTAACAACAAAGACGTTTGGGGACATGAGATCTTCAGAGCTCAGTTACTGAGTGATGTGCTGAAGGGTTTGCTCAGACAAACAGCCTGCCTGGCAGCCCCCTGCGAAGTGGAGCAGCCCCCAAAGGCCACACAACTCTGAGCCGGTGCTGTGCTGAGCTGGGGTGGCACAGGTAGCGCCCGTGCCGCAGCATCGAGCTGGGGGCCAGCCACCTGCCTCCTGCAGCCCCACCTGCACCCCACGCCCTCCAGTTTGGGCAGGAATGTGTCCAAGCTGGTCTTTGCTGAGATTTCCCAAACTCTGGCTTGTTTCCCTGCTGTGACCTGGGCTTGCCTTGAACCGCGTTTCTACAGCAATGCCATGCCTGAATCATTTGTACATCTGCGAGGGACACGTTTCTTCAGCTGCAGCACAGCGGTGACTTCTCTGTCAGGGGTGTAAGGCAGAATTGCTCAATGCTGGCGGCTCTCTTGCCTTTGATGTTGTGAGACTTTCCGGGCAGGGTGATTGCATCTTGCGGTGTCAGCTTTCTGCCACTCTGGGGAATTCCCAGGTTTTGTGCAAGACTTTCTTTTTTAAAGCCCCTTGGCTTTGCTTGCCCCGTCTTTGTCTTGGGCAACTTCCAGGCCCCAGCCATGGGGCTTCCTAAAGCTCGTGCCTCCACCGTGCTTTTGGTGCTGTCTGCTCTGGAGGCCTGTGCCCTCGACAGCTACATCGCAGCCGTCTACGAGCACAATGTGGTCTTTTTCAAGACATTTAGAATAGAATAAAATAGAAGAGACTGTTTCAATCCAAAGACACCTACAAGGATCTTCTAGTCCAACTGCCTGACTACTTCAGGGCTGACCAAAAGTTAAAGCATGTCATTAAGGGCATTGTCCAAATGCCTCTTAAACACTGACAGGCTTGGGGCATCGGCCACCTCTCCAGGAAGCCTGTTCCAGTGTTTGACTTGTCTTGTCAGATTACACTGAAGTGCCAACTTCTCCAGAGTAAGCCTTGATGCTGATGGACAAAAATAATATTTCTGGGTGAAGTTACATAGTGAAGAGGAATGTCAGGATGAAGAACATATTCCTTGGTTTCTTACAGAGCAGTAAATATGATTAGCCAGGTCATGCTCCTTTACCTTCATAGACATACCACAGGTTCTAACAAAGGGGGTTTTTAATGAAGCACCTGAAACTATAGTAGTAATATGCTATTTCCAAAATGCTATGCAAAAATTTCTTTCCAGAAGAAAAAAAAAATTGCTTTGTATGAGCAATTTCAAATTGCTTATTGTGCAAAAATTGCTTCTCATAACAAAACCAATTAAAAAAAAATCTGTGTTGTTTAATTCTTTCTCACGAAACAAGTGACTGTGTTAGCAGAGAGATCAGCACAGATCAAGGGTTAGTTTATTTTGCAGTGTGAGCCCGGGAAGGAGGACGCTCTCAGGGCACCTGCTACAACGATAATAAGCCCATTGGCCAAAGGCAAGAGGCACAGCAGGACCACGTGTCTCGTAAGGGTAGATGAATCAGCTACACTGTGAAGCATGAGGGCTGTGCCACACGCAGGTGGTCTGCCTTCAGCCCTGGCTGAATTTGCAACCGATGGCAGCCACGCGCAGTGAGGTTATGTGGAGAAGTGTGCGCTAACTGGGAGAGTCCGGGCTCGCCCCAAGGTGGGTTTAGAAGTCTGAAGAGGGATGTGTGAATAGTGTAAGTGCTCCTTCTATGGAGAGTCTTGTAGATCAGCATGGCTTCTGGCATGATCTCTTAGCCTTTTCATCATGTTTTATTTGCTCATTTCAAATTGGAAACAAGATTCAATTCCTAGTAATGTTTCTTTGACTTCTTACTGTAAGTAAATGTCCTGATTGTTGGCAGAACTCTATTGCACCTTCCCAGATTACTCAATAGAAGATTCTTTCCAAAGCAAACTTATTAGTCTTTACTCCTCCTCTTTCTATCTGGTTTATATTCCCCATGCCCAATCCAGGAGCTGCGAGGCACCAGCCATGCTCCCTCCCCAGCCTCTCCTGCACGCTGCGGTGTTCGCCCTTGCAGCCCTTCAGGCCCTTGCCTCCGACACCTTCACTGCTGCCGTCTACGAGCACGCGGTCATCCTGCCAGATGCCACTGACAAGCCTGTTTCTCCTGAGGAGGCTTTGGCCCTGATGAACAAAAACATGGATGTCTTGGAAGGGGCCATCAAGGAAGCCGCCCAGCAGGTACTAGATGTATTGTGAGCCTTGCTAATTAGTGTTTTCTGCTCCTGCTGACCCTCCCCGTTATCTGTTGGTGGGTGAATTCTTAACGGAGCCTGTTGCGTCAGGGAGCCCAGATCATTGTGACTCCCGAAGATGGCATTTACGGTTGGCTTTTCACAAGAGAAACCATCTACCCCTACCTGGAGGATATCCCTGATCCAGCAGTGAACTGGATTCCCTGCACCGACCCCACAAGGTGATTGCTTCTGCAGTGATTTATGTGCTTTCAAACTAGTGTCTCATGGAGTTGTGAGATGCTCCTAATGAATGCCTAAGAACTGCTAATTTTTTTAAGGTATTAAAAATACCCCATACCATAGAAATGACATGCATCAAAAAGACCTCTTAATTAAATGGTAATGGCAATATGCAAGGTAAAAAGCATTGAGACAGTCTCACTTTTAAAAATTGCAAAAGCAGGAAAATGAGGAAATTTTAGGCAAAAACGTTATTTTTAAAACATGTAAAACATTATCACTACAGATCAATTATGAAAATCTTCTGTAAGTATAAGCTAGTTTATTATCATGTCAGATGCATAGATTAGACAAGGTGATTCAGTCCTCAGCTCATGTGGCTGGGTGATTTCTAAATCAAATAGCACAAAATATTCTGAAATAAGTCCTTTTTATAAATCCAGTGGCTTGTGCAGTCTGCTGTGTTACACAGGGCTGCTCTGAATGTGGGTCAGCAGGGGACACCAAGACGACCAGGTTCATTTCTAAGTTAAGCTTTTCTGTTCTCTTCTGAGGCTTTATGAAGCTAGATTTCAGGATTCCTCAGCTCTGTAAATGCTGTGGCCACTTTTTACTAAAGGCTTGTGGGCAGCTGCCTTAAATATAGTGAAGAGTCTTAAAGAAGGCTAAAATGATTTTTTTAAATCAAGACTTAGATCTGCCTGAAAAACTATTTTTTAAGTTATTTTAAGCTTATGACAGTATATTGATTTATTCTATCCTCTGTTTTCTGCAGCCACCTATATCTTTTTATGTGTGTTAGCTTGGAAATATATCCTTGCAGAAAATAACATTGTTAAGGGTAAGGAAAAAAAGAACACAAGGAGAACATTTTTTTAAAGCTAAAAGAGACCGGCAGTTCAAAATGATCCTATGAACAGAGAAGAAATTGAACAGAAACTATGATTTGATCTATCCCTTTTTCTGTACCTGGGGATACACAGTTAGTGGAATAGTAATTTTGAATGTATTTTTTCCACATCTGAACTTAAACTTGTAAATTTTGGGGGGTTGGGTTTTGTGTGGTTTTTTTTTTTTATTTCACCAAAAAATGGATTAGATTTGCTCCACCACCAGTGCAGGAACGACTCAGCTGCATGGCCAGGAATAACTCCATCTACGTGGTTGCAAACATCGGGGACAAGAAGCCGTGTAACTCCAGCGATCCCGGCTGCCCCAGCGACGGTCGCTATCAGTACAACACCAATGTCGTCTTTGACTCGGAGGGGAAACTGGTGGCTCGTTACCACAAGGTAAGGAGGCACTTCAGCATCATCCTGTCATTGTTTATCAGTATATTTTTCATCTCTCTGGTACCAATTTCGGCTCATTTATACAATAATTTTACATAATTGTAGAGTGACAACCAGTCCAGGATGATCTGATGCGAGGATCTTATGGCCAGAAGGAAAGTAGGGAAGTTCTTGATTGATCAGGCATTACTTCCAGGAGCACCACAGCTGCAGAGCACATGCGGGATACCAAACACCTAAGGGCTACATTTATGCTATTAAACAGGAAAGAAGCAGTGACAGAGTTTTCCATACTCGGTAAATGTTAGCTGATCCTTGGCACAGTTTTAGCCAAGCCAGATAGCTAGGTGTTGCTTCCAAGAGGCAGCTGGGGTGCACCACCCCGTTTTGCAGGGGGAGAGGGTCAGCTGGATGGATGCAAACATGCTGTGCCGGCCAGCTCAGGTATCTCAACCCCCAGCTTTGCCTTAAAGCAAAAGTATGCTGTTCATAATCTTGCCTTATTTTTAGTTTCTAATATGCCATTTTCTTCATCTGCAGTACAACTTGTTTAGAAGAGAAACCCAGTTTAATTACCCAAAAGAGCCAGAAGCCGTCACCTTTGAGACCCCCTTTGGGAAGTTTGGCATTTTCACGTGCTTTGACATCCTTTTCCGTGAGCCTGCCGTGGTCCTGGTGAGCGAGTTGCAGGTGGACACCGTGCTCTTCCCCACGGCTTGGATGAACGTCCTGCCCTTTCTGACTGCAATTGAGTTTCACTCTGCCTGGGCTATGGGCATGGGTGTCAATTTGCTTTCAGCAAATACTCACAACATCCTCTTGGCAATGACAGGTGAGTTGCATTTGGGACAAAGGAAATTGTCTTTCAGAGTTCCAGATTCAGAAGCAGGCAGAAATGCTTTCCAAATAGAGATGTCTCTGGAAAATAGTGTTTCAATCAGACTAAAAATCTTCTTGATGTTGTATTGAACGTAGTAAACAGCTTCAGACAAGAAAATGTTGAATGTTCCAGGAAAGGTAAAATTAGACATCCAAGACATTAAATTTTGATAATTTAAAAGTGAAATTTTATTTCAAAAAGAGCACAAATGTTCACTTAGATTTTCAGCCTCTCATTTAGAAGCAGTGGGTTTTGTTTAAAATTCAATCAACAGTCAAATGGAGAAAAAATGTTTTAAACAAACTTAATAACCTAAAACTAAAAGGAGGATTCCTCTTGTATATGGAATAAAACATTTTCAGGTTTTTGTGGCTGCTAAAGAATTAGAAATATTTATGTATTGGTTTGATCTGAATAGATATTTACTGCCATTTTTTTTCTATAATCTGAGAAAACATTGCTGTAGCTGCATCTGTAACTCTTCCCTGAAGCCAAAGCCAAAGCCACAAAGGAACATTTTTGCCTGCTATAAATAGACTAAGCTGAGTTCAGGCCACAGCCCTGGGTTTCCTCCTGTGAAACGCAATTACCCACATGATTTCCTTCTTTGGCAAATACGCCACTCTTAGAGCTCTGATTATGTTTAAAATAACCTAAGTTCTTAAAAAAAGGGGGATGGTCATGTGTTAATTTGGCATTTAAGGCTCAGATACAAGACCCAGTGAAGTACAACATCTGTGACGTTTAGGTCACGTTTTTATACTATAATGGGTATTTTAGTGGTTCTGTGCTTCAAAATTCTCCCAAAATTCTCTGTAACAAGTTGACTGAAAACGGCATCACCGACAAAGCCCACCGGTGTGGCCCCTGCCATGCCATGCTCTGGGGTGCCGGCTGACGAGGGCTGGTGGGTGTCCTTGCAGGCAGCGGGCTGTTCACGCCGGAGGGACCCGCCGCCTACCATCACGACAGCAGGACAGAGGAGGGACGTCTCCTGCTAGCCAAGCTGAACGCACGGCCCCGTCTTTCCCCTACCTACCCGCCTGCTGTCAACTGGAGCTTGTATGCCACAAGCATCAAGAAAGTTCCAGAAAAAGACACTTTCTCAGCGGCTATCCGGCGGGATATATTCACTTTCAGTGAACTCAGGCACAAAGCTGGAAATTACACGGTTTGCCAAGGAGACCTCTGCTGTCATTTGGTCTATCGGATGCCAAACAAGAGCAAAGATGAAGTTTATGTCCTGGGTGCATTTGATGGGCTTCACGGTTCTCTCATAAAATACCATTGGCAGGTAATTGGTTTCGTAGGGGTGAGTGCAGGTTGTATACGCCTACACCCCAACCAACCCAAAACCCTTGTCCAATTCAGCATCTTGAGAACTTTTCTTGTTATCAAATCCAGATCTGGATTGTTGAAGGCTTAGCAGTATTTTGCCTTTTTCCTCCCCGCAGATATGCACGCTGCTCAAGTGCCAGAGCACAGACCTGAACACGTGCGGGCAGCCGGTGGAGACGGCTCAGACCCAGTTTGAGATGTTCTCCCTCAGCGGCACCTTTGGCACCAACTACGTCTTTCCAGAAGTCTTGTACAGCGGGGTGCAGCTGGCCCCCGGGGAGTTTGAGGTAATGGGACATCCTGGAGCCATTTGATGCAAGATTTTCCAGGCTGTGGGGCTGGAAATCAATATGGCAGCAAAGTCCCTTCCAAGAACCACTTTCTTTGGTTCTGCAGACCATAACTCAGGAGGACATTTAAAAGGATGAATTGAATTCATCCTTACTGATGAGAATGTATAAATGCTAATGCTGAGAATCTCTTCAGTGTTTTCTTTAGCAAATATGCCTTCCCACTTCAGGTCACAAATCCATAAATAGCAACTTCCAAGGAGGTATTTTCTACAGGTTTCTGTTGATGAGCATTTTAGGAGACAAGTAAATCAAATACTCTGAGAAATTGTCCAAGCAAGAAAAATTACTAATGAGTGTCATGCATAAGAGTAGAGATCCTATGCAGTGCAAAATGTTGAAAGGGATTTTTAAGGGGTTTGTAGAGTTTATTTTTTTATTTGAAACTTCATCATATATTTTTGCCAAAATATGTTTTCATTCATAGACTAGGTTTATATAAGAGGCTAGATGAAATCATAACTGATTTGGAAGAGGTATTTAATAGGTTACAAGATACAATGAAGACAATGAAAAAGACTTGAAGAGTTTTAGGGGAAACGAGGGTGATTTTTTTACAAGGTAGAGAATAGAAAATTATTGCTCACCCTGCCTATTTGTTTTGAATGGCACTTCTGTGAAAACTTACACATCAACATATTGATTTGGTATGCTAAAATATCATCATGGTATAATGTAAAAAAATACTTTATGTTTTCTTATCAAATGCATGCTTATCATTTTTCACAGAGGCTCTTAAGTGCACATGTTCACAGTCTATGAACAACAGTGATTTCAAATTGATCTGTAAAAAGTAACTAAGAAAAACAACATATGGCCAGTAGCATGAAATTCTCTGTTTCCGTCTGGAAACTGTTTTGGGGTCTACAAATCAAAAAAGATTTAAAATTGCTGTCCTAGATATGTATATAACCTGCATTGCCATGTACAAGTAACTAATGAGAACCTAAAAAATCAGTTATTGTCACTATCACCTTCATATGAAGCAGAGAAATTTTTTTTTTTTTTTCCCCACAGATGGAGCTGAAGGAAGTTTTAAAGACCTTCAGGTCCAAAGAAATGTGGGAATGCAATGGCAGAGTCAGAGCAAATTGTGGTTTCTCTCATCTTCATGATTGTCTTTTAAAAGTGCTGCATCAAAATGTCCACCTTCTAAGGCCTATCCTTTCTGTACCACGCAGTACTGCTACTCTATTAGTGGAATGTTAGCATCATTCTTTCTCTTTTCAACTAGGTGCTACGTGATGGACGTTTGAAAAGTAAGCACGGCACATCGAAACCTGTCTTAACAGTGACGCTTTTTGGACGGCTTTACGAAAAGGACCTGCCGCATCCTCTGCGAACCTCCCCATAATGTACCTCCTCAGCTGTTACACTCGTCGTAGACAGGAGAGGAATTTCCTAAAGAGATCCACCTCCTTGTGAGCTGTGGCAGTGATCCTGAATCATTCCTGTTCTGCAGCCTTGCTCAGCAGCAGCGTCAGTTCAGTTTATTTAGAAGAAAGCAATGTGATCACTCTGTTGTGTACCTGTATCAATGGTGGATATTTTAATAGTGCTTGAGCCAGTGCAACTATTTTTTAGTATGCATGCCATGTCATGAAATTTTTAAATAGAAATTATTTTCTTTTCCCCAGATATCACGTAGATTGCCAGGATAATACTAGTACGAAGACTGAAACTGAAATGTGTGAAATGTGAAGTTTGCCAATTTGCTGCAGAACAAATCTTTGCAAAGGAAGCCCTTCTGTCCCTTTTGCACTTTTCTGTCCCTTTTCCCCTTTGCTGTTTTTCAGACTGTATAAGCACTAAGTATCCATGTTCCTCAGCCTTACACGCCAATCAATAGGGTCTTCCTAATGCTTAACGGGCCTTGGCCCTGTTCTGACCAAGGCACTGTACGTTGAAGGGAAAACCAAATTACATATACACACAGAATACCAGCACATTCTCCTAGATATTTGGAAAATCTCTTCAAAACTTTGAAAACATAGGAAATAGGTAATGTATTAGTATCTGAAACAGGTTTTATCATGTAGTGTGAGAAATGGGCGTTATTTGGGACTTCTGGCAATAGCACATGAAACTTGGAAGTCCTGGGCCTGGGGTGTGGGTGTGTGTGTGTATCATGTTCTGCAGCAAATGGGCCTCATTTGCACCACATATGCCTTGGAGTGGTCCCTGCCTCAATGCTTACCCATTAGTCTTTTGCATCTACTGCCCTTCACATCACTGGCACACAGCCTGCGCCATGCCTAGCACTGAGCTGCCCTAAATGCAGTACATAAGAAGCACTCTGTGGCTTCCCACCCCATGCATGCCAACCTATGTTATCCAGAAGTTGTTGAAATCACATGATTTCTATTATCCCACGTGCTGCTGCTTCTCAACCCACAAGTTTGGAGGTACCTTCCAGGACTTGTTTCATCCTGGAATTAAAACAGCTGAGCTCATACTCAGGGGAGGGACTGTACCACTTGGGAGCAGTTATTCAAGACAGGCGGGGTCTCAAGCTCATGCTTGCTGGTGGCTTGTCCAGCACCTCACCCTTTTCACACCTGACTTGTGGTTGTAAGCCAAACTAGTCTTTCATCAGACAGAGGAAGTTTTGGTCAAGAGAGATTATGACTGACCTATGGCAGTACAAGTCTCATGTGACTGTTGGGTGTGTAATGGGTATGGGGTCCAGAACTGCAGACAGCCATGCTGAAGCATGGGACCTGATCCCCACTCCCCGAGCCAGTTTGATACACTCCAGGAGCACCTTGTCTCACATGTGAGAAGCAACAGTTTGGGAAAGGCAAATGAGACTGAGCGTGCTGGTTATGATGGTCTGCAATGTCATCCCGTTGACCATGCAGGTCTGTTGGTTTGCACCGGGGTCGGCACAGTCAGGCACAGAGTGGAAAGTGTCTCTGCAGCAGAGCAGCTTTCCCTGGGCACGGTCCCCGTGGTGGGGCATCCCATCCATGCTCAGTGCTGCCCACTCAGATGTCTGCCCCCGGAGAGGTCAAGGAAACGCTCCAAGAAAGGCAAGAGCTGCCCTGACATGTAAACCCCAGTGCTGAAAAAAGATCCTAAAAAGGTTTTTAACTTGAAAATGTGATTCTCCCTGCTGCCCCTGAAGTTTGCTTTCTCCCTCTCTACCTCAGAGGAGGTACCCCTGATATACCTTTCTGTTCCAGTCATGGTTGCTCCCCAAGACAGCTCGGGGCGCAGCTCCAGCAGGGTAGGGCTGGAAGACAGAGGGACCCCCGCCGCGGGGGACGGCCGCTGCCCCCGCATCCCTCTGACCACGCAGGAGCTGCAGGTTGTGTGTGGAGCTGGCGCTGCACCTCCTCCTCGCACACCCTGCCGCTCAGCTCCATCTCCACTTGGCTGCGCTTCAGGTGAAATATGCTTTTATTACTTGGACTAGAATTGTTCATGTGGAAGTAAAAAAAAAAAAAGTAACTGCTGCTGGAGCAGCATTTGAACGGAATTTGACTTTTGTTTTTGTTGTCGCAGTCAAATCGCTTGATTAAAATCTTCTTTGACTGGTTGGCATCAATAGCTTTACATGCTAATCCACAAAAAAGAAGAATCTGGGGACATTTTAGAAAGCAATGCCTCACAGATGCACCAGTGGCACTTGAAACAAGCAAATACTTTGCAGGTTGCTGGTATCCCAAGTATTTCATGGATGTGGGATTTATAAGAATCTTTCTGAAGCTGAAGAGGAATACAGTCGGGAGACACAGGCTGAACAGAATTACAGACATTCAGTATGTTATTACTAGGTTTATCTTTATGTATCAGATTGAACTTTCCTAAACTATCTGTACCAAAAAAGTCAATGAGAGTTTATTCAAGCTCCCAAGTTAGTGTTAAGGAGATAGGGCTCCTGGGGAGATAACTAGATTTCAAAATAAATGTTTTCTCTTTATTCAAGGGCACAGTTTATGCCACATCCTCCCTTGTCACTATTCAAGCTGTGATAATTGAACATAAAAAACTCTCACATAACTTTCGCTGGCATTTCTGAAGTGTGGAGTACTTCCCAGACACATGCAAAGCTGGCTGCCTCAGGCTGTCGGAGTTGGAAATGAGTAGGATACAATTGATGTTACTAGTTAGGCAGCTTACAGAACATCAGGACAGGACTCTCGAATCTCATCCGTTAGGGATGTAGAAGTCCAGAACTGTTTGAAAATTACACTAAAACCAAATCTGAAGAATGGTTGGTCTGTAGTTTTCAGGATTTGCTGCCCAGCTTTCCTCTCCCTGAGAGGGTAAGGAAGGTGCCATATGATGGACCACTGAGGTGTTTATTAATCCTTTTCTCATTTCTCATGATAAAGCAAGAATTTAACCAAGCAGAGGATGAATTTGCATGGACTGTTGCAGCAGCCTCAGAATAGCTCCATCATTTTAATGCGCAAGAACCATGAACCCTGCTTTTGGGTAAGGGCTCCTTGGAAGAAGTGCAAAAACAAACCAGATCTTCAGCTGAGGAACTTGGAGGTCACAGTGACTAGATGAAGTTCAGTTTTAGGAAATGTAAGGTTTTTTTAATATATGACAATTTCAAATGATGCAAATTACAGAAACATTTAGAATACAGAAGCAGAGAGATAATGACCGATGCAACAAATCGTTCATCTAGAACAGTTTCTGTTGAATTCATGAAAAGTTAACTGGCTATGCACTTACTTTCCTACACGCTAGGTGGTAGCTAGAAAAGAGAGAATGTTAGCTCATCTTTAGGGAAAAATAAAAGGCTTCTCCCACATTTTCCTTATGGGACAGAATTTGAGTTTCTGAAAGAACAGGAATGTTTACTGACTCTGAGACAGATATGCCAGGGGAGAAGAATCAAATTAATTTATATGTAATTCATGTAAATGACTCCACCTCAAAAGCTACTCCAGATGGTATCCTAATGAACTCTATGCTTCTCTGAGCTGGAAAAGCCTGCTCTTCACACGTCAGTATTTCTTCCTTATACCTTGATGCTGGCCAAAGCAAACAAGACCCACCTGTCCATGGTGTCTCTGATCACATGGAAAGAAAAACAAGTCCTTAATAGATTTTATTGATGCAAGGCATGAGATGAATGTAGAAAAATACTGCATTAAAACAACTGTGATCCAAATCTTACGGCTGACTTAAGTAAGACTGGTAAGAACTCTAGGGAAACTTTAACTCTGAGTAAAAACTAATGTACTTTATTGTACATATTGAATTAAAGCGAGCAGACCTTGAGAAAAAATAGAGTATCTTAGTCATCTGTTTTTTTCTTGAAGAGAGCAGGACACTACAGCCATGTCCTTGCACGCATATTTTACTCATTATAACCTCAAGTTATCCATTAAATGACATTGAACAGTGAGGTGAAGTCAGAGATTGTGCAACTATTAGACCCAGTAACACAATAGTAAATGTTTATGTACAACTTGTGTTATCGCAGGTGAATTACTGGCAGTATGGGACATCGTTCATAGGTACACAAAATCAGTGCAGATATAGTGAGTTGTAGACAGAATGACCATGACCTGAGTTTGAACTGAAGAATTTATAAATTTCTAATTAACCAAAACCCAAATTATAACCCCACCTCATCCAGACAGTGTTTACAATGTCACCACCAACCATCATGGCAGGAAAGCTGAAAAAGAGAAATAACTTGCACATGTCAATAAAGACAGCAGCAGTTATAAGGTCTTGTGGTAGGCTGACCCTGTCTGGAGGCCAGGTGCCCACCAGAGATGCTCTATCACTCCCGTCGTTCACTAGACAGGGGAGAAAAGGTGTAACGAAATGTTTGTGAGTCGAGGCAAGGACAGGGAGAAATCGCTCACTAATTATCATCATGGGCAAAACATACTGAACGTAGAGAGGAAATTCATCTAATTTATTCCCAAACAGAACAGAGTAGAGGAATGAGAAATAAAATCAAATATTAAAACACCTCTCCCCACCCCTCCCATCTTCCTGGGCTTAACTTCACTCCCAATTTCAACTGCTCCAGCATGGGTGTCTCCCAAGTGGTGCAGACCTTCAGGACCAGACTGCTGCAGCCTGGGTCCCCCATGGTGTCACAAGTCCTGCCAGCAAACCTGCTCTGGTGTGGGCTTCTCTTTCCATGGCTCCACAGGTCCTGTTAGGAGCTTGCTCCAGTGCAGGNAGCCCAATACAGGTGTACCACAGCTAATACAGGAATGCTGTGGCTTGTGATGAACTATGAGATGACATGGAGACCAACAAAGAAATAAATCCAGTGTACCTTCTAAAAATTCTTGACACTGTAGGAAAACAGCACCTCCTACTGAAGCCATGGGTGAGCATAACAGCATTACCCAGTGTTGTCTACCTGTGGATCAGACACAGCTAGAAATGATCGGTGTTGGTGAAACAGAAACTTAGCATATTAACAACAATATGTTAATTTCTCTTTCAGTTTAGAAAATAATTAAGAATTAGCAGAAGCACTTGTAGCACCCATCTTTGCAAGTATTAAAATGTTTCTTGTAGCTATTCGTTAGTATAACGTTGTAAGTGAAATACTCCGTTGAAATACTTTCTTAGTAATGCATGTCAACTTTATGAAAGGTTTTGGAAAAATCTAAACCTCATTCTGCAAAATTTATTAAAATCTTAGGCAAAATATAATAACAATAAGCAGTTTTAATGCCTTAGCAGCAACTCCATTAAGTTGAGCAATGAGAGTACAGTGAACTTAAGGCCAATATCATTGCTATGTTACTTACAGACTCTTTAGGATACACTCCCCCCATACTTGTTAGAGACTTTCCTAAGTTTTCCATATAGTATTTATTGCTGTGCTGGCTAAGTGCTGCTACCTAAGACCTAAAGTGCTCTCTTTTATTTTTTTCATTTTGCCTCCACTAAGAGCCAGAAATCTTGACTTAATGCTCTTTTCACTGAGGTCCAATAAGGTCAAATGGAGGCAGTGAGTTTGCTATGCTACTGTTAAAATCAATGGTGGTATGTCAGTTTATGTCTGCTGAGTGTGCATTTGCAGAAACAGCAAGGTTGTGCATTTAGTCATGAATTCAAACAGTCATATTCTGTGGGGTTTTTTCAGTGTGACATGCATGGAGGCTCTCACACCACTTGAATGGGTTTGTTTGGGGCTGGAAGTCATCAGCTCTGCCCAGGAGAGTTCATAGAGGCAACGATCCATATAGATCCCACCTCGGCAGAAGTTAGGTGCACTGGCCCAGTAAAATCCCCAGTATCTTGGTTTGTCACCCAGCTGACAAAATGTGCAAAAAGGGATCAAAAATGTACAAACCTTTTCTTCCCATCCCCTACTTGGTTAGTAGCTGTCTTTGCCAGTTTTCTCAGAGATGTTCTTACGCTGAGTTGGCTGCAATAGCTAACCTAACCAAATTGTGAAAGCACAGTGTAATTCATTCATGGAAACTTACTGTTCAAAAGAAGAATTATGCTTGCCTAAGTAGAAACCAAATATATCTGACACTGAGATATAAAAGGGAAGAGCAAGCTGTAAAAACATGGCCATTAGCGGACAGTGATGTACTTCCTGGTAGCTAGACTGAAAGACAAAAAGCTTTGGCAGGTGTGGGTAAAAATACATGTGTGGTGCCTTTCATAACAGATGTCATTTAGCTATACCCCAAGAGTATCAGGTGGCTGTATGTATAAGGACCAGAGCTATTAAAAAAAAAAAGCTTAAGTTTGATCAATCATCATTACCTAGCAACAGGCTCAAACATTCGTTTTGTTGAAGAGTTTCCAAGCCTATCTTTAATGTTATACTAGGCATTTTAGGTTGTTTATTCATGTGAACATTGGCGTCTCTTTGCAGGGATTCTTCCAAGTTCAGAAAGCAGGCACAAAACCTCTTGCATTTGAGGGTCATGCAACACTTAATGTAACCACTCGTGGTTTGTCAAGGGAATCTTACAACACCAGTTGTTTTCTGCTGAGCCTTTTCTTACAGATGGTTGCTCTTCTGTCACTAAGAATGTGATCTGTACCCCTCCTTGATTTGCCAAGGCTCTTCATTAGATAATACCTTGATGTCTAATGAACATTTGCAATCACAGCACTTCCATGAAGCTAGGAGTAATTTTTATCCTATAATGCAGATGAGGAGATGAAGTGCAAAGAAACTGATGTTTACAGCAGACACTAATTTAGGCTGCTAACTTTAGATGCCAGAATATTTCATATTAAAAAATAGTGTATATAGTAAAAAAATCATTGTCACTGGCTTCAGCTGCAAGTGCTGACTACCTGTAAAAATCAAGCCCTGGCATGCACCCAGAAATGAGGAGCACATGTTCAGTGAAAGCTTCAAAACCTGTGGTATACAATGACCCACCTAATATTGTGTGGTAACAGATGCATATACAGCATGTTAGAAGGAGGGAAAGGAGGAAAGGGACCTGTGTAAGGGGATCTATTCAGGGCATTAGTCTGCGTGGGCAGCTAGGGCAACAAGGCATGCAAGGCACAGAAGGAGGAAGCAGCAACAATTGCAGATAAGAACAAAATGGACCACAGAAGGAGGAAGAGGGGAGGGGGAGGAGAAAAGAGAGAGAGATTTACTTTCTCTTTACCAACCCTCACTTGCACAGACAAAAAGTTATGCAGGCTGGTAGAGGCATATTTAACCAGGTAAACCTCCTGTTGCTGCCATCTGTTCCCTTTCAGTCTCACGGGTATTGTGTAGGAGATGTCTAGCAAGCAGGGACGTGATAACAAATAATAGATCAAATTCAAACTGACTCCAATGCACCCTTATCTCCCCTTCGGTGGTCCAAAAAGCACGTTGAAATGACATACAGCAGCTACTGAGAAGATAAATGAAGCTCCTTGCTGAAAAATCAGGCTGCCCATGCATCTTCCTAAGAGTGGGCAGCGGAGGGTGGGCACGAAAGGGCACAGCCTCTGACACTGGTAGTTTCTGCACTACTTGAGTTGCTGTTCCTGCAGCATCGCGATACCAGCGATGCTCATGCACAGCACTGCTGCTTCCTGCAGCAGCAAACAACTGTGGAAGCAAAGGATGGCACTGGCAGCCTCCTCCCCGCCCTAAAAATGGCCCGCAGTGCAGCAGCACTGGCATCTGCAGTCAGTTGGACTTGCAAATGGCAATTAGAAACAATCAAGCTTGTTAAATATCTCTAGGAAAAAAGCATGCACCTATTGTAGTCAAACACAGCATTTGTGAAAGGCAACAGAGAGTAATGCATGAAAACGGAGGCTCCAGCAGTTTGTTTACTGACATATAAGCCTATATTGGTAATTTTAGGTTTCAGTGGCTTCCATCAGAGTAGCCACACTTCCAGATCAGAATGTGACATTTCAAGACCTTCATTTCACCAAGAGTCCTCCCACGTTCAGCCCCATGTCCCCTGTGTCACCTTGCCAGGGCCATACCTTCCAATTTCCCAAGCCCACTCCAATCCCAGATTCCCAGGGAGAAGCTGCAGCTTAAGCCACGCAGGGTCCGCTCAGGGCTCAGAGAAACCTCAGAGGAGCAGGAGTTGGAAGGCGCAGCTCTCCACCAGCCGATGCACACAAACTGACCCAAAGTGGGTCAGTTCTCCTCCCTGGGATTACTTCTTTCTGGAAGGACTCTCCTCCCTGGGTTCCACAGCAATAGTAAAACTCTTAACTGTTTGAAGACGTGGATGACAGTCAATGAGCTGTGCTTTAAAAAGCAAGAAGTTGCAGTTTGGCCACTGCTGATTTGTAACTTGGCCATATTTAGGTATAGTTCCTATGGTATGGTAAAAGATGCACAAATAGGCAGTCGACACTTCTTAAGTCCCTGCTACAAAGCATATAAACACCAGAGCATTGTAAATAAAAGACACGCAGAATTTTTTAATATGAGGAAACAATTCTCTTTTTAATCAGTCTTGTTCTCAGATGCTGTTGAAGTATTGTGGTTGGACTTTTTTTGAAAATATCCACTCTAGGATGCACAAATCAAATTTTCCAAGATAACTGAAATTGCTAAAGTTTGGCAACATTATGCAAAATTGAAAGGAGGACGAGAAACATCAGGCTATCTTAAAACCAGTTCAGTACTGTTAGCTCCATCTGTACTTTGGCCATAATAAACATTTATCATTATTTTGTATGCTTCTTTCCGTGAGACTGGCTTTAACTTAATTCAAATGCAGTCGTCTTTGCATATACTAGTGGTTTGTGTCAGAATAGATTTATTATCTACTTATGTTCTCTGAATATTTAATATTTACGTCATCCTGTTGATAAGATTTTTCCAGCAGGCTGTAAACCAGAGTCAGACCAAGCGTGCAGCTGCTCAGCTGTGGGATGCATGTGGGATGAGTCACTATCACACTGTATGCGCAGGCTGCACTGGTTCGTGATGAAGAAATAACTCCTGAACAGGTACGATCTCCGTGTCATGCAGTCTGAAAGACGATGAGCTGCTAATATGCTAGGCTGGGATAGTATTTTGTTTCAAAGATGAATCTTCTGTGGCTTGCACTGAAGCTAATAGTCATTATTTTGCACAGATCACTGTGTTCTTTCTGTAGCGAACAGCAACAGAACAAACAGCAATGGCGTTTTGCTGGTGGCCGAGAGGATGATTTAAAAAGCTATTAATTCCCAGTAGCTGAAAGAGGAGCATAGGTAGGGGGCAAAATTCTTTTCAGGCACAGCTATGGATTCAGAGTCAGGTTCTTTACTTTCTGTGAAGTTATTCCTGGGCCATGAGGATGCAGAATGACAAAACTGGGATTGTACCTGCTTACTGATCACTGCCTCCCTCCTCCGCGTTCACCTTCTATCAGAGGTGGTGTTCGGAGGCCACCGAATATCTACAAACCAGCCACAGTCCTAAATTCACTCCTGTGGGATTGGTGGGTGGACGGGAGCACTGGAGAGGCACAGGGGACCTGCCCCGCTGAGAGGGTGTCTCTGCTCCGCACCCCAATGCGGCTGGGGAGATTCGCTCGCCCCACTGGGGAGAGAAGCGAGGGGCTGGTCCTGCCCTCCGGCAAGCCCTGGCACCGCTGTCTGCCGGAGCAGCTTTTGCGACCAAGCAGAGGCAATGGACCACATCGCGGCTTTACTTAGCAGGGCTATCAAATATGTAGAACGTGTGCCCCCCCACCCCGTGCAGAGATAGTTTCATGGCTTTGGATGGATGTGTTTTGCTTTGCTGTAAAAACATAATTTTCTTGGAATCTCTTACTCCTCTGTGCATTCCAGAGATTTGCATTTATCTTGAAGTTTGGATTTATAGTCCTCATCCTAAGCACTATGCTTTGAGAAAGAGCACAAACATTGCATTACTCTGTATAAACAGCTATTTTTACTTGGCATGCAAAAACGATGGTCTCCACTGAAAAGTTAGGATACAAACCATGGGAAAAGATGTAGAGGTCAATCATCTCATCTGTTCATCTTTAAATTCCCCTGGTATAAATCTAGGCTAATTTCAGATTGTCTTCAGTGGAATTGCACCAGGTTTGCAGCAATAGCATTCAGATTAGTATTTGGGACATCTTCTCATTTAACCATATAATGACATACTTATTTTGAACTAATAACTCGCCAGGAATTTGTGCATCTTCCTTCAGATTTCAAACATATGAATGGAAACTTAGGAAGATAATTTTTTGCAATGCTGTGCTTTTTTTTTTTCCCTGAAGACTCCATAAATTGTGAGTGGAGTTAATATACTTTCAAAATACCTCTCCAACCATGGGGCCACCTTAGAGCCTCCCGTAGGTTTAAATCCATAGTTCCCCCCGCAGACAACCAATTTTTAAAATTAACCATATGAAAATGAGAAACTTTCCTCTAATGGATACTGCAAAATGATATTTTCTGCCAAATGACCAAACTGTAGCCATAGGTAAATGCTAGCTAAAAGAATCACAGTAGAAATCAGTGTTGTTCTGCCTTGTATTTTTTTTTTCACGGTAATAGTTCTCATTCCTCAGCCCTGTTCTGTTCCTTCTTATTTCCAGTCTCCCTTTCACAGCCTTGCCTAAGAAGAACAAGATCATTTTTAACACATTGTTCACATGGGTTTGGTGTCTGGCAAAATTGCTATTTCCATTCCCTTCTGTGCTATTTTCCATTTTTTTCCATTATTTTTTGTTTGAAAAACAAACAAACAAGAAGTGTAGATGACCCAAGGTATACTAGACACTGTGACAACTTCTCTTTTTCTTGGTTTTCCAAAAATCTGAAAACTAATTATTGCAGAAAAGAAAGCCACAGAAACAATTTTGTAGACAAGTTTTTACTTTGAACTTTGATGTATAACTGTTTTATTATATTACAAACTCAAAGACTGTTGAACACTGACTATTTGTAAGTGCTCTGAGGTCTCCCAAAAATAGAGCTTGACATATTTCTCCTTGATATTATAAACAGCAAGTTTGAGAATATTTTCATGATCCACATCAACATTAAGCTGCAAAAAAATGCCTGTTTGAAGCATCTGCACCAACAGCATGAAAGCTTGTTACCAAAGCGTTCCTCATTGCTCTACATCAGTTGACAATTTGGCCTGCTTAATTACTTAATTATCTTGATATCTTATAAACTGCCACTTTACATTCGTTTCAGTAAACATACCATTTAAACACCGCCCTTCCCATACTCTCAGCTTCCTCTAGGTCTGTGGTTCCTTCCAGTGTGTATGGGTCCTGCAGTGCAAGCTGGTGCATCCAGAGATAATGAATGCTATGTGCTGTGCCTGTGGGTTGGTGTTTGGTAGAAGAGTGAAGGGCATCTCCAAAAATAGTCTATGCAGAGACATCCTGCTGTGGTCTCCTGTAATTTTTCCTTTAAAAATACATTTAACTATTTTAAAGTATATAGGCACTGCTGGTAGCCAGCTGAAGATCAAACATGGCTTGCCCCTGGGACCTGCACTCAAAACGGCTGCTCTCGGGCCTGTCATGGGAACTTCCTTCCACCAGCATATTCCAGTGATAAGAGCACAAGTGCAGGCACAGAGCAGGCAGACAAGACACGATTGTCATAAAGCCATCTGAAAAATATATCATACCCTACAACATATTGTTTTGCATCATCAGGTTTTGTCTTTTCATTTTATTTCATCTCCCTGACGACTCCTAACCCTTCCAAAGTCCCCAGCAGGTTTAAAAAGAAGCAGATTGCCTCCTGGAGAAACGTCACACAACACACAAATTGTTCTTGCATTTTATTGCAAGTCAGGTACTGGAGGGAAACGCTCCCAGACCGGACTCAAAGTCTGGTCGTGAACAGAGGCAGAGCAAAAGCCCAGACCTCACAGATGGCTGCTGCTGCCCGCCCGCAGCAGAGCAAAGCGGCTCGGGGCAGGGGGAGGGTCCCCAGCCCCAGAGGGTCCCCTGGCTGGTAGCTGCCAGGTAGCTGCTTCTGAAACAAGCATTTCAAGCAGAGCTGCCTTTCCAGATCATCCCCTTGAGTTTGGGCCACTGCGTCTCTTGAAGGAGAGGGGCTGCAGGAGAGCAGCGTGTGTGCATGCATAGATGTCCTTTGACTAAGTCCCCATAATGAGCTGGCCACCAGACTTCTTTAGAACTATGAGTATTGCACAGGGTAAGGCACCATGGGTTTGTGCCCCTAAACGGTACCTTCCTATCATACGTATGTGTTAGGATGGTAATTACCAAGGCCTGAACCTTCACTCCTCAAAGACAAGCACCTGGCTCCAAGGATGGCCCACAGCTATGAATCTCGAAAGGGTGAAAGCCTCTTTCAGAGACCAGTATTTGGGTGCCTAACCTTGCTTTGACATTTGCCCACTTCTGAGCAATTGGACCTGACTCCTGTCCTCGACATATCCTCTTGACCCTCCCAAGTGGTTTCTCACTCAGCCTGACAGCTGTTTTGGCACTTTTTTTAGTTTGCAAACTCTCTTCTCATAGCAAGGAGAGCCTTGCATTGCAACACCCCAGTCCTTTTATGAGTGCAGCCTCGGGAAAAATAAAAGAACTGAGTTATTTGCATTCATTTAGATTTTTGTGCACATAATATTATGAAGCGGTTAACCCAGGTCATGCAGCAGAGTTTGCAAGAAGTAGTATCTTACTCTACCTTGATGCGTATGTCCCTGAGGCACCCAGCATAACTGGGCTTTAGCTGATGGTCACAATATCAACAGTCTTTTATGTTCAGCAGTATCACTGTTTTAAAGGGTTGCATGGTCCTTTGTTGAGCAAAAAAATTGAAGCTCCTCATCTGTGACTCCAGTACAGCCAATAACAGGTGTTTACTTTAAACACCGTTTTAGTAGCTGTATCTTGCAAATAGCTGTTAACTGATTAGGCCATTAGATTAAACCTGCTTGTTCAGTAGAGTAATCAGAAATAGGCTGGTAAATACACACCATGTCATTCTGTACACAGTATACCTTTTCAAGGAAATCTTACATGCTGCTGTAAACTACCTATACTTACGTATTTTGCTATATTTTAGAAGCTTACGGAAGGGCAACCACATGGTGTTTTTTGTTCTGCACCAAGATAATCTTGGGCTGCTCACAACGTGAGCACAGCGTTCAGTCAGAGAAGTAAACATACTTCATATGAGTTCAATTTACCTATAAATAAGGCCTATTGAACAAATATGAGTGTTACAGCCATGATTTTGTTCTTAAATGGGTGACAAAATAAACCGTTTGAGCGACTATTCCCGTTAACAGCTGCTCCTCAGAGGAGGGGCCAAGAATGCTATTCATTGCACCCAACATCCTCCAGCAATGTGCTGGGGCTTCTGGAGGCTGCTCCAGCTGTGGATTAAGTGCTTGTCCTCTCAAAATTTGTATTATCCAGAACTGTCATGCCGGTGAAGAGGCTCAGCTGTCTTTTGAGATGGTCTTTAAAAGGAAGGGGTGTCACTCAATCAACAGAAAACAAATGAGCATCAAGAGCAGACTTCTACCCAGCGTGAGGGGAGAAAGGTAGGAGGACAGGTTTTTAAAAGGATGCTTCTTCATATTTCCATTTCATTGAATTTTAAACTTTGTAATCAATTATGGAAGAGAAGTGTTCTGCTTTCTTGTTGAAAACTCCTTCAGCATTCAGTTTATTTGGACAGTTCGGCATATGAGTTTTGATTTATTTTGTTTCCATTTCATGCAAAGCCACACACTTTATCTCAGTCTGCTCAATATTTTAGTTGGAGGTTGGAGTTTCTTCTTTCTGTTTAATGAAAAAAACAAAATCCCCTGAAAATAAGGTTATTTTTTAAAGAAAAGGAGTTTCCAAGGGAGATCATATTTCTTTAGCCTAAACAATTTTCCTGTCAGAGAACAATAGGGAAGTTATTAATTTTTCAAACAGAAAATTAGAGATAGCACCTTCATTCTTTTTGGTAGCCTTTATAGCCTGTTTTACCATATTTGTTTATTTACACATAAAATAAATGATGATCAAAATCTATGTGACACATTTATAACCTGAATGTCCTTAAAACTTTTATAATTATGTCCAGCATATACAGTTAATTTGGTGTTTCATTCTTTCTGCTGTAAAAATTGATAATTTGCATTAATAAAGATCCATCTGGCTGTGCTTTCTCTGTCTTGGGTGTAAACGCGCCGAAAGAAGGAATGATAGG
>VXBL01000569.1:59308-107929 GCA_013400195.1 Aramus guarauna
TTAGTAGGCAGAAAAAAGGGGAAGCAAGAAGCACCCAAAACAGTACAAATATATATATATATATATATATATATGCTCTGATTCCATGTATCCCATTTTCCTGAGAGTGCCTCTGGATGCACCTTGTCCCTGGTACTCGGGTGCCACTGCCTGACACGACTTGACAATCCCTCTGTATAACACAGGCTGTTAGTGGTAGCTGCCAGGGTTTCACAAGTTTATCATCTATATTCCATTTAGCTTCTAGTGCATGGTATGCTTGTAATAACATTTGTTTTGAGATGGGAAAAAATTAATTATTCTGTATGTCCTATTCAGAATAACCAGGAGCAGCGAAGTCCCGAAGCAAATGGGTTAAATTAGTGCAGGTCGAATTGCCATGTCAGTATTTTTCTGACTTAAACAACCATGTTATACCATAACGATAATGGTAGTGAATAGCATATGCTGATGTTATTTATTTTTCACAATAATACTATTTTTCTGTTAATTAAAGGAAAACCGGATCTTTCAACAATGAATATCGCTTGCCAAGTGCTTAAGTACTTTCATTAAACGCCTTCGTAAAAAGAGAGACTCACAAAAGGGACATGCTAGTGCATGCAACAGTATTTGTGTCCTCAGACGCAGACTAAACCCATGTTCAGAAAACATTTCTCTCCATGTTTATGCCTTGGCTAAAAACAGTATTAACATAATAAATAAACATAAAAATGCTAAACTACTAGCACTGAAATAAACTAGAGCCTGACAGAAGAGATATTTGCTTATAGAGCAGCTGATGCTTCAGATTAGTCAGGCTCTTCCCTTATATTTTGTCAGCAAAAGGGCAGAAAAGTTTTTTCCTCCTCTTAGATCTTTTCCTTACATCTCTATTTGCCGCTAGAGCCTACCCGAATTCTGCAGCAAGACTTGCTTTGGTGAGGCAGTGCCATCTGCCTAACAGCCGAGGGCTGGTGGAAACTCTCGGGTCGGCCAGGCTGTGCAGCGGGTTCAGTTATCGCTGTCAGGACGGGGCTGCAGGAGAGGGAGGCTGAGCGCGGGGTCCTCAGCTTCAGCCTGCTGGTTTAGACTTGTAGGTCATAGAGTTATGTATAAAAAAAAAAAAAAATAAGTCGAGGGAGCTTCAGAACCTAAAGTTACTGATTTTCAAGAGCAAAGTGAGAAATACAGGACTCCAACCAATTTTGATGAAGAGGACTGGGGTTGTTCAAACAGAAAATAACGAGAAAGATTTCTCATCTGCCCACTAGACATTGCCCAGCACAGGCCTCTGGGAGCCGCTGCTGTTGCAGTGGGAGGACACCCCATTATACAGTTTATTTCATCAAATGAGATTCCCATTTCAAGGGAAGGCTAATGATAAAAGGGTCATTCTGTTAAAAATATAATTATGAAATAGTTTAATCCTTCATAAATAATGAAATGTGAATTTCCTACACATCCAAATAAACAAAGGTTTTTATAATTGCCCTTTTTTTCCCTCCTTGCAGCTCTCCCCGTATAGAAAAGAAAAGGACAGTTGTAAATGTCTTTCAGCGTTAGGAAAAACAGTACCTGTGCTGCATAACTACGTGGATTTGAGACCTCAGTAAGGATGCAGCTGTGCTGTGAATCTGTAAATGGCTCTTGCATAAGGAGCAGCTGGTCAAACAGTATCCGTGTTTCCATGTATATCTTCATGGTTTGCATTATTCTGGCCACAGTGGTTGGAAATTTGACGGTTATCATCTCAATATCACATTTCAAGCAGCTCCACACGCCTACCAATTTCCTGATACTTTCCATGGCTACGGTAGACTTTCTGCTGGGATTCCTCATCATGCCTTGCAGCATGGTGCGCTCTGTTGAGCACTGCTGGTATTTTGGGGAGCTCTTCTGCAAGATCCACACGAGCACGGACATTATGCTGAGCACGGCTTCCATCTTCCATCTTTCCTTCATATCCATCGACCGTTACTATGCTGTGTGTGACCCTCTAAGATATAAATCAAAGATAAATACTTTTGTTATCCTGGTCATGATATTCATAAGTTGGATGGTCCCTGCTGCTTTTGCTTTTGGGATGATCTTTCTAGACCTAAATTTGCGAGGGGCAGAAGAGATTTATAATCATGTCCATTGTGCAGGAGGATGCTTTGTCATTTTTAGTGAAACTTCAGGTGTTGTGGCCTCCATAGTGTCTTTTTACATCCCTGGATTTGTTATGCTGTACATCTACAGGAAAATATACTTTATAGCCAAGAGGCAAGCAAGATCCATTGATGCAATTAGCCAAAAAAAGACACGATTTGAAATGAAGCACCACATTTCATTCTGCAGAGAAAGGAAAGCTGCAAAGACATTAGGCATAATAATGGGAGTGTTTCTCATCTGCTGGAGTCCATTCTTCTTCTTTACAGCAACCAATCCATTTATGAATTATGTGATACCTCCTATTCTCATTGATGCTTTGGTTTGGTTTGGTTATTTGAATTCTACATTTAACCCAATTGTTTATGCATTTTTTTATCTGTGGTTTCGCCGGGCATTAAAGATGATTCTGTTTGGAAAAGTTTTTCAACAGGACTCTTCCAGGACTCATTTGTTTTTAGAGTAACATGCTTTAAATGGTTGGATTCATGGCTTTGACTTTTTGTCTGGAGGCTGAACTCCTGGATGTAAGAGCTGAAAATGAAGGAAACACCTATTTGTTTACTCATTTACCAAATCTGGTTTAAGCAGATAAGCAACTATTGCGCTTTGTGTCTTCTTTCATTCCAGATTGGGAATTGTGTGTGGTGTTTTGATTGTAGCTATTTATATGCAATGCACAGGAGAGCAAGGCTTAAGTTTAAAAAAACTTACAGCAGCTTATATCCCTGCTCTTAATGATTAAGAAATTATTCCAATACAATAGATTAATTTCTTGAACAAGGAGTGTTTATATTACAATAGTTGTGTTTATTTATTGTCCTCTAGAAAGAGCAGAAAAGCCTTTCCTTTTGCATTTCTAGACATCTTTGAGTAATAAACCAAAGCTTTTAAGTTTTGTCCCTCCTCTTCAGTATTTGTGCAGAGGTCAAAACGCCCATAACCAGCCATACCAGCACACTCTATGGAGGGAAGATGGGACAGAGGAAAGTCATGCTGCTCCTTCTGTTTCCATTTCAGTTAGTGCTTTTCACTTATGGGTTTGTCACTTAAAGGCTTTGCTGATTAATGAGATCAAAAGCATGTTTAATTGATCAAAGACAAGGAAAAATACAATGTATGGAATGAAAAGCAATAGCAAAAAGCAACATTGAACCTGACATGCCAGAAAATTATGCTTGTCTAATGAATGTTTCAATGTAAAATATTTGCCAATTTACATTTTACATAACTTTTTTTTAGCTTGGACGTATTGTTATTTTGTCTGATGGCAATGCTGTGATAGCAGGTGAGGAAAGTATATAGAGAATTGTGAAGAAATGCTATGGTTGACCTGAATAAAGGGTGAACGGGGCAGAGTGGATGTGGAAGCACCAGGAGTGGCAGAAGAAGGGCTGTAGGAATGGTTGGGGGGATGGCACCTGGCCTGATGTAGTTAATTTTCTCATGCTCAGTGTTACCTTCTGAAATGAAGTGCATGATCACTTGGACATCTTGATATCTGTTGAAATAGCAGTTTCTGTAGTGCTTCCAGGTGATACCTCCTTTCTTCTGGTGGTGGTATAAATTGAAGGAAAGTGATCTTTACCTATGAGGAATGTTGCCCATCTGAGGCTTTTTCAGTATATTTCGTAGGTTCAGCACATATTAACATAGTCCCTTCAGGAAGTCAATGGAGAAGTTGTTTCTTCTCTCTCATCCACTCTCTGTCTCCCTGAAAATCTGGAAACATTACTGCCTTTCCAGAGAATTTCAGCTCTACTAGAGTTCACAACTGATCAGTCTCTCTTCCTAACTTGTTCTGGCATCTTTCTGGTATTGTTTTCTGGTTGCAGGAGGAGTTTGTGAATTAATATGATCCTATCTTGCTTGTGGGATAGTCTCTAGTTCAAATAGAGCACACGCCTCTGCAATTTGTGCCTAGAGCCTCGTGAAAAGCTAATCCGCTTAAAACCATAAAAAAAGAGACCCACACTCCTGAAGGCTGATAGCCATCTAACCTAAATTTAGACATCCAGAAGTTTGGCACTGCATCTGCTCTAGTCATTAGTAGTTCTCTTTATACTCACTGTAGAAAAACAGCCACCTTCACAGCATGTTATATCTCATCAGCTTATTCATTTTTAGGTAAGACGAATTGCTCCTGCAGATGTTCTTTCTCTTACTACCGAGAGGGATCTTCCAGTGACTGAAACAGATGCTTTGATGATATTAGACATAATTTTTAGGTAACTGAGATAAGGATCACTCAGCATAGCTGAATTCCATACTGTGGAAAAGTTGGGAGGATCCTGGGACTCCAAAAATGCTTATGTCAAAGGTCAGTTTTCTGGAACTAGCAGTTAGATGTCTACTCAGGAGCAACTCTTGACTAGTTAGAGCCCTTAAATGAGGTTTTGGATCTAGGAAGTGATCCATGGAGCTACTGCTGAAGATTTGCCTGAATAGCTGCAGCAATAACTAAACCAGGGGCTTGTTATCAACACTGATTTCAGCACAAATCCAAAACACAGCAGCATACAAGCTACTATGAAGAAAATAAACTCTATCCCAGCCATAACCAGCAGAGAGGCATTCCAGCATCGTGGCTGCACAAGATCACCACAATCTATTTAGTGTAAATGGAAAAAATAGAATAATTTTTTGGTGTATAGACCAAGAACTCTCCTGCAAGCTAGTCTAGCCAAGGTGTCACCAATATTTATTCTCTGCAGAAGTAACAAAGGGCTTCCACACACAGACTGCTGGTGACCTTCATCCACACCTAGGAGGCGGTTCTCCTTCTTAATAACCTACAAGTATAAGTCAGCTTTGTGCATGGCCCCCTCAGAAAGTTTCAGAAATAACTTTTTCCTCTGGTGTCCTATTACCTAAAGGTGGCACCTTCCCAAAGAGTCTCCTTGCCTTCTGTTTACAGAGTGTCTTCTTTAACAGAGGAACTTTAATGAAGTCCCAGGTTACTTTCTCTCATTAGCTCTAATCACAGGCAGCACAAAGCTATTTCTCACTGTGAAGGGGATGGACAAATTAGATGTGTTAATGATGCTGCAGGGACTCTGAACCCAAGACTTTGATAAATTAGGAGATCAGAAGAAAAATGCCTCATGCTGTTGTCCTATCAGATTATGAGTTAGGTATGGTGAAGCAAAATGTGCCTTACTGCAACCTCAAAGTGTCATCACGTAAATGAAGTGCAAAGGGTATTGTTAAATTCCTTATCAACACATTTAATTAGTGACCTTATTAAGCAATTCCCAGATGGCTATCTTTTTCAAAACAAATGAGTCTCTAGTGGGCGATGTCATATGTTTTAACTTTCCTTAAAACTTGTACTCCAGCATGACGAAAGGATCTTTTTCACTGGTAATCCTATGTCTGTTCTTCATGCCACCAGTGAGCATATTTTGCAAATTTTCCTCTCATGCTTTGTACAAAATTGGCAGGTTTCATGCAGTACATTTCGAACTCACAGACTGCGGCCTCTCCTCTCTGCCTTAGTGCCTGTAGCTCGTGCTTTGATGGTTGTAACACGGTGGGCTGACATCTGCTACAGCCTCAGGCATGGTGGCCCCATCTGCGGCCAAGTCTCGCAGTCTGCCCCTCAGTCACCAGACGCAGCAGGATGGGGGAAGAGGAGGAGCACCGGCTGTCCAGGCAGGACCCTTCTAGAAGCCTCACAGGGAGAGCTGCACTCCAAAATGGAGTATTTTAAACAGCTAGATAGAAAAATACAGTAGCGCAGTGTTCAAACAGAAAAACTGAGCTCTTAAACTGTGTAAATATTGTGAAGTGTATGGCTTTCCTTCAATCATTAACTCATCTAGGTCGTGCACACTGTGCCCCCTCTGTCTTCTACAATGCATTAATACCCATTCAACAAGGAAGAAAAAGCTAGATACAGTCAAACATACGATACTTAATGTTCTACAAGTCTTTTAATTCTGCAGTTTTTCTGATCATCTTAGTTATCTACAACAGTACTTCCACACTACTGCATCTAAAGACATAATTCAGAAAAAGACTATGCCTATCTGTAAGCACTTTTTGACTAGTCTTTTTCCATTAGACATAGCCTAGATTTTATAAACTTCTGTGATGAAATGACTGGTCTGGTAGATGAGGGGAGAGCAGTGGATACTGATACCTAGACTCCAGTAGGGCTTTTGACACTGTCTCCCATAAGATCTTCATAGAGAAGGTAGTGAAGTGTGGGCTGGATGACCAGATAGTGAAGTGGATTGAAAACTGGTTGAACGGCCAGGCCCAGATGGTGGTGATCAGTGGCACAAAGTCTAGTTGGAGGCCAGCAACTAGTGGTGTACTCCAGGGGTTAACACTGTGTCCAATCCTGTTCAACATCTTCATTAATGATCTGGATGATGAGGCAGAGTGTACCCTTCCAACCTCAACAATTCTGTAATTCTGTGATTCTATGAAATTTAATCCTCATAATCTTTACTGAGTCTTACATAATGTCACATAGTCCTGCATCACTAGATTTTTTCCAACTAAATTTAATTTCCTACTTTGTAGGGTTTTTATTAAGTTCTTTTCACCTTCATGCTGCCACTTTAAATCCAACCAACTACATGGGTAATTGAAAATGTTTCCATGTGATGACTATGCAATAGCCTTTGTAAAACAAATTCATTTCCTAAGAGATTGGATCCACAGGTAACTTAGGCAGTTGGAATTCCACAACCCACTTCTAGATGTCTGCACTTCTTATTTCCCATAGGTATAGGAAAATTTAATCTCCTTAAACACTGAGTACTCACAGCATACGGACTAAAAGATATCTGTCAAAGAGAGATCATTGAAAGCAGAGGGCATCCTACGCCCTTTGGACTTTCTCTGTTACCAACAGGAGAGAACAGCTCTTTAGGAAAATTTGAGCTTGTCTTTTGCTCTCTATTGCTGTGATTTCTGCTTTATTGAAGCCAGCCCAGAGGAATAATAGCAGTTAGTAATAAGTAGCCAAATAGTTCTCTCAAATCAATAATTAAGAACAACATGGAAATGATGAGGTACAACATGCAGGAAAGTCATAGGCTGTGACAAAACTAAACTGTTGTACCAGCAAAAATAACGACTACAACAATTTTCTCTCCACACTGCCTTTGCAGTACAACACTGCCTCATATGACTAATTCTCAAAGACAATTTCTAAGGTCCTTTCTGTAGTATTGCTTTAACCTAGTTAAACAGTTTCTTTTATAAAGGTTTCAGTTCCTGTCAATTTGTTAGCAGTTTTTTGACACTTCATTTCTGAGAGGTGAGGTGTCAAACTGTTCCCCCATCACTCTCGTCTGTCCCATGCTGAAGGAGGACCAATGGTGAGGCGCATGGGACACTGCTTTCTGAAGGTAATGCTTTTTGAAGTGTAGCCTCTATCCACAGATTTATTTATTTATTTATTTAATCTAATCTAATTGTGTCTGCACAGATTTCTGCATGGATTTATGTTTTAGTAACTTATTTTAATAAAGGATCATTTGTGTGAAGCTTGCATATCTCTCACTTGATTACTTAAAGTTACTAGATATGCCTGTCTCCAAAATACTGACAGATCTCAAAGATAACATATTTCTGCTGTATACAATAACAAAACTTTACTATTTTTGGAGTCTGTAAATGATTCTGTTGCAGATAATCCTAGTGATTTGCATTTTATTTCCAACAGAAAACTTCCTTGTCTTTCAAGCAGCTGCCATAAAGGTAGATTCCTTTAGATGTTCTTACTTTTCCTTTAATTAATTTTAAAACCTGTGTCCATTTTCTGCCCTGTTCTTATGACATACTGTATATCGCATGCAATAAAAATCCAGTCTCTGCTGAATAGCAGCCATTTACCATTGGACTTGTAGTGCATTTTCAATGCACCTGCATCAGGGTCAGCATTAAGTCTGAACATCCACCTCTGACCTCAGAGAACTCCATTTATTCACATTCATAGTGAATTATTTTTGTCTTTTTTTTGTAAGAAAATAAATACTACCTTTCCTATTTATTTTTTTTAATAAATAACAGATTATCCAATAACAATGATAGATTGACCTAAATTAATACTTCTTTTTATCTGTTTCTGTAATGTATGGGGAAGATTTTCTATACATTGTGTGAAAGCTGCATTTACAGTCAGCATGACAGAAAGTGCTGTTTCAGCCTATTAAATTACAAAATGGTAATTGTCTTCAAGATTATTAAATATTTAATTTCTAAGTTTCATTAGAACTGGCAATTACTAAAAAAATGTGAAAGATAGAATGTATTGGCCACTAAAATAGATAAAAAACAGAACATCTTCTCTTCG
This sequence comes from Aramus guarauna, assembly GCA_013400195.1. Lineage (NCBI taxonomy): Eukaryota > Metazoa > Chordata > Aves > Gruiformes > Aramidae > Aramus > Aramus guarauna. The sequence continues at coordinate 67,755 of VXBL01000569.1, forward strand.
CCTTTACATTTAGCCTCCCCTTTCAAAGACTCTTTTTGATATCACCTGTGTCTATATTAAGCCACCAAAATAGCTCACCTATACATGAGGGTAAATGAATTAATAGAGCAAACAAAAGTTGTAGTCTTGGGAATACAGACACTTGGCTTTGTTTATCTCCTGTTGATGTAAACCTCTAAATTATATATATATATAGAACTCAAAATCTCCTGGGACTTAAATGTAATGACATAAAAGAAAAATAAATTCCCACCTTTCGCTAATCTCAGCCAAGTTACAAAAAGGGCCTGCCTTTTACAGACATTGCAGTTTTGTAGGACAATAAGAAAACAGGAAAATGCCTACTTTAAGAATCTATTGGTGGTATTACTAAAACAGATGCAGGTAGGGTTAGCCTATAAAACTGACTTCCAAGCATTCTCTTTTATCTTTTGATGCTCTTTTTCTGTATTTTCTTCATTTCAGGGTGATACCTATTGGAAAAAGTCAGTGGACCAAGCTGCTTCCTAAGTTCCCTTTAAGTGGGTTAAATTGCTGTGGAGAAAATTATCTCTTTCTGCCTCTATTTCTAAATATGTTCTTCGCCCCCAACAAGCTATCAGGAAAAGAGGTGGCAGAAATGAGTCTGGCTCTCCCTTTCAGTTAGTGGAACTATAATTATAGAAAACAAGTGTATATTTAGGGAAAGAAAAGAATATTTCTTATCATATCAATTTTACAACTGATTTCCATCAGATGTGTTCATTGCTAATACTTCATAATCCACAGCAGGTGAGTTTAGCATCATAAGTAATTTTGAAAAGGAGATTTTGGCAGCTGATTTGTGATTCTTGAGATGAGTGTTTCAGTGAAAAGCTCATTAACCGAAATCTCAAAGAAAGCTGAGGTATGTGAACTTGCATAACATTTCTCCTATAGAAAAAAGATCAATATTTTAAAACCGAAGATATGAATAAACGTGTTTACAGACTGAAATGAACTTGAGGGATTTCTTTATTCATGCATTTTTTCTTCCACCACTTTAAAATTACTAATATTATGATGTATATAAAGAACCGTATTTTACAAAATTCTCCAGATACAATTGACTGCACTAAATGAAATTGATGGTATCATGTAATTTAGTTAATTTAAGAGGCAATTAAGTTTACTTTCAACTGCTTTGTTTTAAATATTATTTGCAATGAATTTTATAATAGCTTCCAGTTATCATATTTCATGTACCAATTCAGAAAAATAATAGGTTGCAGTTGGTCCCTATTTAAACCAAGGGAAATTTTGCCTCTGAATTACTGCATTTCACTCAATAATTTAATTCATGCTCTAGACTTACTTTATCTTGTATTCTCATGTTAGGATTTGGAATCTTTTGGAAATGCATGAAAATGAAATCTGCCTGTGGAACTGCATCTCCAATACAAAAATCTAATAAAGGATTGATTATGCTCTCTCCAAATATCTCGAGGGATTTGACTGATTGCTCTGAGTTTGGAAATAGATCCTGTCCTGAGAGCTTTAGGTCACCAGGAGTACGAGGGATGATGTATCTATTCATAACAGCAGCCTTCATTCTCACCATCTTTGGGAACCTGGCCGTGATCGTTTCCATCTCGTATTTCAAGCAGCTTCATTCTCCAACCAATTTCCTCATCCTATCCATGGCCGTCACGGATTTCCTGCTGGGCTTTGCCGTTATGCCCTACAGCATGGTGAGGTCTGTGGAGAACTGCTGGTATTTTGGGATGACACTCTGCAAAGTCCATTACAGTTTCGACCTGATGCTCTGCTTAGTTTCCATTTTCCATCTTTGTTCCATTGCGGTGGATCGGTTTTATGCAATCTGCCACCCTCTGCGTTACGCCAGCACCATGACTGTCACTGCCATAAGGCAAATCGTGGCCGTGTGCTGGTCGCTGCCCGCTGCTTTTGCTTTTGCTGTGGTCTTCTCGGAAGCTTATGCTTCTGGAATCGAGGGCTATGAAATGTTGGTTAAATGCTCGAGCTTGTGCCCTATTGTGTTCAACAAACTGTGGGGGGCTGTTTTATTTACAGTTGGTTTATTTGCTCCTGCGTGCATTATGATAGGGATTTATCTTAAAATTTTTACAGTCTCCCAAAGGCACAGATGGGAGTTGAGCCAGGCACACAGGCAGACAAAAAGTGGTAAGAAAAATGAGCTTTCTAAGAATAAAGATAGGAAAGCTGCCAAGACTCTGAGTATAGTTATGCTAGGTTTCTTATTATGCTGGTTTCCTTGTTTTTTTGCAATCTTAATCGATCCATTTTTAAATTTCTCTACTCCTTTACCTTTGTTTGATGCTCTAAACTGGCTGGGGTATTTAAATTCTTTCTGCAATCCATTAATATATGGCTTTTTCTATCCATGGTTTCGGAAAACATTTAAATATATCTTAAAAGGCAAAATATTTAACCTGCATTTTCGCACTGTAAAACTTTTATCTGAAGATCAGACACAGTAATAGATTCTACTACTGACAGCAGCTCTAGAAATGAAGAAGAAACAGTGGATTAGTGGATATTCATGGTTCAGTAAAAGCCTGAAATGTGCAATATGAATTTCATGAATCAGTCCTGTAGAATTATCTCATCAAATTTTTCTTTAATAAATCAGACTCATTTTCTATGATATTTATTTACCACTTGTGTGGTAAACCACTTTGATAGTGTTTCAGAAGTTTAAGTCTTTCTAGATTCTCTTAATGCATTGGGTTTTTTTTTTTAATTTCAGAAAGTATTTACATACAGTCCATAAACTCACTATTTCACCTAGTCTTGTATGCATGCAGCTAATCTTTCTTGAGGTTCACCATCAATATTCTCCCAAACTGAATACATCCCAGGCTAATATGGTGACAGTCTTTTGTGACTGGAGCATTAGCAGATTTACAGAGTCTGCTATTATTACCAAGCAAATAGATTTTAAGTGTAATTTGATCTTTTCCCCTGAAAACAACAGAATTTAGCACTTACCCTCCGTGTGCCTCGTACTCAGGAGGAGTACTGGGGAATCAGAGCACTGCTCACGCTCAGGTATGTGCTTGTCCTTTCTTTGTTTAGGCACTAGGCTCCAGATGTTATAAAATATTCTTGCTGACAGCCCACCCCATATTCACTTCACCACACACTTTATCAATGAACTGCAGCCTCTAACTGAGGTCCTTGCCATGCTGTGCTCCCTCTGACATCAGTAACAGTCACTGCCAGAGCCCCCTTCAGTGACATGATTGAAGTGAGGTGGGCTGAGTTGCTGTTATTGAACATGGCTACTCCAGTCTTTTTAGCGTGAATTGTGCCTCTGACTTAACTTTCGTGGTGTGCATACAGCGCATGCTCTACCCTTATTAAAGTCTGACTACCAAAAAGCCATCCACATGTTTATTCACTTCTTGGCTTATCGTATCTATATTAGTATGACGTACCAGTGATAGCTACTCATTTTCTGTGCTGAAAACTTTTTAATGGTTCTGTGATAACATGAACACATTTTATTTGCAATCTGGAAAATCCCAATTTCACCCCCACCCTGAAACACTTGAGACAGCAAGGAGATGGATGGACTTGTCTGGAGTGGTGTGTAAGGCTCTCACCTTTTGTAATAAGAAACGTAAAACCCAAGGCCTTTAAGTTGATGCAAATGCTCTCTGTGCACAATTGCCACCAGCTGAACAGCCAGAGCAGGGAACAGAGCTGGGCGGGATGCAACGAGGACTTCAGGCACCTAGAAGTTGGATAATCCCTCGTCCCATATCATTGCTCAATACATGTCCAGGGAGACTCCTGGAGTAAACACGAGGGCAGCAGGAGGGGTGCTCAGGGAGAGCAAGAAAACTGAGCAGCAGGTTGCTTGTGGCCAATGGCCCAACTCTGGAGAGCTGCATCTTTTCAAGACAACCCAGCTCTGACTTTCAGAACCTGTGCTGTTGCCTCAGGTTGGTCTAGACTCTGATCTAGACAGACAGCTCTCTGGAAGCTCTGGTGATGCAGAGAGCAACCTTTGCATATATTTCACATGAGACTTTACTGGCCAGGGTATCATTTGGGATGCTATCAGGCACTTTTTGCTTCTCCTTTAGGAGCTGAGCCACATGAAATAGTGTTTTGGGGCGATACGGAGAGCCCGCGGTGTGCTGGTGCTGGCAGGGAGAGGGGAGCTCCGTTCCAGGTGATGGGGGACACGGCAGAGGCAGCGTTGCAGCCAGCTGTGCTAGGTCACATCTGTACGCAGCTCAGTGTGGCTGCTTCAGAGAAACTTGCGTGCCATCAGATCTGCCTTTGTGTTAAAACTAGTCCATGAGGGGGTTTTACTGAAAGGTAACAAAAGCTAAACGTCCCTGACATCCTTCCAGCAGTGAAACCATGAGTCAGATGATGGGCCACAAAAGATTAGCTATAACACTGGACTTGGAGGCAGCTACAGATCCTTTTTTAGTGTGTTCACAATGTTTGCTGCCAGCAGTATTTGCCACTGTATTCAACTGTTCTGCAGAGTGAGTTTTAATCCCTCTGTTAGTTACACAAGCAAGTGTTAAATTAATGTTAGGTGTCTAATGAACTTACTTAGAGGTAAGTCCACATTTAGGCATTTCTGAATTTTTCTACATATTAAATGTCTAGCTGGTGACACATGATGGAATTAGAGACATTTTAAGTAATGATTAAATTACTTCATTAACTTATAGCATAAATCATTCAGTTAGCCCAATACATTACATCTCCTACAAAGACAACATTTCTTCCAGACTGCAAATCTTCAAGGAGCAATTTTGAGCTATCTGTGAGGGTTCAGTGTGTCATGTCCTTGTATGTGCCCAGAGTTTGTTTGTGGATGTTAAAGGAGTATCTACTTAGTCAGTCTTGCTACCCAACTTGCAGCCTGAAGCTAGATCTTCTTCAGTAGTTCTTCTGACCAAGGGGTCTTGCAGATCTGTCAGACGGTGGAATTTGGTTCTGAAAGCCTTTGTGGCACACCATGCTGTTCCCCTGCTGTTAAACTTGATGCGGCTGCTTAACTTGGTGCTGAACAAAGCACTGCTTTGTGCAAAACCTAGAGCATCAGAGTGACGGGGATTTTTTCGTGAACCACACCTGGTGGTGCACAGGAGAACCTGAGTGTCTGTGGGTTTTGCTATAACATATTCATCACATTCAGTTCAATGGGGTACACCATTTACATTCAGATGCAAGCACTGCAGATCTCTTCATTTCTTTCTCTCCTTCAATATCATGGTAAGTTGTTTTGTTTTATTCTTTCTGAAACACATGCTCACCCACTAATCTATTTTTCCAAACTACACAGTGAACCGTTTCAGCATGAATTCTGGTCTATATCAAATCCACACTGTGTTCTTCTCCTCAGGGCAGCAGCCAAAAGGTTTGGATTTCTTATATCTTTTTTACTGTGAATTACTCCAGCAAGAGCTAATGTTGCCCTCGGAGGATATATTTCCAATCCTAGGTTCAGGATGGAGTTCAAGCTCCTACATCCAGGTGGGCACCTCAGTCTGAGAGTACCCCCATGGTCCTCTTCCTCCCCGGTACCTCCCAGTGTGAACATGGAGGACAGCAAGACACGCTAAAGAGCATCCCAGCCAGGTAACCCACACCCAGCCTCCCTCTTGCAATGCCTCGAACAGCAACATTCAGAGCCGTCTTCAAAGCCAGTGATTTTTATTCAAACGATTGCTATATTTTTATTCTTAAATGGTTTGCAACTCAGCAACTCGCGCAGTTAACTCACATAATAGTTAAGTTTACTATTTATTTTTTTTACCTTTTCTGTCAGCCTAAACTGTGAGAAAGGATTTCCTACCCCCTTGTGGAGCCCACAGGAAAAAGCAACTTTAAAGAAAAAAAGTCAGCATCTATTATTAAGATGGAGATTAAAAAAAAAGTTAAACCTTTGGGTTGCAAAAACACCAGCTGAAAACTTTTTGAGAAATACATTGATTTATTTTTGCAAGCTCTGTGCTGATTTTTATTTTATACCTTAATATTGCAGAGCACTTAAATATTTAGCATGAAGTCACTGATACAGCTATGGTTCTGAAGGTAGGCGTCTTCTGGAGGTGAAGAAAGTGAGCAATAACTTAAAACATCCAAATGTCAATTCTCTGGAGACACTGCAGCAGCATTTCCAAAATAAATTCTTCAAGATTTAAATTAGAGATTTTGGTTTACAGACATTAGTTTTTCTATTTAAAATGAAAATATACCAGAGAAGTCAGATGAGTTCAGGTAAATTAATGCTCAATAGCCAGTGTTCAATTTTCAGCTATAATGGATTTTTTTTGACAAAAAACCACACAACATTTTAATCAGCGTTAGTGAAAATTAAGCAAATGAAAGTAACCATTGCAAGAAACTCCTGACAAAAGGGCATATACAACTGTAACTGTACTATATTAAAATAATTTATTTATTGTTCCTTTTACATAACCTAATCAAACCATCTTCCTATTGGATCAGTTGTGTGTCAGTCTTCACGGCTGCAGCACCAACAGAGCATCGATGAAGCATTACAGAGAAAACCGACATAGAAAAGGATGTGCAGTTTCTCAAGAGACAGCCATGAGTATTTTTCACTATATACAAGCCAAGAATATTCCAGTTTTCTTGTTAGAAAGGAGGAGTGTTTTCAGTAGTATTTTTAATTACACATTTCCACCAAAATGGAAGATGGAGAAAATCCAAAGCAGCATTGGATTTTAATGAGAGAAAGGATATTTAAACACACACACAAAAAATCAATCTGGTCATGCTGGGGGGTGTAGAGGGGAGCGAGATGTAGAGGCAGGGGAAGGGAGCCTGAGGCAGGAGGGGAGAAGAAAACAGGCAAATATTTGTGTGACGCTGCTGGGGAGCAGCCTTCTTGTGCTCCGTGCCCGCAGGGAGAGGCTGTAGCTGCAGCAGGTTGCAGGCGAGGCCAGCGGGGAGGGGGGTGCTGGCCGGTGCCACCAGCCCACATCAGCGTTTTCATACCGGGCAGGCAGGGACATCTGAGCTCCATCCTGAGCTTGGGATCCTGCCCTCGGACACTTCCCTTTCAGAGCCCGAAGTATGCTGACACTGCAGGTGGAGCTGACATCAGCGGAGCTAAGGGACGGGTTTTGTCCCCGTGTCCTTCAGCTCAGATGCCAAGTGACAGTGGCAGCAGTCGCGACTGTCACATTTGTCTCCAGACCTGATGTAACACTGTAATCGTGCTGGTTTAAAGATACTTCAGCGGATATAAAGATATGTTTTAAATAAATCAGGAGAGGCAAAAATTGACCCAAAGAAGCAAATGTGTGCTCAAGAACATCTTTTTCACAAAAAACCTTTCCCCTACAGATCTTGTTCTGCAATATTTAAGCAAATTTGTTTTATCTGTTTGTTTTATTGTTTGTTTGTTTGTTTGTTTGTTTGTTTGTTTTTTCCCAGGACTGGCTGCAGTGCAATACTTTGGTGAATATTTCATGCTGCCAAATCATGACTTCATCCAGCCTCTGGAGCTCACGGCTGGTGTGTTATTGCTTTGACTTTGTTAAGACTACAGGTCCTAGGAAGGCAAGGCATGGGCTTTCCCCCTGGAACCGTCCTGTCCAAAACGAGGCGGGGGAGAAACATCTGTAACTGCTTCCATCCATCATCTCCAGCAATCCGCTCTCCCACCAAGTTTCTGGTCTGCTCCATGGTCAAAACTGACTTTTCTTCAGTGCCACGTTCTGTCCCACAGCACAGCCAGCTCCATCGAATTGTGCCGGTACCTTGGGGCTCTCTCCTGCAAACTCTGCACACCTGGTGATGCAGTTGGGTGTAGCACCTCTCCTTTTTGTCTGATTTCTTTCTCTTGGCTGTAATTAGATCATCTTTAACCCGCTGTATTACATCATCAAAGTGACCATCCTTATGACAGAAGTAATTTTCTTAGATAGCTAGTCAATATTATTCTTGTTCACCTTTATCATGGTTAAATACTGACCTTATTGGAGAATATATGGCACCTATTGCCTGTAGTGGTTTCCATGTTTCTCTTACACTTAACAAATGCTGAGGAGTGCTGGCTTCCCCCTTTTCTTCCTCTTTTCCAGGCGCAGTGATGGCAGAGATAAAAGTCCACATATTTTCCGTAGCAAGGAAACATTCCAGATAAATTACTAAAATTCTCTCTGTGTTACAATCAGATGCAAGAATCAGAATTCCTTCAAAATCCAGAACAATGTAACAGAAACACCATGTGTGATTATGGAAATTGGGGGAGGGAGGGAGGGGGGGGGGTTGGTTGGTTTTGTTGTTGTTGTCTGCCTTTCTCTCAATAGTTGATCTGTTTATGAACTTTTCAGCCCCGAAGGACTTGTGCAATGCCACCTTCTGGCTGGATTATTTCAGCTCTGCGTGCAGTCCTATCATTTAAGGTTTGGTTTGCCCTTTGCTTCAAAAACCTTTGAAAATGGTCATTGCAGGTGCAATATTCAGACCCTTCTATTTTCAATGTACTCTACTGCCTTCCTGTAAAAACTTGGTTAACTAGACACACTCTTTATAAATGAATTAGCAACTCCTGGAATTACTTTCAGAAAACTTGCAAATATTTATATATGTTCTTTCATCCTTACAGTATTTGCATATACTGCCAAATATAATAATAGGTATCCTACGGGTGTGCTGAACGCTCAGCAAGATAATACAATATCCTAGGAAATGTTGTGGCTGGATGCTAACAAATGACCCAGCACAGTGACAGCCTATACAGGATGCATTGTCCAGATTCTCTGCTGGGCACACAGAGACACAAGCTACGTGGCCACAACACTGCCGAGCCATTGTGTCCAACGGCCAGTGTGATTCTCAAGTTTAAGCTGCATGAGATAATTATTTAGATATTATTGTCTGAAAATTAGCACCCTAGTCAAGACATCCTGATCTATTAACCAAACCTTCCAAATTAACAGGGGGAACAGAATGGAGTCAAAAAGCTTTTTCCAGCTGAAAACACTCTGTTGCCTTTACCTACTCACAGGACTCCAGAGACAGTCAATTTTTCATTCTCTAACTGAAAAATATTTTAAATGTGGGTTGATTTAGGGTATGATGGTCCAGCCTCTGAACAACTGCCTCTCTCTCCATGTGCTGCCCCACACTGCTTATGAAAATAAGTTATCATCAAAATAGTAATCTATGAAGGTGGGTACATTCCCTCAGAGGAATTAAAGGTTAGGTTTTTAATAAAGGGTGTAAATGAAATATAAATCAAGAAAAAAAATCGTATTTGTCAAAAGTTTCATGACCAAAGCTTCAATTCTGCCTTCCCAGTGGTTACCGCACTGTGCCTCTTCCCCACAGTCAGGACACCAAAGTGATGGTCGGGTGCCACCACAGCTGCTCTGTTGTGTGAGTACAAGAGGAACGTGCTCCTCTTTGGGCAAGCAGGACATCCCAGCGCATCTGGCTCTTCTAACATTATATAGGCAGAAAAGTGATTTTTACTCCTCTTTGTGACAATTTAGCAGGAATCAGTATCTCATTCAGTCAAGTCAGACAGGAAGAAAATGTGTTTCTACAGGGTTTGAAATTGATGTTTGATGCCCATGGAGCAGCCCTGGACCAGAACATCCCCTCTAGCCTTGCAGATTCCACACCAGCCAATCAAGGACGAAATTGTGTGCAATTACATTGACCATTTCTGCTTCCTTTGGTGGAAATTGCAGGAAATGAGTGGTATATGCCACTCTGCTCTGGGATCAGCGGTCTGGCTGCAGGTCAGTGCTGAGCAAGTACCTTGCACCAGAAGAAGCCAGGTGATGGGGAGGTCTGCTTTAACCTGCTGCATGCTCCCCTGTGCCGCCCAGGGCAGCAGGAGCTGCCCATGACCAAGAGAGTTTGGCCACCTCTGCCTGCTTTGTGCTACTAAAAATATATATATAAAAAAGCAGCTTTGCATGGGACTCATGCAGATGCTTGAAGACCAGTTGATGCTTTTCACAGGTGGACTACTGGTGGCTTGCATTTCAGTATTAACTCTTTATTCATTTTCTTCTGCCAGTGCTGTGCAGTACAACACCTTACTTCTCTCTGTCCTTTCCCTTTTTAACAGCTTAAAATATCTTAAGTTTCTAATTTTGCTTCTGAAATGTGAATTAACAGGCCCTATTGACATATTGCTTGTTTTGGTTAGATTATTCCCAATGGCCATGTGTTTTGCTTGCTGCAAACAACAGCAAAGGGAATTGGGAGCTCTGGGGAAGGGCTGTAACAGTTGTACCTGCAGCCCTCTTTTGCAGTCTTGAGATTACATTTAACACCTGTTATTAATGAATTCTTCTGCAGAGAATGCTTGAACCAGAGTATGTCACGTTCAACTTTTTTCTATGTGTATTTTTACTTTTTCTGTCATATCTTCTGCACTTCCTCTGCCATGTCACTTAATATTGAGTTCATGAAAAACTGCACTTTAGGGTCACATTCAGAAAAAGTTTGGACAGAAAAAATGATGAGAGTGAAAGTTTTGAAGATGATGAATTATTGGAATTTTTCAGTTGATGATGATATTTTTAATTTCAAATTTAACATAAATGGGAAAGAAAGAGTGACAATAAAAGGATAACAAGATTAATAAACTGAAAGAAAAACATTTTATTTTGGGTTAAGACAATCCTAGACTAAAACAAATATATGAGTATTTAATTTCAAACAAAACAGATACAATATTTAATTTCATTAATTCCTTTTGTTTCTTAACTTCCTGAACTAAAATACCCATTTTTCGCTCATTCTCTAATCCAAAACCTCCTTGGTTTTAATTGTCTAGTTCACTAATTTGGACAAAGATGCTACAGATGGGGACAATGCTAGTGAGTGATTCTCTCTCCCCCTTCACTTCCACTTCTAACATGGTTTAAGCTGCCACAGTTAACTTACAAAGGTACTGCTTTTATAGATGTGTCCTATATGAGCATTTGAATGGGCAGAACACAGATCAGTGTAACCAGGAGCAGGAAAACATAAAAGCAAAAGTTACATAAAACCAGGATGCAGCAGGTAGAACAATTTCATGTGAATGCCGTGGAGAAAAAATTTCCATCATTACAAAACTGAAGGCCAAATGCTGCTATTTGTGTAAGAAAAATGAAGAAAAAATACATACCGCACCCTATGGAGACCCCATTCTGCATGGAGGTGGGGTGCCCTACACCGCATAAGTATTCACTCTACAAACATTTCTGCCACTCTGCAGTAACGATAAAATATGGTACGGGATACGCCGTCTTCTTCAGAGATGGTCACTGCTCACTACTACGAGGGAGAGCAAAAGGCTGCACTATAGGCTGTGCTGTGTTACACGTGACAGAAGATTTGGGTTTTAGGTTCACTAGCTCAATGTAGGTCACCTTAGTAAGCCCATGGCCTTCTCCTACTATTATATTCTATTTAGGGATCCCACAATGACTTTTTTGGAAGCTGTGAGGAAAAATTTCATGGCAAAGGGGCATTGATGATGGCCCTCTTAGAAAATCCATAATCCTTTGAAACTGTTTTGTTCTATTTTAAGGAACTCAGACTCTAAGGTTATTTAGAGGAATTTAGATCTTAGAGGTATGCACAGCAGTTTCGATAAAAAAAGTTATTGGCTATGCATGTCTTCACTGCAGGGGATCAAATCATAGCAGATAATCTGCTTTTCCTTCTATATTTTTTGTGTTTTCCTGCTGAATACTAGGTCGCATAGTACATTCAACAAAAATTCAGTTTAAGATTATATCCAGGAATTTTGGCTGAAGAAGGAAGGGTAAAGACAAGGAATATCTTGAGAATGATTGGCATTTTTGATGTTATGATAGCATTCTTACTTCTGAAGTTGATACATGTTAAAAAGCTCTTCTTGTTCCAAAGTATAAAGATCTACATTGTCACTATTTGAGCCTTCTCTTAATCGTGAACCACTCTCTCTTCCCATGACCAGATGAGGAAAGGGGAAAAAATGCAAAGCAATTCCAACAAGTGATGTGTGCAGGAAGGGCGAGCTGAGATTGTTTAGTGACATGTTGTTCCCTTTAGGGGTGATGATAATCACTTCAGAAGCATCACGATAGCTAGCTAGCTAGCTAGACACGGTAAGTATTTTGACAAGGACATGATTTCACTTGGAATTTGAATGACAAAGTACTTGGATGACAATGATACTTTATTGCATATAAAGTACAGGAAGAATGAAAATGAATGAAAATGTCAGAGCGCCAAGGACAAAACCCCTGATGTTAATATCAAGAGATATCCAAAAGCCTCTGACAATATAAATGATCACTTATTAAAATGTGGAAATAGGAAAAGAAGAAACAAATCTCTTTTAAGTATTAGCGTAAGTCTCCAGCTAAGTATGTTTCAGAGAACTATGCCCAATTTATACCTTGCTGCACCAGGATTTTTAATAGTGTGGAAATTTCACCTTACATTGTTGTTGAAGCAAAACTGAAAAAATAAAACTATCTTGCTCTTGTAGGAGTTTTTAAACCCATATAGTAATAGCTGCTACTTGTGTCCTGACATAAAACAGAACGATATGGAATCTGATGCTGACTTTAGCTCTTCTTATATTAAAAATTCAGTCTAAAAAATTGCCTCAGCCTTATTCTAAGTCTCTCTGCTGGGCGTCAGCAGCCTTTGGCACACAGTGCCTCAAAAACATCAAGAAGGAAGGGGGGTGAGCTGGGCAGCAGGCAACTTCTTAACCAAAAAAACTGCAAGTAGGGAAGACAAAGGACAGCGGTCGTATTGGAGAGCTTGTAAAACACTAATTGCAGAGCAGGGGAGAAGAAGACAAGCTCTCAGAGATGTACCATTGGAGTCCCTTAAGGAGCTGGTATGAGCTTGCCCCGACACAGCAGGAGGCAGGAGTGGAGGATCTGAGCACCGGGAAAATATTCGCTGAGAACTGAGAAGCTTGTTTTAAAAATGTGTATCACCTTCCTGAGGGTTATTTGTCTCTGTAACGTCCATGTTAAAACAGACTGTTCCACTGCATCAAAGAAATATCACAAAATCATCCAGGAATGAAGGCTGCTGTACCCACCTCTTCTGCCAGCTTATACCATGGGCTAGAAATGGGGACTGCTATGGGGGAAGCAAGGAAAATCCAGAGGTACCTGATGTAGCTCCTTCTGGAGTGAAAGATACAGTTTTGGGGAGACCGAGGTTCAGGAGCAGGCAAGGAAAGCCTCCATGAGATGGAGGCCCATCCTGATGTCCCAGGATGAGCTGGCATTAGCCGCATCTTCTTGCAGGAACACCCAAAGAAAGAAAATTCACAGTAAAATCTGATATAAATCTTCAGAGATTCAACAGCAGCTGAGCACATATGCATTTAAACTTCTGCTTAGAAAATGGCAATTTTTGCCAAATACACAACAGTGTCTCTATGCCCCTAAGGTATATTAGTCACCTATAGGGACTTTCTCGCCATCTGGTTTATATAACATCTCACGCTTTCCACTCAGGCAGTAGACATGTACTTAGAAAAGGATTTCAGTGCACTGCAGTACAGCTCCCATTCTACGAAAAGAGATATTTTGCCGTAAGTATTCCTAATTTAAAAGTTTATGGAAATGCAATTAAGAGAGATTTGCTAGTATGTTTTGTTGCTGCTGGGAAGGATGGGAAAGGTGGGAATAATTTCCATCTATTATACCAGTCATTTCAAGAACAAAAATACATATAGAAAAATGTCATGTATTTAACTGTAGTTATCTTACTGTTAAAAATCATACCATTCAGCTATCGGATTTAAAAAGACTACTGGCATGATCCGTTATAATCCATTAATATTGTATATTACTTACAGTTCAAATTAAAAAATAAATAACTTAAAACTTAAATAGAAATTTCATAAGAAAAAAGCAGGGGCAATCTTTAGGGCATATTACAATATTTCAGTTTGCCTTGCTGAATATTTATGTCATCAACGCAATGGATATCCACATATATCCTCATAGTCAGAACACTATAAAATGAGGAATTTGCCCTGAGGGGTTTTCCTTTGCAATCAGGTACTACTTGTTTCAGAATAATCACTTCACAGCTTCTACTTAATAAAAAGAATAACTAAATTGGAACTTCATTTCCAGGGAAATTCAGAACCAGTATGCCATTATACTGGTCAGCTTTCAAATCCCTTAAGGAGCTTTGGTTTGCAATGCCTGTTACTCAGCACTGGTTTTCCTTCTAAGCAAACCTTCTCTTTATTGACTGCTTGCCCACACACCTTTGGATTTGCTGCATTTCCCGCACTACTCACGGTATTGGCTGAAAGAAAACCAAAATGCAGTATAAAAAATGATGCCACAAAAATGGAACAGACTGATCTGAAGCTGCTTTACTTCAATAGAGGTAAAAAACTGATAAATCAGGCTCATTTTTTTGCTTGAAATATGGAAACTGTCCGATGGCTTTAATAAAAGTATTTGATTAAAAGACATCTCTCCTTCTAACCTGCCTTTTTGTTACTTTTTTTCAGGCTAGTCATTTGGCACCTCTGCTGGAAGGTGAATCCTTTTCCGGGCTTGCGGCAGAGCCGGGGGAGGCAGTGGGAGCTGGGCAGGCTGGCATGAGCTCAGCCCCGGGCCCCGGTGCTGAGAGGGGGATGCTCGTCACCTTGTACTACGAGGCGAACGACTCCTGCTACAGGACCTTACACCCCTTTGGGGTCCGGCTGGCCAGTTATCTGGCCTGTGCCTTGGGCACACTGATCGTGGTGCTGGGGAACCTGCTTGTCGTCATTGTCGTTTCCCATTTCAAAGCCCTGCACACCCCCACCAACCTCCTGCTCCTCTCCCTCGCCCTTGCTGACCTCCTCCTGGGGCTGACCGTGCTGCCCTTCAGCACCGTCCGGTCTGTAGAGAGCTGCTGGTATTTCGGAGATGACTTCTGTGGGCTGCACACCTTTCTGGACACACTCTTTTGCTTGACCTCCATATTTCATCTGTGTTTCATTTCCATCGATCGGCATTGTGCCATCTGTGACCCTTTGCTCTACCCCACCAAGTTCACCATAAGAGTGGCCTGCATTTACATTGGGGTGGGGTGGGCAGTGCCTATGGCTTATACCTTTGTCTTCCTCTACATTAAAGCAATTGCAGAAGGACTGGACCATTTTTTGCCATATGTGCCCTGTGTTGGTAGCTGTCAGCTGCTGTTCAACAAGCTCTGGGGGTGGTTGAACTTCCCGGTATTCTTCCTCCCTTGCATCGTAATGATAGTTCTGTATGTAAAAATATTTACTGTGGCTAACAAGCACGCCAGGCTGATAAACAACATGAATAGGAGTCTCGGGTCTCAGCTACACGTAGGAGCATCTAAGAGGGAAAGGAAAGCAGCAAAGACTCTTGGGGTAGGTGTAGGAGTCTACCTCCTGTGCTGGTTGCCCTTTACTATTCACACCATGGTAGACGGTCTTCTGGATTTCATTACTCCCCCAGTTCTGTTCGACATCCTAATTTGGTTCGCTTACTTCAATTCTGCGTGCAATCCCTTGATATACGTATTCTCCTACCGCTGGTTCAGGAAAGCTGTGAAACTAGTCTTAACTCATGGGATCTTTTGTTCCAGGACTACAGTAGACTTGTACCAGGAATGACAAGAGCCTTCACATGCACTGTAGAAAATATTGTAGGCTATATCATAGCATTTCTCATTAACATTCTTCACTACCAACTTCGCTAGTATTTCTCTTCTTATTTTCTATCTTTTTATACCAGCTGGCTTGGGCAGATCCCAGGTTTAAATAGACACGCCATTCTGTGACTCACCTTCTACAACATTCATCCCAGCACATAGGCCTTATTAAAGTCTTGCGTTTGTTACGTGACACTGACAAGCATTTGAAAATGGCTGTAATCAGGTACCAAATAGGACCCTGACTGCACTATCCTGAAATAGTTGCTGCCTGTTTCTGAAGAGATTTTCTTCACAGGCAATTGTCTTATTTTTACACAAAGCAAGTGGTGCTGATTTACAGTTTCACAGAGTGTATGTCAGTTTTTAAACACAAAAAAAAATAAGGATACAACTACAGGTGAGATCAAATGTCTGCCTAAGCTGGTGGCCAACAGCAGATGAGAGAGCAAGGTTATACCGATATTTTATATATTATTTTTCCAGCCCACAGGGACATGTCCCTGAGCCAAAGGCTACATATGGGAGATACAATCCTGAATTCCCCAGTGTCCACTGAAACCCGTCGAATCTTTGCCTGTTCGATCCGCGTGTGCAAAGAGGCTGCTCCATACCTTCGAGCACCCTTTTTGCCTTGGTCCCTATTTTTTCTATTCCTACTGCCTGAAGGGAGTTAGAAGGCAGTGGGAGGACAGGAACTGCATTGGGTAATCCAATGCCAGGTATCAACAGGTGTTATAATGTTTTACTTTTTGTTCTTTTAATTTCTTTTCCCTGACAATCCTAAGATTCCGCATGCTCTTTTGTTTGCTTGTTTCCAAAGAAATGCATAGATCTGCTTACAGACATAACATATGCTTACATACTTGGGCTGCGCAAAATAGGTCACCATAGGTTCTCAGTTTTCTTCAGCTACGTATATGTGCTTTCATGAGGCAAATTTTAAAACTGTAGATGCTGGTAAATTGAGATTTCTGTTCAGTAGCAAGCTGCATGGCAAAATTTTGTACTATTCATAAGGGAGTTATTTTCTACCTCAATGTTATGAACATTTTCTCAGGAAAAAAAAAATGTGGTAAGCAGTCATAACTCTTTTATAAAAAAACCTAACAAGCAGCCAAATAACTCCAATAATTTTGTCTTCTTTTTCTGTTAATGGTATGTAAAACTATTATTAGGTTTGAAGGTTGTTCAAATTTTTAGTGCCTTCTAAAAAAAAGTCATTCGATCCTATAGTCAGCTGCATATTTTCTGAGTGACAAACTAAAAGAACAAACAGCTAAAGAAAGCATGTAACTAATAGTAAGAAACTAGCAGATGCCGCATAGCCTACTGAAGAGACTGGTCATTTTTTCACTAAATGCAGTAGGCAAATGAATTAAGCCCTACATGTGTAAGAATAAAAAAAAAGAAAATGCACAGCAGATATCAGTGCAATACAGCGATTATTGTAGCAGCTGCATATTTTGATGTATGCAATAAACTAAATGGTAAAACTCTTTTCCCAGTTTTTTATCTTATTGTTGTGGTTTTTTGCATGGCAAGAAGAGTTTCCGCTACTAAATGTAAAGTGTAAATGAGCTACAGCTTTGGGATGTTGTAATCCATTCTGACATCTGTTTATTTCAAACCCTTTTTGGTTTTGTCCATAATCTTAAGACCCCAGTCAGAAAAAATATAAGTATTCAAAATAATTAAAACTAAAACATATGTCTGGAGGAAAGAGAAGAGAAAGAACGCTTATGTGTTATTTTCTGGGATGTCCTGAATAGACAGTGACCACAAAATGTTGGTGTTTTTAAACTGAGACATTTATGAAGCCTTATGCCTAGAGTTGGAGTGCCATTCAATCTCACTTCATTCTCGCAGTGTCTGATATCCCCTCAGTTTGCTATATTAATCTTCATTGTTTCTTAGGACTAAAGCCAAAGCCAAGGCTTCTTCTACTGTTCCTCTGTCTACTCATGCTGCAGCAGAAGGTAAAATCCTGTTGCATACAGCTGTAGACTCTCTACAACAAGAGTACCAAACCCAGGGACCAGGCTACACAGTGAAAGGCAGAATTGGATTCTCAGAAAAACACAGGTGCCAAATTACCATAGAAATATACAGGAAAGCTGTGGTACATCTTGAAAATCGAGACTGTGGGACGAGTTTCGAGATTAAGACTCTTAAATTTAATGTGTATGGGTAGGTGTTCATAATTATGGTAAATGTCTAAGCACTGATTATAACTACAGCCAGAATGGGTCTTTAAGCTCAGGCTGTAGTCAGTGGATATTTAGGATATGAATCATTTGCCTAGTGCCATGTAAGGTGCCGTAGGGAACTTGAGATGTCTACATGGGGCTAGAATCCAGCATCAATGAAGCAGCAGCTGAGAGCCAGGTGGGACACATCTGGGCATCTGAAATAGCACTCGATACCCATCTGCGGGGCATCGAGCTTAAGCTAGGCATATAATAGAAGTTTAGACATTTAGCTATATAGAAATCTGCAAGTCTCAAACTGAGTCCTGTCCTAGAGGCATCCTAACAACATCTTTCACTGACACCTTTTGCTCTGAACTCACTGCAGCCAAAGCAATAAAGGGAACTGCCACTGAGTTTCTAGGTTTTTTTTGAGATATTTTCTACCAATCCTCAACAGAATACAGAGGGTATATGCCCTGAATGCATCCAGTTAGCCACTGCTTTTTTGAGTCCCATTGCATAATCTGTCTTTCCAGTTTTCTTTTCTTCTATGGAAGTGGATGAGCCTTACTCCCTTGATGGGTTACCATTGTCTATGCTGCCGTATAAGGACAATGCCATAACATTGGGTGATTGTTGCTGGATCTCCTTTCTGGATAAACAGCAGGCTGGAATGATGGAGAAACAGAACCCAGTGTACTGACATGTACGGTGGTAGTGGCAGAGCAAACAAGTGAGAAGACAAAGCTGCTAAAACCCTGGGAGTAGCCAGGATCGCTTTCCTGATTTTTCTGATACCACATTTCACAACTATCATTAAATGACATTTTCCTCATCTTTATAACTCCCCCTCTGCCCCCTGGCCTTTGACGTCTGTTTGGTTTACCTAGCCAAATGCTGTCAGGATCCCTTTGCATGGTTTTTTTGTGTTGTTTTATTTTTTTCCTTCTCCATGGTTTCAAAAAGCAATGAAGGTAATTATGAACTGTAAAAGAGGAGGAGGAGAAGGAGCTGTAAAATGATGAAGATCGATTGCTCAACAACGACCTCATTTTCCAAATGAAAATCTATTGGATTTTATCACAGCTAGTTGCTGACCCCAAAGTCCATAGATTTTCTTATTTTTAATATATTTCCTTCTGTAGATTTCTATTTCTTTATCTGAACAAAATATTGCCATTCAATTTTATGCCCTTTATAATTCTTTGTCATTTCAAAAATGGTCTGGATGAAGTTAGAAAAATTATGTATTTGCAGGTACTATGTAATTAAAGACTGGGCTTTGAAATACTAATGTCAGCTTATTTCACTACTGAGTATGAAAGTATAATATGGTCTTTGAAAATTAGAAAGAAGGGCAAAGAAAGATTTGAAAATAAGTTGCTACTAAACTTTTTCTGGGGTGTTGTTTGGGTTTTTTTTAGGAAACATTATCAATATTGGGAACAGAATTTTTCTGTTTATTTAAAACATATGCTACCACATTAACTACTGCTGCTGGAGAGCAAGTACCAGCCTAAATAACATGCAAATGGTCAATAGAGGGTTTTTTTTTAAACAAATAGGTTTTACAGGCCATTCTGCAACACAATTACCCCATAAGCCTGTTCAGGCTGGAAAATGTCATTCATCATAATTTTGTACAGCATCAAGTGTAATAGGAACCTAATCTCATTTAAGGTTCTGGAGTAGATATTTTAATTAAATTAGCAAATGGAGATGACGACAACAATAACAGGAACTGTTGCCAGTCGTGGAATGCATCAGTAACAACCACCTTTGCCAACAGTACCAAACACTTGCAGCATTGCTCTTCCTATCTAAAGTTAGTGGTGTGCAAGTGAAATGCGATAGCAGAGAATAAAATTTGCCCATAAGGTGAATCACACACCACTTAGGCACTGCTCACGCCATGGGAAGAGGACACTCATCAGGAATACGAGGCCAGGGTTTGGCTGCTCCCTCTTCATTTCATAATGCATTGTGCAGCCCTTGGGAGCTGCACAGGAATGAGTGCCTCATTCCTGTGTCACCGGTGGCCCCGAAACTTGTGCCACCCACCCCTCTGGGCACGTGTGCCTGCCGGTTTGGTGCCAGGGCAGGGGCAGGAGGTGGGAGGCAGAAATAGAGTGTCAGGAAGGTGGGGCAGATTCGGATACTGGGCTAGGAGGAAGGTGTGCCCTTTCAAAATCACGCTACGCTGGTTTTGGTTTAATTTCCAATTCTTTTAAACATCAGAAACCATACCAAGTATGGGTCCTCAAATAGTGCGTGTTTGAAATTATATCCTTTTAGCTCAGTTTTACATACATCAACAGGAATGTAATTGCCATGCACTCTGATCTTCAGTCAGTGAATATCCAGAGCATTCTGCATGGTACATGTGCCTATGAATAGCAGGGTCGTGACATTTTCCCCTTTCTTTCCCCAGAGCCTTCCCCATTGCATGTAATCAACTGAAATCTAATCACACTCCAAAAGCAATGGGAAAGGTAGGTGAATCCATGATTCTGAATTCAATGCCCTGTAATGCTGGTGTAGGAGCTCTAGAAAGAAGCCAATTAATAGAGTTGAGAGACAGAATTGCGTAGCAGCAGTCTGTTGCAGCATCTCTGACAGCAACCCTTAGAGATGGCTTCTTTACGACTCCCGTCCATGCACCATTGAAAACATTCTTATTTGCAAGCACAGGAAAGCATGCAGAGAATGAAGGAATCCTCCTTTTTTATCTAGAAGGGTAAAACAGAGCACATTTTCCCAGTCAATAGCTTTTCTTCAGCACTTAACAAAAATCTTTTAAGGATATGCTGTGCTCTTAGCAGTATTTGATCAATACTTAGGATTTTCTGGCTGGTCTCTTAGATGTATTTTCATAATTAGTTTATGTGATTATTTTAAAGAGACTATATATTTTCATAGTATGGACAACATTTTAATGAAAAGTTTGGTTTATAATCCAGCTTGTCTTCCCAGGCTCTAACACCTTCACTGCAGCCAGTTACTTTAAAGAATAGTATCACAAACATCTTTAGTTATTGAACAATAAAAGGTGGACGCTGATGATAAGTGAGCTAACAGCAGCTAAGCACCAGCATTTTGTCCTAGCACTGCTAGGAAAGTATTTGGACACCTCTTTTCCATAGCATGAGACTGAACATTGATCAATGATCTGTGTATTCCCTCCAAGCTACAAAAAGAAGTACCCAAGAGGTGATATGCAGATGAAGTATTTTCAATGATAAAGGGTCACTTCCTTTAATTGGAAGCACATCCTTGAAATCAGATAGTAAAAGATAGATTGTTTTCTGGAGAAAAACTGACAGTGAGCTCAGCTGAGCCTCTATAAAGCAAGAATGACTGGGCTCGATCAACGGAGTTTATATGACAAACACTTGGCGATAAAAATCAAGGTGAGGCCTTAATTCAGAAGGGACGTGCATTATACTCTCATCAGCGCACAGTGTGCTGTGGTCATCTTGGATCATCTTCAGTATGTCAACAGCATAGGGGCAAGCACCCGCACATATAGCAGCACTAAAATCAGAATAGCCTATTAAAACTAGAATGAAGAGGTATACAGCATTCCTGCAGCAAATAGGCATATCGGAATGCTTTTTCCTTAGTAACATCCTGCAGATGAAGCAGCCCAGCCCCAGGGCTCGGGGGGCATCTGGTCCTGTACTTTTCCCTTTGAAGAACCAGGGAGGATGCAGAAGCACCCCAGCTGCTACGCAGGCAGCTCAAGGCTCACCTGCCGCTTCTTCCTGGGTACCTGGCTCAGGAGGAGACCGGGTTCCCCCCACGTCTCTGCTCCGTCCATCGCTCCCCGGTGCCGTGGCTCCGGCCGCCCTCGCAGCCACGCGTGGCCTCGTTCCTCCAACGCACCCGGCCCGGTGAGGGGGCAGCCAGGTGAACACACCCCTCATTTTCCATTGACCCTGGCATCACCTGCCCCGTGTCAGATAGATACTGCAAATCTCTCCATTTAAAGGCATTTTTAAATATAATTTCCCATTCCATTTCTTCTAAGTGTCCATTCCCATTTAGAGACTAAGTGACTAAAACTGAAGGCAGTACTTCCAAGCAGGCTACCAACGTACTGACATCGTATTTTTCACTGTAATATTATTTCCTTATTCATGTTTTCCCCTTAATTCCTACACCATCCTTTCTTTAAATTACACTCTCCACCCATGTTTCCCACCCGCGGAGGGCTACGCCCCCGGAGCGGCCGACGAGGGACGGAGGCTGCGCCGTTCCCCTTGGGAGCGCCCGGGGCCTGTCAGCCGACAACTGCCGCCCACAGCCCCGAGCGCACAGGGCCCTCTGACCGCGCCCGGAGCCCCGGGCAGCCCGGCCACCACTCCTCCTGCTCCGCCCGCCGGGCGGGACAGCGGCGCGGCCCCGCCCCTCCCCGCCCCCCCCGTCACGGCAGCCCGGGCTGGGGCGGGGCCAGGCCGGGGCTTGCCCGCCCTTCCCCGCCCTGCTGCCGCCGCTGTCGCTGCCTGCCGCGCCCGGTGGGAGCAGGTTCGCCGGGGCCGGGTAGGGGCAGCGGGAGCTCTGGTGGGGCGCAAGGGGTGGTCGCGGTCCGCTCGGAGGAAGAGGTGGTCAGGGCGGTGTCCGGCCGGCGGGGAAGGCGCTGCCAGGCGGGGGGAGGCTGTCAGGGCGGTGGGAAGGGCCGCAGCGGGCCGCGGGCCCTCGCTGGGGTCGGGGCCGATCCCCCGGCGCGGCTCTACCGCCTGGCCTGGGGCGAGCAGAGCGGCTGTGGGCGGGAGCGGCGTGACCGGGCCGTGGGGCGGGCAGGGCCGGGGAGACGCGGTTTAGGAGTGCGGTTGGTTGTGTCACCACGACTCCCTTTCCCCCACACCCCTCCCCGTGACATCCCCCTGATACCGTGGCTTTGGGCTTGACGCTGGCCGTCGTGCTCCAAGTAGAGACTCGGGGCTTACAGCTGGTGTTTTACAGCAGCTGACGTCAACTTGTAGGGTAGGATGGTCACCTTCGCTGTCGTGAAACGCTGTCCGTGCTGTTCCAGATCCGAGGTGAGCAAAGCGTGTCAGCAGGAGGAAGGGAGATTATAAAAATTGCCGATGTAAATAGCAAGCCTGGGCCGGGCACGTCAGGCCCCTGGCCCGATGTTATCACTACTTTGCTGTTGAACCACTCGCCGCTGCACCAGAAGTGGGCACTTCTTGAGACTGCAGAAGGAAGTGGAAGGTTTCACTCTGCTTTGCGTGAAATGCAAGGCGCTGCATCGTAATGGAAGCTCAGTGATAAAATCCCAGGATATTTATTGCCAGAAAGGATGTGCTTGTGTGTTGTGACCTCCTCCACTGATGAACAAACCCTGCAAAGGCAGAGAGACAAGCCAGCACAGTGAGCAGAGCCCTCCTGACTGATCATCATCCAGGCGTGTGCTTTGCTGGCAGTGCAGCCCTTCTGCTTGGAGGTTGGGGTTTTGTGCAAGTGCTGTTAATAGAAAAGGAGGAAAAGAGAAGGGAAAAAAGTTAACTTTCTTCTAATTTTAACATATTTTATGTGAAATGGTGGCGTTGTTATAAACCGTATTTATGTTCCCTTCATGAAGACATCTCTTATAGTCTTGTATCAGAATATTAAGTAGCGCTCCTTGGTGGCTTACGTTGAATTTAAACTATTGAGGGTGGGGAGGGGAAGAGACCATGAGCAATATGTAGTCATTAGCATCCTCGTAGCCACAGAGAAACCCAGCATCCAGTGCAATCAGATTTTGTGCAAAAATAACTTTTCCCTTGGTGTACTTGATCTGAGCATTTGCTTCCAAGTGGACAAGCTGCCATTAGAGAGGTTTGAGTGAGAACATGTAGCACACTAGATGTCCTGTGGTTCTGGTCCATCTTCATTTTCTCCCGAGACGTCGTTTGTCTACCAGCAGCATGAGAAACTTGGCACGTTGAAATGGTCATCTCAGGTCCATTTTCACTCGTCCCATTCCCTCCACAACAGTTACAGTACTCAGTGTTCATTTTCCTATTCCTGCTTCATCGTCAGGCCTCTAAATGCTTTGTGCACTCCTAGGAAACATAATTTCCCTTACTTAAGGCATTTCCCTGAGAATTAATATGTTCTTTTGGGCTTATGTAAGCTACGTGCTTTCTTCACCTAGTTCATTATAAGTATTGGTGGGGATGAATTGGACAATGATAAGCATGTTCTTTTTTTAGCCATATATGCTGAGTGTTGGTGATGCATTAGGCCTAACAGTATTTCAGGCTTCTGTAATTTAGTTTTCCACACTGGCCAGTTCTAAGTGCCACAGCTTCAAATTACGTCTTTGTTGGACAGAATGGTTTCTAGGGAAAATGACTAAAGCACTGACCAGTGGCACAATCTAATAATATTTCTTTCTGGAAAAAAAAAAAATTTCTTGCCGTTACAAGATGTAAGCTTGGTTTTGGTATGTTTCAGCATGACTAATGTAGCAAGGCTGAGGGAATTGGGCAGTGAAAATTACTTTTGACGTCTTCTAGGTTAGTATTGCTGCATTAGAGCAAAGCAAGTTTTAAATAAACTTTCCTTGCTTTTCCCTACCCCGTATGGATTTAAGTTTCTTCTATCTGAAACTAGATGATGAAAGAAAATCTGGAAACTCTTTTTTCTGTTAAAAAAGCAGGAAGGAATTAATTTTACTGCTATTTTGTTTGCATGTTTATTATGCTCCATAGTTGGTTTTGTATTATGGAAGTCCCCAGCCTCCCTTTGTGGACCAGGATTCCAGCACATTAGGAGCTGTAAAAGCACAAAGTAGAAAATGAGATCTCTGTCTCTAAGTATTTTAGCCTAAGTATAAGGCGAAAAAACAGATAAAATCAGAAAAAAACTTAACGTCCCTCATTCCCACTAGAGAAAATAGTGACAGATTTAATGCTCACCTATATATTACTAGGTCAGTTGCTATGAGTCCATTGGATTCCCTCAGGTGCAGGGAGTACTTATCTTACAGTATATGGTCTGCCTTTTTTTTTTTCCTTTCTTTTTATTTTTTTTTTTTTTAAGATTAATTTTACCTGCTGCAAAGTTGCTGCTGAAGTCAGCAGCAGATGCTGCCCAAAGACGGTAATGTGTTTCTGGTTGCCTTAGGCAGGTGCCAGAGTCACTCCATCGATGCACCTTGTCTCATCTCAGTATTTAGGTGGTAAAACCTACTGAGGTGAAATAGATTGAGCGATGTTATATTGCAGAAATCTTATTAATCATGGCTGTTACTGTGATCCAGTAGCTAGCACTGTGACGGGCTGCAGTTCTTTGTGCTGAAGTGTTTTAGCAGTTCATCATTTTTGCCTGTGTCTTCACCCTGCTTGAAGGATTTGGCAGTAGTGTACAAAGGAAGTCACATTTAGGAGTGGTTTGGGAGAAGCTTTGTTTCTGTGACCTTTTATATATATAAAAAAATAATCACATACAAGAAAGCCCCATGACTCGTCTCTGGATATTCAAAGGCATAAAATCCTAATTCAGATCAGATTTAAATTTTCAAACATTTTTATGAAACACAGCGTGTACATTTTGCTTTCTGAAAGTTAAAGATCTGTGTAAACATTTCTAGGTCCTGATGCTAAAACATTACTTAAACAGTAAAATTATTGCTTAAGGGTTCTTATCCTAATGTATATGGGCTAGATTTATAGGAGATGGAAAACTCTTAGAATATCTAAATGAGAAAATACAAAACAGATTAGTACTTATTAATTGTAGCCAACTGGAGCCTGCAAGATACTTAGGTGACTGCTGCTGAGATCTAATATGTGCAGCGCTTGTCATGTCCCGTTGTTTTGCCCTGACAGAGCTTTCAGGAATGGCGCTGGGGAGCTGCTCGGTTGTGGAGGTCCCACTTTCTTGTCTCTGCATTTGGCAGTGGTCTGATTGGAAGTGGCCAAGGGAACAGTGGATTTTTTTCCATGCCTGACAAAGACCTTTCAAGAAAACAGGATACTAAGGTTTATTTTTTTGCTTGGGTATGGCCTGACAGTGCGATGCAGGAACCAGTTAATGCAGAAAATAGGAAAAATACATAGCAATCCTTTGAATTCTTTGAACTTCATATATGTTCAGAGAGGTCTTGCTTCAGTGGGTGTTGATGAAGTGTTCTGATTCTTTATTTCATTTATGCCAGTAGACTCAGTTCTTCAGATTTTCTTCAGTAGCTTGACAAGTCAAGTTGCCACTCAGTATACTCCCATTCAAAGACAGAGAAGTTGAGCAGAAGATAAAAGGTACAATTGAAAGCTCACACCTGACTGAAACTTTTAGAGGAACTGAAGACAACCACAGATGTGGCTCAGTTCCAGTTTGAATGCAAAGTGTACTTCCCTCAACTGCAGCTGATTATTAACTTTCCCATCTTAAAAGTTATGCAGGCAGAAATACCAACATACGTCATGACAGAGTAGTTAAATGCTGTGGAAATGAAAAAGGGGTAATTTCTATGGAAATTTGGAGTCTTGATGAATGCCCCTATCACCTTGATACGGAAGGAGATGCGTGGTGCATGTGTCTGCTTTGTTTCCTGGTTGAAACCCTGACCTTGTCAAAGCCATTAACAAAACTCCCATTGACTTCCCAAGGGCTCAGCTATCTGTGATTTCAGAGGAGTTTGAGTAACTCAGCGCTAACAGGCGAAGGATGTGTGAGTGGAAGTAGCGTGTTCATTCGGTTCAGATGCCTGTATTGCTCTGAGAACTAGAATGAGGAAGAAGTTCGCATTTTTTAATAAACAGATACAAAATTTTCCTTCTCATAGGGCTGTTCAGTTTGTTTTTTCTTGACTTTTGGGGAGTTTGTGGTGAAGATTGGGAAGTGATGACAGCTGATGGCTGACCCCTCACCTCTCTGTCTGTCTGTTCCCCAGACCAGTAGCTTACCCTGTTTCCAACCTGTATTATTAACGTGCTCGGGAATAGCATTGCTGGTGGGAGAATTTGTATGGACTAAACCAGCTGTGAATTTAAACTATATCCTGTGGACTTTGCAATCTATCATCTGAACATCCTCTCGTTATGTGTTGTGTTTGGTTGCCCAACTATATAGCTAGAAAGTTGCAAAGCTCAAAGTCTTCTGTATTGTACAATCTGTACATTTGTCGGTACAGTGTGGTGTAACTTGTTTAAAGATACTTACAGTTAGCTGTAGAAATTTTCAAGACACAAAAAAAAAAGTCAGTTGCTGCTTTGTCCAGATTAGGATGAAATATTCTGTGTGTATCTCTTGATTGTAATGCTATTGCTGAGAACAGTGTTACAGGCAGCTGTCTGGTGAATATAAATATGAAGGGAGAACAAAGAATTGTGATGGACTGTACAGTTCTGTAGCCTTTCTACACAAGGTAATTTGGTCTCTTGCTGTCTCTTCTCCCAAGCAGCTGCATTTTAGTGTTTAACTTTTAACATTAAATACAATATTTAACTAAAAAGTATTTTTAGCCAGTGCTAGCATTGTAGTTAGCATGCTACTAACATATCTAGAAAAAGTCATAACTTTTAAAAGAAACAAACAATGTTAACAGTTCTGAGAAATCTTCTTTGTCAGACTAACAACTTTTAGGTGGTTTCTTTGCATTTTATACCTACAATTGTATTTTCCAATAAATTGATAGAACTTCCTTACTTAGTGCACCAAGGCATACAGCCATTTATTCGCTATAAAGTTTGCATGGGTTTGGTTTTACAATACAAATTCAATGCAATATTGCCTAGAGTTTCCAAAAAGATCAAGGGTTGTTATGTCAGCCTTGGACCAAATAAGTGGGATTTAGGGCGGCTGGCTGGCTGACTTCAGACTTTAGTCTGTGACCCAAAATATCTTGAATCTGCATGTGGTACAGACAAAGACAGGAAACGATACTGCAGAAAGCTAGCATGGCTCGCGGGTGATTGTGCAGCAAGTACATAGAAGAGTGCAAATACACTCCCTGTCTCCTCATCTGCAATCAGGTTGTTCATTAATAGGGCTTGAAGACTCCAAGCAGGATTTGGGACCCTGGTGCAGCAGCCATTTCAAAATCATGCAGGACTTGTCTTCACGGTGGCAGCAGCTTGTTCATCCAGCATAGGTAATGTAACCTGCAGGGCAGCAGGGATGAGCCTGACCTCTCTAGTTATATTCCTGGTGAAGTTCTAGTGGGATGTGTCTGACTGCTGCAATGTCTTGGCAGCTCCACTAGAGATCATTTCATGGATATGAAAACAGTCATGTTTTAAAACAACCAGGGTGTTGCTGTGCTGTATTAATACAGGCATTTCCAAAGGTGAAAGAAAATATTTGGCAACAAGGAGGGTGAATTGTTTTCTAAAAAAAAGTTCATAAGGACTTGAGTTTACAAACTGTACACAGCTGGTATCACACTTGACAAATCAGTTGCCCTTTTCATTTCCTTATTTTCTGTTTAAACATTGAAATGTGCTTTCTCTCTCTCCCTGAAACTGATTTTTAGCAGTGTCTGCTAACCAGAAGCTGACAGGTCAGGAGAAGAGGACTTTGCTTGGGAGACACGTGGTTTGGGTTGAACAGTGGAAGTGCGGGGAGCTGGTGGGGTTAAAATGTTGAAGCCATGAAGGTGATGTGCAGGAGAGTAGAAAGGATAAAGTTAAGACTAAGCACAGCCTGGATGAAATTGTAGGATTGTGTTGGATGCATGTATGCTTGATTCATCTGTATTCTTACGGCCAAACAGACAAATTGACAGTTTTGATTTGCACGTGTAGCCTAAGCTACATCTTGTTATTTTGGATTTAGAGTATCTTTGAGCTTGTGCTGAATATGGATGAAAAGCAGGCTGAGACATCTCTATTATTGTATATGTGTGCTTTTAGGGCAAGTGTATTTGTAAGTATTTGTGTTGTCAGATTTTGACCTTTTTAGATAAGATATGGTAGTTCTGGGTGCAAAAAACCACCCCTAAAAATGCTGTTGTATACCCAAGTTGTTGAAAAACTAGTTCATATTGAGAAACACAGCAGTTGAAACAGGATAGTGGCGATTCATAGAATTCAGATGAAACTGGATTACAACTAAAACTGAAATTGATGCAAATGATTGGTGTTTAGAGGGAATGAGGTGCCTCCTTCATTCTCACATCTTGTGTGAGATCTGCTGTTTTTTTTTCCAGTGGCTTATATGTGCTAGGTTGTATTGGTGGGATGGGTGATAACCATCTAATTCGTTTGGGACATAATTTATCAGAGGATTTGTCATTGACAGGTTAAACATACAGCTTTTTTCTGGAAGGCAACAAGTGAAAATGCATACTTTTTCTTTGCTTGCAGTGGGGAAAATAGGTAAGAGATTTGACAAAGCATGTAGTTTCTGTGATGTAGCTGCTGTAGAGTAATTGCAGATCTTAAGCTCTGTGTATTACTGAGGATCTTAATAGTAAGAGTTATTGCAGAAAATTCAAAAAGGATGTCATATACTTATTTAATACTTTTTTAAGAAAGCGTTCTCTTAAATTCCGCCTTTGAAGTACTGGTTTTGGAGAGGGTAAACATTAGTATATGGAGTTTTCTTTAATCTTTTCCTGCATATTCTTCTTTAAGATGATGAAGACCTTTGTAAACCAATGACCAAGACATAACTCTGTTTTCTGGGGGCGGGGTTTAGGTGTCTTTAATAGGTGAAGACTCTCTGACTTGCTCACATCGTGGATGATCTTGAAAGCAAGTCTACTCAGCCATGTCTTACGGTGCGGGTTTTGCGGATCCCAATCAACTAGCCCAACGCATAACTTCTAACATCCAGAAGATCACACAATGCTGTAAGTTGCATTTCTGCTTGTTTTATATAAAACTAATAATGGTGGTGCCCCCCATTGAAGGTTAGTTTCTCACACTTGTTCATGGGAATTCACTCTTTGACTTTACCTGCTCATTTCACATGTTTGTGGCACCCCATGCAGCAGATCCAGTCCTTTGTATGTATGGTTAAGTGTGATCTATCGTGGGCAAGTATAGTATCACTCTGTATTCACCAAATGAATAAATAATTAGTAAGGTGGCTTAATAAGCCAGTATTTTTCTGGTTAATTATGTGGCACCTTAAGATGGTGGGTTGAGATGTTTGCTGAGTAAGGATTGCATCAAATATTTGCTGGAGCTCAAATTGTTTAGCAGAGACAGAAGCTGTGGCCTTGCAGCTTGCCCTTGGAAGTACATATTAGATATGTAAATAAGATTGTGCAAGTGTGCATAGGTTTGTGCCACCTAATTTTTTTAGCTGCCTAACTGTGGTGTTCAAGTTAGAGGTAAGTTAGGCTGCTGGGGTTTTCAGTCCTTTTCCCTTTCCCTCTATCTGCCATTATATTTTGTGTGTGTGTATATAAAGCAAATACAACTTCATCTCACAAATTATGCAAAGTATGCTGTCAGAAGGGAGCTAGCTGTGAACAGCATATAGCTAGGTTTTGGCATGTATGTTTTTAATGTTGTGCAGGACATACTGTGCATGCAGAAAGGGCTATTCTATTATTAAAACTTCAAATGAATTCTGATAAGTATGTTGTTTTTTATCAAAACTTTGATCTTTGTTTTGCAAGACAAGTTTTAGGATTTGGTATTTGTAGCACAGATTAATGGCACAGATTGGGCTTTTGCCTATTTTTTCAGCTATGTTTTGTATTTTCTTCCAGAAAGAATTTCTTTAAATCTTAACAGACAGGAAGAAAAATTGCAATTTTGCTTCACTGAAAAGTTTCTGTACATCAGGGTTGTACTTCCTCAACCTAAAATTAACAAACTGGCTCTTTAAAAGCCCTTATGCTTTATTTCCTAAAATCTGCTCAGTTAAATCACTCAGTCTCATGGCTTCTAAGTTGGTCTTCCAGAGACACCTGCCAACCTGTGACAGACACCGAGGCTCCAAGATATAAAAAAAGAAGTCTTGGTTGTCAGGTGAAAATGTAAAGTGAAATCAGTGATTGAAACTGGAGCACTGTTGGACATTGTTGGACATTGAAGCATTGAAGGCAGTCACTGAACATAATTAGCCATCTTGTGCTGGACTCAGCAAGTCCTTAGTCTCATCCTGCCTTTTCCATTTCCTCTCTTGCTTCTGCTGTCTCTTCCCTCTCCCTCTGAGAATCTTTGGCAGATTTTATGAGGATCTGGATCCTATAGGCATGCTGAACATGTTTCCTGGGTTGAGCTCTCTAAGGGCTTGTGTACACTTTTCTAGCTATCTTGTTCCCATGTGTAGTACCTGTCCAGCTTTCTGTTGGGAGGTGTGAGCTGCAGGAATTTCCAGGTCAAATGGGGAGAAACCTGCAAGCTTAGAGACCTGTAGAGCTAGTCAACTGCTGAGCAGGTGTCTCTTAGACTGCAATTTATGATCTTGGTTAGCGAGGGAGGAAGGGGGAGAGAAACAGGAGTCTTGAACCTAAATCCATGTTTTTCCTTCTAAGCAGTTGACTTGATTTTGCACTTCTGTCCAGAAATACTTATTATTTGTGAGATGTGTCAACACATTTGAAATCTTCTTGGTTAGCCTGGAGTTGTGTAGATATTCAGTGGTTTTCAGAGTGAGATTAGTAGACTAAGAGAGTTTTGTTTCAGATTACCAAACCATTTCAGGAAGTCCCTCAAAACTAATTCACACTTCTGCTGACATAAAAGCAAACTGTGAATACTACTACAGAGGTATAGATAAGATACAGATTAATTGAAAGGAAGCTGGCTCTTCCAGCTAGAAGCTGGCCCTTTAACTTGCAGGAGAAATACAGAACTTCCTGAATTAGACAACACTGTGCTGCCGAGATTTCATAATACACCACAGTGTTATAGGAACTAGCATTCATCAGAACAACAATCCTTACTGTAACATTTCTTCAGGGTTGAATTATTACACACAGCCCCTCCAAATAATAAATTTGATCTGTTTCTTGATTAACTGTTTTTAATGCCATACATATACAAGATGAAATACATATATTAAATATGTCCCATTTCATAATGCATCCACATGACGCTGCTGTTGTATTAATACTTGTGATCCTTACCTCCCTTCTTTCCTAGTTCATGTAGCCTACTGTTACTGACTGACAAGCAAAGCTCATCTCTGTACTGGTTTGGCACATCAATAAATAAATCAGTTGCAAGACACTATTCTTTTTGGTTTGAGTTGTTCTGTGGTAATGGAGAAGACCTACTTATGTATCAGATAACAGCTGGGTTAGCTTAGCACCCTTTTAACTTTGAAGAACAGATTTTATTGATCTGTTGATCCAATAATTTGGTTGATTGTTATGTTGAAGATGTGTTAAGAGTTGTAAATTGCTTTTGCCTTGCCTGAACCACTGGTGAACTACTACAGTAAATGGTACCTGTAGTGGACTGTTCCAGTTTCTTTGGAGGAGAGGTGTTGGTGGCTCATTTCTAGGACCTTGAAGATGTAATTGAGCTAGCTAATAGGAAGCAGCATACACTGCTGTCTGCACTCTGAGCTCTCTTGGAAACCAAAGCCAGGAGGGCACCTGTATGTGCTTGGGATCCCAAATACCAGAGCGTTCTGTGAAAAGAAGGTTGTTTCAGCTGTTCTTCAAACAAAGATCTGTGCTCTGGTTTGCATTTCCAGCATTTCTGCAGAAATAAGTAATTATAACATCACTTAGCAACATCTAGGGAATGGAGTCTACTTTCCTCAGCCTGAAACTCATGTTTTATCAGCAACATCTCCAAGCTGAGATTTAGGGAACCAGTCTGCAGAAGATTTCTCTGTGCCTTTTGTTAAAAATGTTCCACTGAGCAGCTGGAATTGCAAAACGAAAGGCTCTTGACATCCAGTGTAGAGCGGTAGGCCTCAGGCAGGAGAGGGATAGTTAGGCTCTCAGACCTACTCCTAGTGTTTTTAGAGAATCCATGTGACTCTTTTTGAGCTGTAAAACCTGGGGAGCCTGAATCACATGTGCTTGAATGAACTGCAGTGTTGTGTGCCGAACCTCGGTAAGGCAGCGATGCCTGCGAGCCATGTCTCACTGGTTTAGTTTCGAGTCTGTGTTAACAGTGATGAGAAGCAGATCTGCAAACAGCTAGGGAAACTTCAGATTTAAATCACAAAAGCAAGGAAGTGTGTAATGAGCTTTGGCACCTCTTAAGTTTAGTCAGCTGCTAAATTTCTGTGTTACTAGGATACAACTTATGATTAAGGTTTGAAAGTCTATCTGTCTGGAATCTTGTACCAAGTAACTGTAATTCTTATTTCAGGCCTATCTTATATCTGGTCATAAAATCTAGATGACACACATTGTGTTGGACTTTTGAAATACAAATTTAAAGGTGGTTGAGGTTTGTCCCTAACTTTCTGAATATGGAGAAGAGAATATAAGGGATGATGCAGGGTGTAGAGCTCCAACCTGTCTGGGCTTTGCAGATGGAGAACTTATTACCAAGGTGTTTTAATCAGTGTTTACTGAAGCAGCAGTCGCTCCAGAACTGGGTTTCATAGGTTACACTCTCACTTATATGGCAGCTTAGAGGCAGCTGCTATTAACTTGAGAGAAATCTCCATGCCTTCCTTCAATATTTCCTTGAAGTATTTTCCTGTTGGTCACTCATTTACAGTAACTGGATAGACAAGGAATGAGTGTGATGCACAGAAACAAGATGAGCTAGCAAAAAATATTTCTTTCTGACAAAAGAAGTCCTGCCTGCTTACAAATTTGTATTTCTGTCAGGCAGGTTAATTTCACAGAATCATAGAATGGTTTGGGTTGGAAGGGACCTTAAAGACCATCTAGTTCCAATCCCCCTGCCATGGGCAGGGACACCCTCCACTAGACCAGGTTGCCCAAAGCCTCATCCAACCTGTCTTTGAACACTTCCAGGGAGGGGGCATCCACAACCTCTCTGGGCAATCTGTTCCAGTGACTCACCACTCTCACAGCAAAGAGTTTCTTCCTCATATCTAATTTAAATGTCCCCTCCTTCAGCTTAAGGCCATTTCCCCTTGTCCTATCACTACCTGTCCTTGTAAACAGTCCTTCTCCAGCTTTCTTGTAGTCCCCTTCAGGTTCTGGAGGGCTGCTAGAAGGTCTCCCCCGAGCCTTCTCTTCTCCAGGCTGAACAAGCCCAACTCTCTCAGCCTGTCTTCATAGGAGAGGTGCTCTAGCCCTCTGATCATCTGCGTGGCCCTCCTCTGGATTCGCTCCAGCAGCTCCATGTTGTCCTTAATTTGGGGCCCCAGAGCTGAACGCATTACTCATACGCATTTACCATACTAGGGACATGCCTAGTAGGATGAGACCATTGAGTCTGTATTTTGATTTTGTTTTCTTTTTTTTTTTCCTCCTCCTCTTCTTGAAGAGGATGTAGCAAATTGTACAAGAGGAAATCTGATCTTTGAACAAATGGAAAGATGAAAGTAGAATAAGTAAAACAAACAAAGTCTAATTTAAAAGCTTTAAAATACGTTAATTTCAGACTTCTCACAACTGTGAAGATGAGGGGGAGCAGTTCTTTGAAATCTGACAGTTTCCTTATTTAAAAGAATTGATTCTTTGTGTGTAGCAAAAAGAGGGAAAACATTTTGTTAAAAAAATGTTCCCAAGAGGGAGCAAAATGAGAGTTGCATCTACAGGGCCAACTACAGTTGTAAGAGTAGGAAAAATATGGTTAGAGGAGTAGGGGCCTCTTGTCCTCAGCTGGAAAAATTTGTCTCGTGTCTCTGACAGGAACTGTGCAAGAAGAAGTAACCAGACGTTGCTTTTCCTCCCCCACATACTTCTTCTCAAGTCTCACTCCCATGTGTGGGTCATTGAGGAAGCAGACGTGTATGCTTTTGTTTTGCTTTGCTCCTAATATTTTATTTGTAGCTACGAAATATGTCCCTCAGTGCAATCCCCAAAGAAAAGCAATAACGACAGGCTAGATAGATAATTCTCATGTCTCCACTGGCATCTTAAGCTGGACTTTGGGAGCTGTTGGTTTAGAAGCATTTTAGAATGCTGTCATTTACTTGGGAACACAGAACAAAGCCTGACATTGATAAAGTACACCCAGTCTTTGAGTTTTGGGGAATTTCTTGTTTGAAAACTGTAATCAAACAGTACAGAACCTGCGTTCCACTGAAGTGAGGCATTCACATTCCCTCCCTACCTCCCCCTTCCCAACTCCTCCAGTCTATAGAGGTCATGGCAGGATATTGTGCAGTGATAGTAGCAAAGTAAGAATGGCATAATCTACCCTTGCTCAGTATTGGGAAGGTCAGTGATAAAGTATTTGACTTGTTCATGCACACTGAAAATCAGCCCAGCTGAAGAAACACATGCTCTGCATACAGCAAGATAATAAAAATAAAATTCAGTAACCACAATCCGTGTATGGCTAGAGGGAGTCTGCCTGGCTTTGAGAGATTCTCTCTCATAAGGACTCTTGCTTTCTGCTGACTTTCTTTTCTGTTCGTTAAGATAGCACAAACATCAATTCATACAGAGCACATTCCCAGAAGGTCAACTTCAACCAGCAGAGATCCCTCTGTCATGGGATACCTCTCCTGTGACAGCAAGTTTGTCCAATTTCTGTTGCATCCCAAGTTTTCTGTAAGCCAGTATTTTCACTGAATGTTGTTAAAATGGGAGTTGAGTTACAGCAACCATATGACTTTCCCTTTCACTTTATGTAACTGTAGAAAAGCATAAACACACATCAAACCCTGAAGAGTATTAGAGTTCTGATATATGCCTTTTTTGTGGTTTAAACTCGGTAGGTAGCTAAAAAGATCATCTAAAACAGGCTGAAACATTCATGAAAAAATACGTCTGCCACTATAGTTGTAACACCAACAGATCTGCATGATTATTCTTTGGCTACAGAAGGATACAGATGGGCAAGTGAAAAGTAAATGAAATCACTGAGGTGTTGAAATCAGAGCCTATATGAAAGCAAAGTTCTGTTTTGTCTATCTTTAAAGTGCGGTTTTGTGCAGGTGTGGTTTTAAAGCAAATAGGCTTAAAGTAGAGCTTGTTGAGACTTTCCATGATGATATTGGCAGAAATTTCCAATTAGCTGCAGTTAACCAGAATTTAACTTTGTAGGAACATGCTAGTTGGAACAAATCTCTTTTTTTATTATTGTTGCTGTTATCAGGAATGTGTCTTGTATTTAGGATGAACGTTCAGTAAAATGTGGAGAAGGATGGTTATTCAGTGGGTTTAAGCATCCATTATGGTCCAACACATTCCATTTTGTGGACTTTTTCAAGGCTGAGGAATCAAGCTTGAGCCTGCTCTATCCAAGTCATAACCTGAATATGGAGAATAATAGGAGGAAGACTTCAGATAGTCTGGGTCTTTCTAAATGCCTGTTTTTCTGCAACAAAGTGAAGTTATTAAGCCAACAGTTCTTTTAGAAATAAACTATTTCTGAAAATGTCAAGCATGAATTATTTGCGTGCTGTTCCTAAAGGTTTTCTTCTATATAAAGCAGCATATATATTTAAGGTAGTATGCCTCACAGTTTATGAATTTAGAGAGTTCTGTTAATATTTTTCTGTGTTTTCTCTTGCTTGTTAAAAATATTTTGGTTCTATGGAAAATGACATATGAAACAGTGTCTTGTGTGGATGACATTGCACAAGAGGGACAGGGATTTATTTATGCTAGCAGCAGAATAGAGTGAGAAATGGGTTTTCCATGTACACCCCAGAGTGCTATTTGTATTAGTATGTGCAGAAAAGGCAGAATTTTTTCTTGTCCTACACTGTTCTGCATTACCTTAGTTAACTAGTCGGGGTCAGGTGGGGACAAAAGAGCTCTTTAAATTAAACTGTCTTAGTTTGGAAGCAGTTTAAATAACAGTTGTAAAGCCACTGTGCAATTCACAAATGTTGCAAGGTAACCAGAGAAGAGATCCACAATTTTGTCTGCAACTGTTTCTTTTGCTGATGAAGCAAATATAAATGGACTCACCTAGGCAAGGTAACTTTTTCAAAACAGTCTGCATTAGCAGCAGAGAGGGGAATGGATGTGGCCAGGGTCCTCATGCGCCTTCCTATCTCTAGAGTTAAATTTCAGAGTCTTTCTAAAGTACTTAAACTCCCATGCAACTCTCCTCTTTTTCTGCCCAAAGTAGGAAAATCCAACAGAATTGAACTGGAATAGGTATTTTATCTGGAGAGCCCTCGACCAAATCTCCTACAGAACTGCTGTGCTGGAGGCTGCACTCCAGTTAGGTCTCAGAATAAACCCAGGATGACTGTGAGCAACCCCCTACGTGCGCTTGTGTCAACCAGTCTGTGATATGGTGAATGTCTTTGCTTCCATGTTAGCTCCCAAGTTAGCTTCCTGTGCTAATGACCTGACCTCTTAAAAAAAAAAACAAAAAAACCAGGTTTTCTTCATGTAGATGGCTTGGGTTCATGTTGTTTGTTCAGCTACTGTTTACTGGAGAATCGTGCATCACTTTCATAGCTTAATAAGCTACTGGTATTGTTTAGAGAGCTGTTTAAACTTTGAGGTTTCAGGGAGTTACCTTTTAGGATAAAAATATAAAGTGGTTATAACTGATTTAATGACTTCCCCTTGGCTGATCTGTAATAATTGATCACATGATCAGTTGTTGTGCACTTAAACAATGTGTACTTAGTGTGCTGTACGCCCACAGTAGAAGAACAGGCACTACTTCAATCCAGCTTCACAGTGTCCTTGAAAGACCATTGTAAGCGGTAGTACACTAGCATGAAATAATGACAGCAGCACCGAAAAAACTGGAGGCAGATCCTGAACTCCAGGCATTGTTGCTCATGTTTCTGGTCACTTGGGGGCATGATTGTATTTAGAAATGGTAGAAGCTCTAATAAAATGAAACAGGAAAGGGCACAAGACTTGGTGTTTTCCCACTCTTCCATTCTTAAAAGTCTTTAGTCCTTAGAGCTCTGAAGACAATCTTCATTCCCGTCCTCATTTTATTTTCTCCTTCCCATGCATACTTCAGTTACTGTTTCTCTGTGCCAATGTATTATCCTGTTTTAGAATAATCAGTGTTATACGTTAAGATAGACTTAAAACCCAATTACTGACATTTTTAGATACTTGATTCCAATTAGGTGAGCTCTTGGACATGGGAGTGCTTTTTACTAACCCAGAGTCTTTTGGCTGGTGTCCTGGATTTGATTCCTCTAGCGAACTGT
Source organism: Aramus guarauna (assembly GCA_013400195.1). Lineage (NCBI taxonomy): Eukaryota > Metazoa > Chordata > Aves > Gruiformes > Aramidae > Aramus > Aramus guarauna. Next base: position 105,758 of record VXBL01000569.1, read on the forward strand.
CCCTCTTGGTTAAAGTAGAGTTACCAAGGTGTACAGCACTGTGGCATTGTGATTTATTTAAAATTTTAGTGAGAGTGAACTACACTGGTAGCTTTAAAAAGGTACTTATGCTCATACAGAAAACTTCAGTCTGCTGAATTTATTGCAACTACATTAGGTTGCTATGCGTAACAGCTTTTATAAAAGATTGATCCAGGAATGTTTTCTGCAGTGTCTGTTCATCTTTAGTCAAATACCCTCAGTTGATGGGCAGAAGGAAAACATATTGAATTGGATTTGAATAAATTGAGGAAGTTTGTTGTCCCTATGCAGAAGCAGTTTGAACTGGGGTAATTTTTACAAATAATTCTTCTATTTCAGTAATTTCCTCTGAAGTGACCCTGAAGTTTATTAAACTCCACACAACTTAATCTGTAACTGGATGTGCTGTTTGTTGACTCACTTGTTCAGCTGGAAACAAGTAGGAGATTTCTTCATAGTTACCCAACTAGTGGCAGTGCATGTGAAGTCTTTGACAAAGCATTTCTGAATGGTGACTCTGCTGGTGATGTATACACTGCTCATTTGCCATATGAAGCCATAGCTAAGCCTGAGCCCAATGTGGAGCAGACTTTCCTTTTGGCACATACAAAGGAACTCTGCAGATGCTGTTTATTCTGCTTGGGTTCAGGAGCTAGGAAGACAACTGAAAATGAGTGTCTTTAAATCCCCATTGTTAGTTTTAGTCCTGTGAACCTTAGGCAGTGACTAAAACCCTCTCTGTCCCTTTCTAAGCAGAAGACGGTGGCGTGGAGGGGACCTTCACCATTACAGTTCATATTCAGGAGCACCTGTAGCTGCTGGTTGGAACAGTGCTCTTCTCCTTTTTCCTGTGACAGGTTCCCAGCCTGGCTGTTCTGTAAGGCAGATTTCACTGTACTTGCCCTGCCTGCTTGTCTGGTTCTTGTCCTCTGCAGTACAATACCTCTGTGTTTGTTGCTCCTGCTGCTGCCAGTGTTTTTTGCAAGCACACCCAATGGGTCCCACATTTCCTGTGGAAGCATTAGACCGTAGCTTTGTGAAACTGGGTCTCGCTTGGACCATAGCATTGAAAGAAACTGCAGTCTTGTGTGATCCACGTAAGAAGTGAGGTTCCAGGCTGCAAAGTGGTAATAACAGTCATTAAACACCTTTTTTCCCCCCCAATTTCATGCTTCTATGTTGTGGCTGCCTTTTTAGGACTCTCTGGGTTATGTGTTTATTCACCTCACTCTCCAACTGTAAAGCTGCAACAAGCTTGGTCATGGCCATTTGAGGGTCTAAAGTTTGGTTTTCCAAACGTTAAATAGACTGGAGATTGAGATGGGAGGACAGCTGATTGTAGGTAACCTAGGAAAGCTTCTCTCCTGTAGCTGGAGTTACTGTCGATGTTCCAAAATAAGACCATCCTCAGTTTCCCTTGTCTCATGCTAGGGATGAGTGTGGTGCTTGGATGCCACTCAGCCTTGCCAGAGAAGGTGGGTGCCCTACCGTCTGCTCTTTATTTCCCTCCTCCTAGTTAGTTCTTTGCCTTTCAAACATAAGGATTTTACTCAAGGGTTTGGGGCTTGTTTGTTGGTTTTTTTTACCTTCTGCAACAATACTATGGTGTTACAGCCTGTACAGTGATTACTAATTCTCAGTTGGGGGTAACTTTGTTGCTCCTGTGTTCTTAAAGGCAAGAAGTTGCTTACATTTTAGTCTTCATTGTATTTATTTATTTATTTGTATCTTTATTTTAATTTGAAGCTTCTTGTGTGATCTTAAACACTTTCATGTTCAAGGAGCAGAACCGGCAGTTATGTCAACGTGGATTTACTTGTGGTAATGGAGCAGCTTTGCAGAGGTGGCTGAAAAACAAGGGTAGATGAGGATAAAGGAAATGAAACTTTCTTCTTTCCCAGCCAACTAATAGCCAGCTGTTAAGCAAGGATAGTGATAGTATGTGAAATACTGTTTTTCTTCCATAGATAAAAACATATGTATTGCAGATCTGGCAGGAACATGTTTCTCAAATACTCCTACCTGTTAAAAAAAAAATTAAATATTTCCACTGTAGATCTCACTACTCCTGTAACTCATGTAGAAAAAAGGAGGCCTTTTGTATGAGACAATATTAATGTTTTTTTTCTGTGCTCTTTTTTTTTTTTTTTT
>VXBL01000569.1:107967-143795 GCA_013400195.1 Aramus guarauna
TTTTTTTTTTTTTTTTTTTTGTTCTCTTTAACTAGAGGGAGAGCTTCCACTGACTAGAAATGGAACCACTGTTTGGCTTAGTAAAAGTAAACATGAGCTGACTCTTAAATAATTTTCTCTGTAGGAATTCAGGTTAGGTCTTAAGTGTTTCTCTGGCTCATCATTAACCACGTCTGACCTGTTCCTGAGCATGTGACCAGTCTGAGAGTAGCTGAGTAGCTTTCATCAGCTAATAGTTATGTATTATGAGATCTAGATCAGGAATGCTGCAAAAACAAATGAAAAGTCTTCTTACTAATATGGTATTGCTTCTTGGTAATACAAGACTCATTTTCAGGTAGAAAAAGTGAGGTTTTTTTTTTCTTTTGCATTTGAGACAGCAGTTGCTTGGAGAAAATGCATTTTTGCTTGTGTGGTGTCACGTCCCCTGTTTCCCGCGCTGCCCAGTTTCCCAGGGGGACTTGCCTTGTGCAGTGGCTTATTGCCAGCCCGCAGCTGGCAAGGTGCTGCTCCTGCAGGGTTGCCATATGAGCCTTGAAAGAGCTGTTGATCTCCATTATATGCAAACATCTACGCTGATCTTCAGTGTAGAAGTGGCTGCAGGAGTTAGCAAGCCTCTGATGGAGACTGTTGCCATATCCTGGTGACTTTGGTGAAGAATGCCTGTGAGCACACAATGTGTGCCATTCTGCAGCTTCAGAGCAAAGTTCAGCAGCTAGCTGTACGTACCCAAGGAACCTGAGCTAAAGTGTCAGACCTTGCACTGAAACGGATTAAAATCATGCACAAGATCTAGTCAGGCTCTGTTACAGGATTGGTAATGCCCAGAAGGACAGGGGGGACCTCTGGTAGTAGTATTACTCCTGTCTTTCAGAGCTCCTTGAAAAGTTGGAAGAATCAGGAAGTGGAGAAAGTAAAACCATAAAGGGTGAGGTAACCTAGGAACCCGTGAAAACTGTGCTCCGATCTTTGGTCCCTGGCCATTACCAGTATGTTTACAGTTCAGCGCTAGGACTTTGTGAGTTGGGCCTAAGCTCTCCAGGACACTTGAGCATTACTGATGGATTGAGAGGCACCAAAGCAGCTGCCAGGTGCCTCGATGTGCCAGCCTGAACTCCCCGCACAGAGGTAAAAGCTGATTAAATGAAGGAGGCAGTACCATTATAAATATCACCATCAGCAGTAAAGCTGGGAACTTAAGGACCTGTGTTTTATGAAAAGTAATCCCAGGTTTCCAGCAGTTTTGCTCTCCATTTTCAGTGCCAAGACCCTCTCCCTGCTTGTTCCCACATGGGGCAGAGGAAGGAGCCAGCAAAGATGTTTCTAGAGTCTAACCTTCAGGAGGAGAGCCTAAGGCTACCCTGCTTTTCCCTTGAGAAAAGGAAGGGACAGTGACTTTTATCTAAGAAGTTTTGAAGCCAGTTTGTGCTTGGAATCAAATTCAGTAAGATCTCTGTGTGTACATGTGAGGGAACAAGACATTTCACCTCTGTGACCCAGGTGGTAATGTCCTGAAGCTTATTTTAAAGTTTATTTTATCAGTAAAGCTGTATAAGTTTGTAAGTCTAGACAAATGTCTGGTGTTTGGGTGGTTTTGTGATTATATGTATAATATATCAAATGTTCAAATTAGTAGTAACTACAGTAAGAAATCTATAAGAAAACCCCAAGAAAACCCAAAAGAATTATAAGACTATATAAGAAATATATTTTTTAGCTTGTATACACTCTAGCACATTTATATTACTATGGAGTACAAAGGATGGATTTCTTTAACTCATCAACCTGCAGGTATGTACTGTAAATTAAGATTTCAGGAAGGCCAGCTTCTCTGCTTCCTGTGTTATACTGGTCCTACTAACTTGCTTTTGGCTTTTTCACAAAGTGAATTTTTCGTTCTTTGGGAGTGCCGCTGGAGAGTATGGGCCACAATTTACTTTTACTGCTCCACCTTTTTTCTGTTTACTTACTTGAATTCAATGCAGTATACTTCATATGAACAAAAAGTTGAAAAGAGAAATGCTGTGGGGTTTTTTCTGAATAATACCCTTATTGTGAAAGGTCAAGGTGGAAAATGCTAAATTACAGGAAGCCCAGACTAATTGGTGTCAGTTCACTTCTTGGTTTTTTTAGTATATCTTATTTTTTTTCCCTTGAGGTTTGAAAGCCTGTTAGCACTTTGCTATTTTGACAAATACTTACAGACTTCTTGGTAAAATGTGTTTTAATTTTGTGCTGAGTTCTTGAATCACAAGATCTGAACTGGAATGAACTTCCCTCTGCCTGGAATTGTATAGCTGACCAGCTATGCAGTGCTGCCTTTTAATTTCCTCTCAATTATCTACTTGTATTCAGTTTTGGAAGTAGGAAAGATATCTAACTAACTTGGAATGCAAATATTTTAAGAATAGGCTTTGTTCCAGAGCATTTTTCAAGTGAGAGCCTTTATTTAAAACACAAACCTATTTTCTTTATTTGCGGTTAAATAATGCATCTCTAGGTGGCGGTAGGACACATGAGTACTTTTTCTGTCTGCAAAACAGCTGTTAACAAGAGTGCTTGCAGTTTGTTTTGGGTTTGTTTTTTTTTATTTGTTCTCCCTGTAAAAGAACATACAGAATACTTGAGCACCTTGGCTCATGAATCGGATGGGAGAGTGCCTTGGAACAAATAAAGGACCATTTGTTTTCAGTTTCATAGATATTAAAACTTAACACTGTTGAAGAGAAGGCCAGTTACCTATCTGTTTGTTTTAAAGCAATGTGTTACACTGAAGATAAAAAAAAAAAAAGTCGTAATTACCCCCAGTCAGTGTTTACCAGTAGGTGTGACCAGCTCCAGCTGCCGAGGAGCAGCAGGGAGGGAGGCCCCCCCCATCCTATCCCACAGGCAGGAGGCCCCCGCCAGGCTCGACGGCAGGTGGCGACAGCAGACAAAATTCTCCAATTTTCACTTACGTTTTGCTGCTTTTCAGCTCAATTAAAATAAAAGCTGCGTGAAACTCATCTTACAGTGCTGTTCCCCTCGGTAGTTTTTTTTAGTAGTTCATGTCCACTCGATTTCCACAAGGACTTCTGCCTTGAGGTATTTGATTTTCACCTCATGCAAACCTTGGGTACTAACTTTCCTCTTTTTTTGATATCTTCATTACTTGGGTGTGCACAGAGAGAAATGGCTACAGCAGTCATTGACATGTTACATAAAGCAGTGTAGAAAATCCAATATAATTTAATTTACTGGAGACTTGTTATGGAACAGAGGTTAGAATTAATATTATTACTAAAAATGTTCTAAGGAATTCCAGTTTTATATAACTGCTTAATGTAAGTGACAAGTAACTTTCTGCTTGTAACTGAAGTTCTGTCTGTTACAGATCTCTTCCATGGTATATGGAAAAATACTCTCTTTTTTAATGGTTTTCTTCATTACTTAGAGATGCCTTTTACTGCATTTTTAAATGTATTTAGGGAAAAAAATAGCATGCTAGTCAAGTGAGGATTCCACATACTATCATACTGTCATGTTCTCTGCTGTGTGATACACCAATGTGTCTTGGGAGGGCCAAAGAAATACAGAGAACACAAGTCTACTCCTAAATGAGATCAAGCAAAAATAAGGTGTTTTTTTTAATGTATTCTTTCATTTTAGAAGATGTGAGGGTGTTAAGCTGAGATAAAGCACATTGAGGATGATATTGTGATAAACTGCATATCCTTGAAGTGTCTGTCCATTTTTCTCCTTGCTTTTTCATGTGACAGCAAAATATATTATGCTGAAAATAAGTCTCAGATGATGTGTCACTTCTTGCCATTCAAAACTAATATACTTTATGAAATACACATAAAAATTACTGGTGACTTGCATGCCACATTTTAAAATTTAAAGATCTCAAAATTACAATTTAAACCTGGACACCTGATGACTTTTTTTTTTGTGTACCGTAAGCCCGTGAATGCTTTGTTGTTGTCTCTTACCAATGTACTGGTTCTGAAATATTTGTGTATGATAATATCATGGCAGTTGTTCATACGGCTTTCTAAAATGACATGCATAAAATATGTTTAAGCTAGAATCGGAATTGTTCTGCTTATTTTAAAAACTAATATTGAAAGGCCTGATGTATACTTATTTCAGTGAAACTATTAACTGATTTTTAAATTGAGTGTTTCTACCTAGACACTTTAATACATTCTCATGCTTTATAAGAAAACTTGGACTTTGTCTTTGACTTGGCAAAAACCGAGTCTAGTTGTTCTGGGACTTCTTAAGCAGAGTCTTTGTAGCAGGTTGAAAGTCTTGAGTATCAGTTTCTGTCAACTTTTACGGCCTTAGAATTGACAAGCAAAAATGCATAAAATTTAGTGGAAATTGTCTGTGCCCCATTAAAATTTCTCTTCGTCTTCACAAACAGCTGCCGAAATACAAAGAATACTACATCAGCTTGGAACACCACAAGATACACCTGAGTTGAGGCAACAACTGTGAGTACTTCACATGAAAATGTTTCATTTCATTGTGTTGTAAACAATCTCCTGGTAGATGATGAGGTGTTTTTTTGTTAGGCAGAGTGCTTGATCTCATCGAGAAAGGCGAGTATAGAGAAATGTTTGAAATTTAAATGCTGCAATGCCCTTTTTAAAATTAATCTTGGATAGTCTTTGTAGAGTCAGCTGGTTTGCCCGTGTATATTGCCTGCAGTATCTGTACCTATGCTGTATGCCAGCAAAGGGAAAGGGGCAGGAACAAAAAGCAATGTCACATTTTTAAACACAAGCACCCGTACCTCTATGCCAGTCAGCTCTTCAAATCTATCTGTATAAGTTTCACAAAGTAATGAATATATTGGGTTTTGTGAGATGTGACACTGGGGCAGGGAGAGGAATGTTGCCTTAGCGATGAAAGCAACAGTAAGGGATGACATTCTAGAATAAACATGTACCAGAAATACTAGAATAGCAGAAGTAAATAAGGCTCCCAGGCAGATGCTGTGCTGCGGTTCAGTCACCTGAAGGTGGACTTTCATTGATATGCCATTAGCAGAGACAGTCAACTGCTTTCCACTTCTCTGTGCAGTCTAATGAACTGGTATGGTTTTTTCCGTTAAACTCCTCTACCACATTAATCTCAGCATCATAAATGCACGCAGGCGACGTGTTGTGCTAACCCTGTGGGTGAGAAAGTTGGCAGCCTTCAGTGTGGTTAATGCTGCGCTGTGGCTGTTGAACGGGAGGGGGAGGAGGTGTGTGTTGGACCAAAGGCATCACATTCATTTTGTATTGCTTTATAATAGCCCGAGTTCAGGGGCCATAACCATAGCCAGGTACAATCCACAGTGGGTGTCCTACTGGAGACTGTGAATAGGTGAAGATCAACATCCACAGTTTATGCAATAACCAGACGGGATCTAGGAAAAAATTCACAACTAAACTGGGTAGAAACTGTTGTGAACTGATGTTCCAGTCCCTTTCTGGAGGTAATATATATTGTAAGCTTTCTTGAGTTTTCATCTGTCCCTTTTTCACTTGTCTGAACATTTGGCCCTTCCTGTCATGTTGGTATGTATCTGAAGAGTTATTTGATTATTTTAAATATTGATGTTGATTGTTTGCTAATAGCTTTCCAGATAAAACCTTTTTATATATACTGGGGAGAGGATACAAAAGCAGGCAAAGAGACAAAAACCTCAAAAATACAAATGCTGTTGAAGAAGAGGTTTTTCTTTAAGCACTGTTAAAGCTATTAGTAAATACGTTTTCAGCTAACTTTGCAGCTATTGTATCATGGGAGAGTATAGATCTCTTTGGATAAGTGTTCCACTAACTATCGGGAATTGACCTTTCATGAACTGTGGTATTGGAATTATATTCAAGCCATAGTATGTTCTTCCACAGAGAAAAGACTTGGTCTTTTCTACAGTTATTCTGAATTCAGAAATGACCAGATGTTTCTAACTATTGATAGCCTCAAAAGGACTTTGAAAAGCATGTTTAGATATTCATAATAACTAGAAATCTATTGCTGTACGTTAAGAAAATAGAAGGGAAAAAAGGTGAGTAATGAGATGCTGTCGCACTGAGGAACATACGCACCTTCAGCATCTGTCCTGCCTGGAATCCATGGTGTCACGCCTTTACAATGAGGAACAGAATAAAGATGGCTTCAGGCACTTCGGAGAAGCATTTAGTACTGCTGCTTTTCTGAGAATCAGTGAAATTCAAAGTAAGCCAATGGTCTCTAACAAAACTTTGCTTTTGGTTTTAGGCAACAGAAGCAGCAATACACCAACCAGCTCGCCAAAGAAACTGACAAATACATTAAAGAGTTTGGATCTTTGCCGGCAACAAGTGAACAGGTATAAAACCAAAGAGCATGTCTTGTTTGACTATTACGTTGGCTCATGTAGAGTACTTGAGTGACTTCAGTTCTGCATGCCTATTTTTGTGCTCTTCACCAGGCTTTCAAAGCGCTGTTTAGTTAACACATTTGCACAACAGGGACACTTACTACATGAGAATATTTTGTTGCAGTCCAGACTCGTTCCAAAGTTGGTTTTTATGTATCAGGAATGAGGTAGTTTGACTGACATGGTGGGAATCAAGACAGCGGGCTGTGCCTGTGATTTCAGATAGCTGGGCACTTTGTAATCCGTTGCAGTGATGGTACGTCTGACTCCATAGGCACTCTCACTGCTTCCAGGGTGTGCCAAAACTGTTTGCAGGTCAGGTGGCCAGACCTGTTCATCCACTCCAAATAATTTGATTATGCACAGTAGGTCTGTTCTACATCACTCAGATCAGCATATATGCTATGTCTTGTCCACAGGCTTTTCCTTTCTTAAGAGGAGTGGACAGGACCTGTTACTAAAACAACCTGTGCAGTCTTTAAACTGCTTCTTTCCCAAGTTTGTGTGAAATCTCAGCAGGAGGTAACACCTGAAGTGCCTGTTGTCATTAGCACACTCTTGTCTGCTATTGTATGGTTTCTTATCCAAGTGAAATCTGTCACTTAAATAAAGGAAGAGCAACAGGATCCTTGAACATGTGGATTCAGGTTATTGTCACTCAAACAACTTGCCTGGTCTGTGGTTGGTCACCAAGGAGCCTTTAGGAAAATGAATTGTCCTGAAACACTGAATTCAAATGGCAAGCCATGATCCACATGTGCTCATCCGGTCAAGTTGTAAACTTCTAATAGAGGTGTTAAAACTTGGTCTTGGCAGTGAGGTGTTTTACTATTTAATTTTACTTCTTTTATCATGAGCATCCTCATCAAAGCTACCTCCCAATGAAACGCATAAATAACAGATTGATGAATGGCAAATTATAGCCTCTCAGAAATTTGGAAGGAAAGGTTGATGTAATGTATACATTTAGGGAAATATGGTGGAGGCTTTCCTGAGTGCCCGGTATTCCTCTTCCCTCCCCTGTATCTTAAAAAAAAAAAAAAAAAAAAAAAGCCAGAAAACAAAAAACCCTGTGAAAAGGGCNGTTAGAACAGGTATTTTTGAACCAGTTCTTTAGCACTTAAGGAAGGATGTGAACCCACTTCCAGATGCAGCTCGATGTATATTTCCAGCATTTATGTAAAATACATGTGAAGTGCCCTATTCTTTCTTTTCTGTACTCTTCCCTCCCCATACAGTCACCTCTGCGTAATTTAGCATTCACAGTATTAGAATACTTAAACATTACGTTTTATAATCAACAGATAATAAGGAATGTAGAAGCTTTCTTGTCCCTGCCCATTTCTCATTTCCAGCTATTAAATGAAAATAAATATGTTGGTTTCCTCCTTAAATTGTGCAGTTATGTGATCTCAGAGGGAAGGAAGATTTTTCCATGCAGTTGCAAATGGTTTTGTAGACAGCCTTCACTTACACCTATTTAGAAAAAAAATGAGCATATGCCTTGGCATTGAGCAGCCTGGAAATGGCAGAGCCTTGAAAAGCCAGAGCTCATTTGACTTGGTAAAACTTTTCTCTTATAGCGTCAAAGAAAAATACAGAAAGACCGTCTTGTGGGGGAGTTCACCACAGCATTAACAAATTTCCAAAGACTCCAAAGGCAAGCTGCAGAGAAAGAAAAAGACTTTGTAGCCAGAGTAAGAGCCAGCTCAAGGGTATCTGTAAGTATCAGAAAATGTGCCATTATAGCCTGTTTACAGTGGTATTGGTGGTGTTCAATGTCAAACTTGCCTCTACAATGTTATTTACAAAAGCTCATATCTGACTCCAAATACTGCAGAATGTGTGCTATGTGGTTATAAATATATAATTATAAGCTTTCTTTGCTCACTTTTATGCATAGCTGGATTACACAGTTCATTTTATAGTAAAGGTTGATTTTAAGTCATAATAACACCCCGCAAGAACTGTTACTTCTTCCTTGCCTTTGTCACACAAAGGCATGAACTGCCCCTGGGTTCATGCTGTAATCTTGCAAAAGCAATTTTTAGTAGGTTTTGAAGTGCTTTTGCTGGACCTTTAGATATCAACAAATTATTCCTACAGGGAAGAATCACTTGCCAGATTTCTATGCAGTATTAAAGTGGAAAAGTGCTGAGGAGCTTGAGATGTTGAGCTTTTCTTTGTTAGCATATCAATTTTGCCTTTTCACTCTGCCAAATACACATTGCTGTACTTGTAAATTTTAGCAGGTAGTTACTGAGATGAATGTTTTTGCTTGTGTTTCAGTTTTATGCATGCATAAAGCAAAATCAAAATGAGAACGTGTTAAATCATGTTTCAGTTTGAAGTTGACTTACTATAAACCTTGTAATATTGACTCATTATAGAAATGCTGACAGTGCTCCTTTCAGGGCCATAATGTTTTATTTATATTTTTAAACACTGATCATGTAGGGTGGTGCTCCTGAAGATAGCTACAAAGAAGGAACACTTGTCTCTTGGGACAGGTAGGTTGAATTTGTTAATAAGTCTTAACCTAGTTCAGAACAATAAATGGCCTGCAGAGAAGCCAGCTGCCAATTTGATTTTGTTTTTTTCTGATCAGTTGCCTTTTTGTGGAGGGAGTTGGGATAGGTGGTTCAGTTAGGCTTTCTTCCATAGGGCAAGTTTAGAGAAGAGGCTTTGGTGGGATAGGTGGGAAGAAAAAGGAGCACTTTGCATCATCTCCCCCTTTTTTTTCCCCATACTTCAGCTTTAGTTATCTCCTTAAGCTGCCCTAAGTCTGTATTTGGGCTTTCTGAGACCCAAACTCAGGTAAGCAGAGTCCAACCTGTGAATAGAGTAAAACTTAAGTTGTGATAAGGGTCCAGTGTTTACTGGGATCTCCCATTGCTTTTATACTCTCCAAGAACTGCTTCTCAGTCTCGGATTCTGTTTTGTTGGCTAGCTTGCTTTTGCCTCAGATGGATATAAACTTTGCAGTTTATAATTCAGAAGAAACTTTGACCTTCTATTCATACTTGGAATTTCCAATCAGCTAGCTTGATGCTATGTGCCGCTTTGCTGCAGTAGCAGCTTCCTAGACTGAAGGTGTGACCTTACGTGTTAGCTAGACAGCCAAAGGCAAAACCCTGCATTTTGTTAACTGATAATGTAAAGCAAATGCTATGTATGTAACTGTCGTTTTATTCTTCTGAGTTATTTCTTATCATGCCTGTTCAATTCTGGTTGGATTTTTTTTTTGTTCGATAGTCAACCGCAAGCACAAGTGCAAGATGACGAAATTACAGAAGATGACCTCCGTCTTATTGAGGAGAGGGAATCTTCCATTAGGCAGCTTGAGGTAAGTACAAGTGGTTTTACAGCACAATGTGCTTTTAATGTTTCCAAAGAAAAACCATTGTATAGTGGCATGAGAATTAATTGCAGACATTAATCTTGAGGGATTAGGGTTTGTTTGTGGGTGTGGTTTTTTTCCTTCAAAACTACAAATATTGCCATTACATGTGAAATGTGCATTAGAAATCTTCTGTATGAAAACCATCTTTTGATACTGTGTTTAACTTCAGTGGTTAAGTTATGGAATAGGAGAGTTCTCACGTGATTGCAAGAAAGAATACATATACCTTGTTTCCAACATAGTCCTCATATTATATCACCTTTTTTAATAGTGACTATAAATGAAACAAAATTATATCTTTCCTCCCATGTACTCCTAATGTATTATTCAACATCTTCATTTTGGAAGCGTTCATTTTGAACACTTCTGAAAATACAGAGATACTCTGTTTCCTTCAGACTTCTGTAATTAAGGGCTTGTCAAAAGTTAAAACATTTTAAAACAAGATGTAAACTACACAAATTGCCATGCGTGATGAAATACTGACATCAACAGACTTCTGTGAAGACAAAATCAATTTTTCCAGCCAGTCTGGAATCCACATTTCTGCCATCAACAAGAAAGATGCTGGAACTGGAGTTTGTCAGGAAGTCTTGCTGATGCATGTGGCAAAATCCATTCTATATATAAATTTTTCAATAATCTCTCTCTTGCCACCCATATATTAACATACAGTGAACTAAACATGTGTCAGTCATTAGTTAAGAAGAGACCATATACACAGTGGTAATCTGGCATCTATCACTTCATCATAACCAGACAGTAATAGGATAATGTAATACAGGTGCAATAGCCTGGTCATATTATAGAGGTAATTTCTGTAAACTGTGCTGCTTATGAAATTTGTGTGTGTTTAAATTAGTAGGTGTACTAAAACCAATGCAAAACACTTTCTGTACATGCTTTTATTAATTTGGCTTAAACGGATAGCTTTTAAGCAAAGTTGGCATGAGCCTTTCCCTTCAGTTAAACTGATACAAGTGTGTAGACAAAACCGCAGCAATGAGAGATCCTGTTTGTGATGTGAAGTGTACTGTGTGCACATACTCACCTTCAGTTAGTTTGATTATAATAAACTTTGTCTTGTAGTACCAAAAAAACCTTCCAAATAAACATTTTAAAGTTTTTTTTTATCCTGTAAAGAGTCATGGATGCATACTTGGGAGGAGAAGGAGCAGTGTTTGTATCTAAATGTACAGAGATGCTAGAAAGTTATGTCAATTAATGTAATGATTGGTTTCTTGCAGGCAGATATTATGGACATCAATGAAATTTTTAAAGATCTGGGAATGATGATTCATGAACAAGGTGATGTGATAGGTAAGTCCAATTCAAATATTTTCTGAAAATTTTTTATTCTGTTTCTCTGGAGATCAGCAATGTAGAACTTCTTCCTTTTGCTGGAAAAATTCCTCTAATGAGAATATCAATGCTAAAGCAAATCAGGTGCAATCTAATAATTGGTAGATTGGCTGAGGAGACTGGGAATATATTAAGAAAATGTGTTTAAAACATTATATAGTTTTAAATGTGTACAAAAAGTCTTTAAAAGTGTTTTTTTTTAATTGTTTGTACTTAAAATTAGAGTTCATGTGGGGAGTTTTACTGTATTGACCAGTGATATAAATGTACAGAGTCAGCAAAGGTTCCTACTTTACCCTCCATGCAAACAGATTTATTCTTTTAATGAAATGTGATTGGAAAATACATTTTCTGAGTCTGCTGCTAAGCCATGCTGTCCAGCATACATTTGCAGGGCTTTTTCTATCACCTGAGCCCATAATGTGTTCTTGTTTTTCCAGGAAGAAAAAAATAAATCTGTGTCAGTATGATAGAATACTCGACTAGAGTCATGCCTCTTGGGGTGTTTTGTGTGTCTGTTCCCTCTGATTTCATAGGCCTTAAGACTTTTTTAATCTGAGCAGAAAGTAGTCAGTAGCAAGTTGGAGGACAAGTAAAGGTTTTTTTTAAAAAACAAACAAACAAACAAAACAAAAAAAAAACAAAAAAAAAACCAAACAAACAAAAAAAAACAAACTGAAAGTTTCTACCCCAGTTGGTATCTAAGGTTTAGCCCTGCTTCTAAAGGCAGGGGAACTGTTACTGGCATGAATTCAGGCACTCGTTGCCTGGGCAGTTCAGAAATTAACTCAGGCATAAATATAGGATGTGTCAAATTTCCATAATGCAAGGTATAAAACTTTGGGTATCGATGAAAACACCAGCCGTTGGGGGGGCAGTTATTACATATACTGTCAAGTGTATTTCAGTATTCTGAACCTTTGGCTGGGTTATGACTCACCAAAATGTGAAATATTTCCTTTTAAAATAAAGACAGCATAGAAGCCAATGTGGAAAATGCAGATGTACACGTGCAGCAAGCAAACCAACAGCTGTCAAGAGCAGCAAACTACCAGGTAATGTCATTGCCGACTGCCAGTTGTGTGTAACAGTCCTTTCTCACTAGTCCTGACTTCCACTTTCTTATGCAGTTCAGGTTTTGTTTATCAATTTCCTCAAGGCTTGGAGACTTATTTAAATGGTTATGTTAGACTGCAATGGTATTTCTAGATCACAGTACAACAAAAGTCTGTGACCTCTGAAAACTTTGGGCTTCCTGTAAAATTAGCCAGGCTGTTTCAGAGCACTTGCAGTTATACCTTTATTTAAAAAAAACAAAATGAAACAAAAAAACCCCCAAACAAACAAACTCCTCCTCTTACAGCTCAAGTAGTAAAACGTTCCTGTGTATGGAGAGCTAGCCTCTAAAGATCACTGGAGGAGTAGGGAAAATACACAGGGAAGTCTTCTGAAGATGCCGCCAGTTTGCACCAATTTTTGCTGTCTAAAATCTTCTTAAAGCTGCATATATCCAGCTTCTGTTAATTGCTACCCTGATATTAAAAATATTTCAAACTCAATTTTTTTAAGAGCCTTTTAAATACCTTTAAATGCCACTTCTTTATAACATTTTTGGAACTTATTAGAAATAATCCTATTAGTAATAAATCTTCCCTCTTAAGGCAGAGTTAGTCCTTAGACTTTGGTGTGGTTTTTTTTTAATCCTCTTATGTGTGTTAGTAGTAGCCAGGACAGTAAATCAATGACAAAATGTCTGAAGGATTGCCTGCAGATTTCAGAAGTGGGAGACGGAAAAGGGTGGATGCACCCTTGAACTGTATTCTAGGTGGCACATTAAGTACGGTTGATGGCTCCTATTTTGATACTGACAAAGTTCAGGGGAAAAAAAAAAGTAGTAGCAGCCAAAATTTTCAGCGGAAGGTGTTAGTTTTCTGGTTGAAATTTAAAATGAAAAACTTTGTGCTTTATCTTGAGGAGGAAAGGATGAAAATGAATAGCCTTCCTCTGAGATCAGAAGAGACTTTTGACAAGCTTCTCTTCAGTGCGTTTTGCAGCAGAGACCAAACACTTGACAGTTGGCCCTTGTTTGAGAGGATTGTGTAGTTTGCTTCAGATTTGAACTTTCCTTTGCTTGAGAACTCATCCTTGTTCCAAGACACTGAAAAATCATTTCCACTTTCAGCAGACTTTTTTAACTTTGGCAGCTGTTATATCTGTATGCCCTGACCCCCCCACATGCTGGCTGGATGAGGCTGCACATGGTTGGTACCTCACAAGTCCCGTTTGTAGTTAGATGAGGTTTGCACCACTCATCTGCCCTGTGGAGTGCATTCGCACAGCAGAGCTGTTCGGGCAAAGCCAGGCTCCTCTCCTTTCTTTCCCCCTTTACCACTGCTGCTTCAGCACTTGTATAAATGATGGTCAAGCGTATGAGGAAATAAGATCTCCATGTCTTTAGTCCACTACCTTGCTTAAGTAGTGCCACAGGGAAAATGTTTGACTTCAGTGCACTGTTGGCAAGAGGTGGTCTCCAGGGTGAAGAGACTGGGAGTATAAGGAGAGAATTGGCCACAGATTTTTAAAAGAAGGAAGGTACTCTAGCAAATGGATTGAGTTCTAGCAAGTAACATGATGAAACGAAGAAATCTTAGCCTGATGATGGGAGAAGTGCCAGTGAGATAGTAAAACTAGAAGAGAATATTTAAGAAGCTTGGTAGTCTGGGTAGTACTGTGCAAAGAACTGGCAGCTCCAATGAAGAACTACATCAGTCAGTTCTTCAGGGGAGAAAAAACAAAAACACCCAGGCAGAAGAACCCCTGCCAAATAGAGCAAAGCCTGGCTTTTCTTCTGGAGCTGTGGCCTAGAATCGCAAGATTTGAGTGCTATTATCCCTTGGCTATCAGCAAAAGCCTGTGAAACCCACTGGTAATTTACTTCCCTTCTGTGAAGGAAACCTCCAGATTCCATATCCTCCAGATTCCATATCCTCCAGATAAAGGATGACAGATGGCTGCTCGTCTTGGGTGTTCTGGTATCTCAAGTTATAGACCTGTATGGGAGATGTGAAAGTTCTGGACATGCTCATAACTTACACACACTTTATTTTAGGGACATCTATAGAACTGGGTCTCTAGTCTCTTCTCTTCTCTTCAGAGCAAGTTGTACCTAAGAAACTTCACAAACCCAACTTTGCATCTATTCACAGTTATTTTAAAGTTAATCTTCCAGAAGTCTAAAATTGCAGTCCTTTGTCACCTTCTCTATATACATTAATAGTCTTGAAATATTTTTTTCTAGCAGATCATTTCTGCCTCCTGTACTGTGCAGATTGATTGTCCATTTTCCTTTGTACACGGTCACTTGCTCTTTCACATTTTCTTTCCCCTAGTGTTCTACATTAATTATGTTACTGCATTCTTTTTCATTAGTTTATTATGTATGTCAGAAAATACCACTGAAATAATTCTGTTGAATAATACAACCATAAAAGTCAGTCATGGATAAATTAGCCTTTTTTTTTTTTCCTTGAACAACTTTATATGACTTGCTGTTAGCAAGGACACAATTATTTAGATTGCACAAGCAGTAGGACCATAAAAGCATTTGATTTGAGTAGTCTTCTGATGTGGTGGTGCAGTCTCCAATCAACTTGTTTTTTTCTCTATTGGCAGCAAAAGTCCCGAAAGAAGATGTGCATCCTCATTATTGTACTTGCTGTTGGCGTATTGCTTCTTGGAATCATCTTATGGTTATGTGTAAAATAAGTCTCTGGAGAAAATGTTGTAATTGGTATTTAAATTATGAAAGGAAATTCCTAGTCCTGGTTTGCTTATTGTGAAGCTGAGTAAAATAATGGTTCTGTACTTCATCACACTTATTTTTTTAGAAGACTTTTTGTTTTAACCTGAGAAGTAACATTCTCAGTACTACCGTAAGTATAACTGCCTGCCCTCTTGGAGGTGAGTGCTGTCTTACCAGAAAAAAAAACAAACAGTCAGCATCATAAACTGTTCTGTTAACTTAAACATAAAAACCTGTTGAGGTCTAGGGGGGCTAATCAAAATTGTGATAATTTGTTTTGAAAGAGTGGGTAATTATCTTTTGGGATATTGCTAAGTGTTGCTGCCAAAACAAACTCCTGAATTGTTGCTTGAGGCAACAAATTCACATCTCAGAATTTATTTTTAAGTTAGAAATGTATTTCTGTCTCTTTCCCTTCCATCCCACTGACCTGCCCATTTGATATGGGTGGTTCAGAAATAATGTAGGTTGCTGAAGTTGGTGTGATTTCTCTTTTATAACTGAAGCCTTTGAATTAAGCCTTCAGTTTGCCTGAAATCTTTTAGATGCCTCATGTATCTCTGTATCTGGGGTTAAATATGGTTATGCTTGGAAGCCTCCTGAAAAGGGGGGTAGGGTGGATGATGTAATGACATGGATTTTTTGTTTCAGTTCTTGCATTAAGAAATACCATGTTTTATGTGCACACATTTCGTATCTTTGCATCCGAAGTGTGCATCAATGAGCTTGGCTAGATGAAATTAAGCTCTAGTCTGTGAATTCGTAGATTTGCTGGGAAGAATAGAAATTCCCAGCTTCTTAACTGCACTTGAATATCACCTGTTCTGAAACTGCTGTGATTCGGTTTCCATGAACAGCTCCAAAGTTGTATGTGAGGTCTTTCTGACAGCTGAAGGAAAGCAGATTACAAATTCAATTCCAAGTTCAACAGTGGTATTTGAAATTAGATTGAAATCGGTTGAACTGATTCAAACTGTTTAAGAAGTTTGATGCTTATAGCCTTTAAAATGACCTTTTTCCTTTTGTGCCATTTTGTACTAATGTATTAAAAATGTAACAACACTTTTTTGCCAATTAATCTATTTGCCTTTTTAATTGATCTTGATGAACTAATCTGAAAAGTGTACAGATGAAAAAGTCACTTAATCTCTATTTTATAAAGTTCTTGTCACTAGACTGATAGAGAATGCACTGTTTACATGGCGAGCTAAGAAATGTTATTTGGGAACAATCTAACTGTAAGCATACATGGACTTCAGAATTGTAACTGTGCAACCAAAATAAAGGTCTTTTAAAGAGTATGATTTTCTAGTAGTTACTTTTTTTTTTCAGAATCTGTCTTTACCAGTGCAGCTGTCATCTTTGCCTTTTATGTACATGATTGAAATTTTTCTGAACAACTCCAGAGAACTTCAGCTCTGCTGGCTAATCAGCCCAGAAAGGACCTGTGTTCCTGTGCTGCACTTCTCATCGTTAATGAAAATGCTTCTGGATTTGGCATTCCCATCCGCGTGAGCCTAGTCGCAGGAGGAAAGGCTGCTTTGCTCTGCATGGCTGCTGACAGTGGGTGCTGAGGATGGGCCGTTACTTGCTTCGCTTCAGCATAACATGAAGCTTTTAAGGGATGGGAATCCACGGTGTAGGAAGGAGGCTTGTGCTGCCTTATTTGGATTCTCAGAAGCAATGGAGGGAAAATAAGTCCTGTGAAACTGCATGATTACGTTCTATGTAACCTGGAAAATATTTCTGAGATTGAAAGGGGAATTTGATTTTCATGTAAGTTGCAGTATTGACTTTCGTGTTGAGATCCCAGCTACTGTGCTCCTGTGGCTGCCTTTGTGCTGTGAGTGAGGTGGGGACTCCATTACACTTACTTGTTAAATAACCATCGGATGCACTTTTGGCCCCTACCAGCCATGGTAAGGCTGGCACTAGTAATGCCAATGCCTTTTTTTGTTTCAAGACTACGCTAGTCTAAACTAGAGGAGCAGTCAGCATTTTGGCTGAGTAGCTTTCTCACCAGTGAACTGTCTAAAACTGACTTTGGAAGTTGCCTGACCTTAATGGTTAACAAACTCTTTTCACTATTGCAAACAAGCGCAGAGAAATGGCCTGATCCTACTTGCCCAGGAGATAATTTTCTTTATTGCAATACCTCATACCCACTTCTGTCAGTGACTGAGTGATTCCACTGACGTGCTGGGGAAGGAAAAGCACTTCAGCAGCACATCTTCAGCTCTGACTCCTGGCAGATCAGAAATTCAGTTTATGCTTAATACTTGTCACATTTCGTACATGTTGCAATTTGTCTTTTTTTTTCTGCTAGGAGGGTTCCCTGCTAAAAGGCTTATCGAGTTTCATTTTGGGATGAAATGGTATATTTACTGATTGCCTTATGAAGGGATGACTACCTTCATTATTGAGGTTATCCAGCAGCAACTGTAAGACAGAATAGGCAGTATATAAAGGTTCGTCCACCAGGAGCTGGTGAGAATCAAGCTGGGGCACCAATTTCAAGTGACTTAGAAATTCTGCAGGTTGCACATTTCCCAAACCCGTGCTGCAACCTGCTACCTCTGTTCTTGTTCTTGCATGTCTTTATTTCCCACATGCAGTCGTCTCTTTGTTTTCACTCGTGCTCCTTTTCTGTTGAACTGCTCCCAGGT
Organism: Aramus guarauna; assembly: GCA_013400195.1. Taxonomy (NCBI): domain Eukaryota; kingdom Metazoa; phylum Chordata; class Aves; order Gruiformes; family Aramidae; genus Aramus; species Aramus guarauna. The sequence goes on from VXBL01000569.1 coordinate 125,604, forward strand.
GGTAGTGGTTCAGGTGCTGTCAGGGAGAAGAGCTGCTGGGTGCCATGGTGCGTGCCTTGCTTGCTTTCATTCGTGATCTCCTACTCATGAAAACTGCTTATGGGGTGGGGGTCCCTCCCCAACATCCTCTCAGACGCAAGATTTCTTCCTTTCTTGAATCCTAGGGGAGAGGGGACACCGGAGCCCTTTACGTCTGGAAGAGATGAAGAGCCAGCTGTCAGAAGCCGTGGGGATGTCTCTGCTGGGGGCCGCCTGGTTCCAGCGGGCTGGGTGGCTGCTGCTGCTGACCCGGCCGTGGGGCAGGGGGTGGTGGGGAAATGGGCACTGGAGTGTTTACACACTGGCTTCTCTGCCTGTTGGAGAGAGCCGCCTGCAAGGCCCTAATTGCTCATTAAGAATCTTGGTGCTATTAATTTTCAAACTTGATTAGGCAGAAACAAAGTGTTGGGCTTTTTTGTATTTAGAGTGTCCATGTTGGGGGGCATAAATCCTCCTTTTTAAGCTGCTCTTAATGGAGCTCCTCCTATATTTTCTCTCCCCTGCATGCATGCACGCTTCACTGTATAAAATGCAATTTCCAAGTATTTAAAGAAAGAGTTGATATCTGTTAAGAACCCAGTAAAACATCTGGATGTAACATGTGTGAGTCAATGTTTTTAGAACAAAGATTTTGGCTGTTCCAAATTATCCATCAATATCTGTCAGATTAGCAAGGCCAAAAAAATGCAGTCAAAGCACCCTTCATTTTCCTGAAGGAACCTGGTAAGAATAGTTCCTTTGTAGTTATCTTAACCACACACCAGGGGTGCTTTTCTGTTCTCTCTTGCTTTTTCAAAGAGCTGAAAATCACAGGGGCAGACAGATTTTTAAAGGCTTTTTTTTTTATTTCCCCTCCTGCACCTCCCCCCTTGGAAATTGTTCTTGACAATAAGCAGGGTCTACAATATTCCCAAACTAACTTCATACCTAAGAGCCTTCTTAAGTTACCCACGTTCACACTGTGCATTTAGTCGGCAAAATGCACACAGTGCATTCATGTCAGAGGTATGAGCTAGATTTTGGGCATCAAAAGTAGTTTGAAACCATGAAAAAAAAATTTAATCTTTGGAATAAGGGGTCAAAAGGTGGGAGGAGGGAGATAATGACATAATCTGTGAGGATAGTTTGAAAGATCAAATACCCTTGTAGTTGATTACTGCTGTGGGATGTTTCAAGGACTGTTTGTGTTGCTGGGTATCACATTTGAAGAGATGATTTGCTTTGCTTTTGTTTAGTTCTGGTTGAACCTATTTGACGCTTTCAGGAGCAGAAGATTAGTGAGAGAGGAAAGAGCAGGGATATCCTTGCCGCTCTACATCAACATTTGATGGCTTGCTGTTTCTTATGATACCTACCGTGCAAAGTGGTGCTTAAGTGCGTAGCATGCAGCTTTCCTTTTCAGTTTGCAATTAAGTCCAAATCTCTCACCCAAAGCTGCTGTGGAGTGAGGAGTGATTATTCTCTGATGAGGTGCTCACCTGCAGAGCCATTCTAGATGCTACAGCAACATAGAGTTGCAAGAATAACTTTCTGAAAGCAATCAGCTTTCAGACAGCTTTGTGTCTCCGATGGTGCCCCTGAAGCTGCAGAAGCTTCTGTAGCTTAAAAATGCAGATAACAAGGCATTCATTTAATACTTTGTGTGTCCTGAATGTAGTCAATGATAAAGGAAGCCAAGTGTTTGCACAACAGTGAGGAACTCTACAAAACCCAGAAATAATCAGAAAAAAGTAACAAAATGTTTGTTTTCAAAAGGCATGCCTTATTCCCTCAAGTAAAACGTCATGAGAGAACCAAATGATGTCATAATTTGCTATTTATACAACTGATTCTCTGCTTTTCCGGTTGGCTATTTTGATTGTCCAGGCTTGAACACAGCTGCAGTGATTCTTTTTGCTCCTATTCCAAATACTCGGGTACTCGGGTAAGGGAATGCATCACATTTGTTGGTATTTGCAAGAATATGCTGAAGAAGAAAAACTGTAAGTGTCTGCTCATTAACAGTCATGCCTCAGTCCATAACACAGCACTTTTCTGCTATTGCTGATAAAATAGATTTTTCTGATTTATCAAAAAAAAAAACAAAAACAAACCCTAGATTACAAGGCTTGTTTGTGTAGCCAAAAAGATAGGCCTGTAACAAAGGCCTACTTATATGTGATAAGAAACTATTCATTACTACTAACGATTCTTAGAATGAGCACCNAGGAGTTTTCTTTTATTCCCGAATTTTGGTGACATTTGCACAAGAAAATTAAACAGATTGCAGCTTTGTTTTTATTAATGTCATATGTTTTAAAACATGTCTTGCAAAAAGTGAGTAAAAAACCTAAACATTAAAAATAAAGAAATTGGAGGTTGCTTGCAGCGTTGTTCACACCTACCCCACTCCCAACCAAGTTTTTCAAGATTTATCATGATCCAAATTTTGATCAAGTTTTTCCTTTGCTTAAGCAGAAAATGTTTGGTCTTTAGCAGTGCAAAGTGAAGTCTGAAGTGGTAATCACGGTAGGAAGGAGCAGGTAAACTGCATAATGCGGGCAGCGTAAGTGATAACGTACCTTCCCACCTTTACTCAAAAAAGGCGAAGCCGCTGTAGCGGCTGCTGTAACTGCCAAGCTTGCAGCTTCGGAGGCAGGACTCGACTGCGCTCCAGACCCACAGCAAGTTCCTCAGCGACAGCTTCAGCTGCTCCCGAGCCTTGCCCACTGCATGGATCTTCACCTAAAGGAGGTAAGCAGGGACAAGAAGAGGATCCTTCCTGCTCTAAAGGAGAACATCAGCCAGAAATTTGTGGGTAGACAAATATATTCCCTGCCATCTGCGCCATGTTTGCTCCCTCCCGCTCACCCTCGCATACGTCTGGATATCCTCTCTGCAGAGGGAACTGAACCCCCCCCCCAAAACTGGGTTTCCCAGAGCCCAGCACAAGGGAAGAATTAGACCTTCATATCTCATGTTCTTCAAGAACTTCTCTGCTGCAGAGCATCACCAAAATAGTGAGAACCCTCATTGTCTGATATGCCATTCCCTGAGACAGCTCTTCTTCAACCAGATAAAGAATAAATATAATCTTGGAGACTAGCCACTGTGTTGTCAGGGAGAATTAGGCTGAAGAAGCTTAGGGGATTAGAAATGATTATTAAAAAGTAGATTTAAACTGTCTTTCTATGATGACAAAAACAAGTCAAAGCTTTTTTATCCCATGTCAGCCATGGTTTTGATGTCTTCAGTAAATCATTGTTTAAAATAATGAATGAAGAAGGCATCTAGAGCATTTGTCACTGATCTGCATTGTTTCTGTTAGTTTATAAAAAAGTCTGTAAATTCTCAAGCAAACAATTGCAATCCTTGAAGCTCGAGGGGTTGTCTCTGCAGCAATGAACCGCCATCATCCTTCCACTGCAGACCCACAGTGGTGTCCCTGGGAAAGGGCAGTCTGGCACCTGAGCAGCCAGACAAAAGCACAGGGCATCATCAATTTTCAAGTCTTAAGGCAAAAGCAGGTTTTCATCTAAAGGATGAAATACTCTTAAAATACCATCTGCTGCAAGAGAAATAGATGTGTGCCCCTCTCTCTCTGACGCCTGAGTTCCAGAGCTGGGGAAAAGGCTCTTCTGCAGCCTGATCAGCCATCACATGCTGGGGCAGGATGTGGTTGTTATTTAAGCTCGTCTGGTTGCAAAGAGGAGTAGTCAGGTGTTTGAACACCTGACGAATCTAAAATTAGAGTGAGAAAATACAGCTGGATTATTGGAGAGAGCCACTTGGATATCTCTTAGTAGTTGCTTTGCAGATAAGTGTTGAACTGGCTCCTGTTAAAGTCCGTGGTGCCTTGAGATGAGTGAAGAATTTCTTTGTTGTGCCTTTTGTTGAAGTTTCTTTCACAATTTTGGTATCTGGATGAAGGGTAGAAATCACCTTCTCCTAATCTCTTTTAAGGAGTATGGATTTTGTTAAAAATATTTGGAGTCTAAAATACATTTTAAAATATACAGTTTTGCTTTCACTGCTGTATAAACCAAGGGTAGTGGATTATATGCTATTTGGGTTTTATTCGGGAAAAATACCAGTACGATTCTCTTAAGATGTGTAAGAGATTTTCTTGGTTGCTCGTTATGCTAAACTAAATGAGCAGCTACCTGGAAAGATGGGCTGTTTCAATAGGATTTGCATAACCTTTGTTTGGGGCAGAAGTGCCTGTCGGGAAGGACCGAGTCCCCCTCAACTGCTGCTGGGTCGTCCCGCTTAACCACGTAGCATCCTCGTCCCGTCCCTCATCTCTGTGAAGCACTGCTTGCGCTCTGTCGGTGCAGAAGCTTAGGAGGAGAAGCCAACGCTGTTTGTTGCGAGGGGGGTTGTATCTGCTTCACAAGCAGTGTGTGGGAGGTGCACACACCAGCACAGAGAAGGCAGCCGGTGCTGCAACCTCCTTCTTGGGCTTTGCCGTCCTTGGAGCAGGGTCCTCAGAAAGGGAGGTCCCTCTCCAGGACTTGGACTCGCCTCCTTCAGCATCTTCCTTATGCTCCCCACGCCAACTCACCCAGACAGGAGGTAATTTTTTTTTGAAAGCAACACTTTACACAATTTATCCTGGTCTTGCCTTTCCTACTGGCAGCTTTTCCCTGCTCCAGCCTCCGCCGGGCAGCCCATGCAGGCAGAACCAGCCCTGCTTTAAGGTTCTGCCTACCCCATTGTGCTTTCTGCAAATAAGGTCATTTAGGTTGGCTACATGATTGCTATGCAAGTCAGTAGTTCTAGGCTGGGAACAAAACATTTTATTCACTCCGTGTCAAAGGCATTCAGTGATGGAGCAATTTGACATCATCAGTTCGGCAAGTTCCATGAACTTCTCAGCCAGTTGTAGCCTTGATCTCAGTGTAGCTCTTCCCAGCGAAGAGGAAAATTCAGTTTGTTTCTTCTGGCAGACACTGGAGTGATTTTTTATTTTTTTTCTTAATCCCTACAGTTCTAATCTTATGATGGAACTGCACTTGAAAACAGGCAAGTGCCCAGTGAGCCAAGCATTTCCTTGCAAGTCAACCCTCCTGTCGTCTCCTCTGTGCACACACCCCATCCCTCCCCCCACCCCCAATTTGCTTCTGAACATTGTCAGGACAGTGGAAGTTTGACCTCAAGTTTCTCTTTTCCTCTAGACATAAGATATCCGTAAACTCTCTAGCTAAACTGCAACTCCTCTAGATTTTCAGTAGAAATTATTTAAAAAAAAAAAAGCAACTATGAGGTTTGTGAATCATCCTTTTGCAAACACAGCTCCGCATAAAAAGGCTAAAGGGATATTTTGTAAACCATGCACATAGACTAGAAGAGCTCTGAAAACCCAGAAATATTACATAAAGACCACAAGACTAAATGAAAGTAAGAAAAATATTTGAGGGGAGAGGATGAGGTAGGGGAGAGAGAAAAGGATCTTTCTATAGCTTGTGCTATAGAGAAGGGCAGAAACAAATATAACAACTGTAGGTCTGAGAAACTGGACATGACTGCCGAGGGTTGTACTGAACAACACTATGCAACATTGTCCTGGGCAATAAATGGTGACTGACTGACACCCAGTACAGATGACTCAAATTTGGAAATTTCTCATCTATGAATAGCCTTCTAAAGCTGGCCTGCTCTACAGCCAGAAAAACCATCTTTGCTGTTGTTGTTTGACAGCTTTGGGAGGGAAAAAAACAGGAGCTTTTTCTGCATGTTATGCTTCATTTCTATCCTGAGGATTCAGTAGTCTGGTGGAGTCATTTTTGTTATGAGTATAGGGAAGAGGGCAGATCCCTGAATTTTTCTTGACTTCCCAGTTATGTTCTTGTTCTCTGGGAGGGGTGAGTGCAGAGAAAAAAAAAAAAAAAACAAAAAAACAACGTAAGAAGGACTTGAGCAGAGGAAGGCTTGTAAAAGGATTAAGAAGACCGAAGTAATGGCATCATAGTAATATCAAGAAATTGAGCTCAACAGGCATAATTCAGCTTAGCTACACAAGTTGTATGTACAAAATATATACCAGTCTCAAAAACTTAGACACTTAGCAAGTCAGATATTTTATTAAATCATATTCAAAATTTCAGGAAGACATAAATATATTTGCTTTGACAGCATCCTTAAGGTTGCACAGGATCCAAGAGTGTTAGCATTTTAATTACTTTTGGTTCTTAATTACTTTTGTGCCTCCTCATCTCTGCTATTCTATCAGGAAGGTGCTGGTGAGTGAAATGAGCTGTTCCCAATGCATGTTTGTTCATTTGTGCTTTTCACCACAATTCCTCTGCACCAAAATCATATCTGCAATACTCCTTTGATTTTCTGTTGGGATGTTTCTGGCAAGAACCCTGAAGCCGTGTTCTCTGCTTGGACGCAGCAACTCTGATCCCCAAAGGAACACAAGGGCAAGACGGATCAAGACTGATTTTTTTTTTAAAGGTGTGTTCAAAATACCATGGCAGGTACTGAAGATGTAGTAAAATCTTATGCTTATCTGACATGCTGCTCTTTGTTGCCAAGGACACCTTGAATATTTTCATCTGGCAACTAAACCTTTTTTTTTTTTTTTCTTTTTTCGAGCCCCAAATTTGGGCTGGCCTTCGGTAGTTGTTCCTAAAGGGAGAAGGAAGGAGTTTCCTCAGCTTGGTCCTCAGTCTTTCCTGGGTAGGCTTTGCCACGTAGGTACACAGAGCATCTTTTTATGAAGCCCTTAACAAAATCAGCCCAGAAGCATTTAAGGAAGGCAAAAAGTGCAACATTATCAAATGCTTTATCAGGAAACCATTTGTCTGATCAAAAATTCCTGAGTGCTAAAGAACAAAACATATGGGGTTTGTAAATCAAAATGAGAAAGGAGAATGATAATTTAACATGGTTTAACCCAGCCTCAACTCGACCCCTTTTTAGAAGCTGTTTGTTGTTTTTTCTGCTTACCCAAGGTTGTAAAATTTTCCATGGATATGCATTACAGAATACTTCCCACTGTGCTGAGTAGTGCTTAATGACTTAGTCATTACGGTGCTAATAGTACTGATTTGCTTTTAATGGGTGCCAAAATACCTTGAGTGTTTACTTTCTAAAGATGCTGTGGGCAAGGTGATGAAGTAGACTTAAGAGCATCGCACAAGACTGGGGTTAGTCTGGGCTGCTGCCTGGGTGTCATCTCAGACGACAAGAAGTAGGTGACAACTGCACCTCAGAACCATGCTGCTTCTCAGGTAGTGATGGGGAAATCATTTATTTAAAAAAAAACAAACAAGCAAACCCAACAAACGAAACCAACAAACCCCAGCTGGATGCTCGAAACTCAGGCAGCAGCCCAGCGGTAGAGCCTGAAGCCTGAGATGCTGTGGCATTCCTATGTAGGCTGCCTTTTCCTTCAAAGAGGGTCACAGCAACCCGGACAACCTGCACACCAGTCACCCTGTTGATAACATTTTTCCAGCAGCTGTAAGAGTGCAGTTTGGTGATACAAAAGGGAAAAAAGTTCCAGGATCTGCAGCCCAAGATCTGCGGATGCTGTCTGGAAAACCCGTGAGGGTGGTTTTAGATCATTAGTCCAGATGAAGATTTGCTAGAAGAATAAACAGGTGACTGTGGATATCTCTTGAACTAGCGGAGAGGTACTTCACAGAGAAATCTCTGACAAGAGGCTGCGAGCACGTAAACTAGCAATTTGCAGGGAAGTTTAGGTTTGGACTGTAACCTCTTATCATACCAGGGATAACAAGAATATGGTGTTAAAATAACACAGAAGCTCCTGAAAAATGCTGAGGAGTCAGACTCTGGTCTATACTTAGCACTGCGAAATTACAGTACAGCACCAACAAACCAAAGTTCATTACTCGTAGACCATATATTTAATGGAAAACTGAGAGTTTGGTTGTTGCAATGTCAGGCTTGTAGGAATAGAGAGAGATGAATGAAGCTAAACAAAAAAGACATTATGATTTAAAGTCCATGAAATGCCACTACTTACTGAAAATGACACATTGTGCAACTAGGTTGGAAAGAAGTGGTCGACAACAGCATTAGTATCACATGAGTCTTCTGAGGTCGTGACCACAGATGGTTTTGTGCTGTGACCACCGTCTCCAGCTTCCACCGAGAGTTTGGGGGAGAAAACTGAATTCCTGCTTCCTCGAGGAGCTCTGCTTCAAAAGCAGAACTACACGGGCCCAGATACGTGAGCTCCAGAGCATTATGCTGCCAGAACAATTCATCGTCTGATGGCAACAGCAGTATTGGTATTTTAAAGCAGATCTGTAAAACACTAACAGGGCAAGGGGCCATCAGAAAGCAAACGCTGTTTCTAAGTTTTGCTGATAAGTGCTAGTAGTGCATTGGTGTTGGGAATTTGTGTCTTTAAAGGGCTTGGCTTCGGAGATGGGAAGTCTGCAAAGCAGTGGTGGAAGTGCAAGGTCCCTGGGCAGAGCCACTGGGTCTGGTCCCTGAAGAAGCAGAGCCTCTCCATGCCCAGAGCAACTTCCCAACACTGCTGTCTCAGTGGCCTGTCTTAATTTATCTTATATCCTTTCCCAAAGGAGAAATGGAGATCCTCTCTAATGGAATTGCCCCTCCCAGCAGGGATTGTAACTCCCTGTAGTTTTCCCTGCTGAGCAATTTCTGTATCCAGTTGATCTCAGTAGGAGCTTTTTCTCTTACTGGAAGAAGGAAAAGTGGAAAAAAACCCCTTCTTTTCCTGCTCAGCTACAGTAGTGTATGAAAACATCACTTGTCTTCAAACTGCAGTATGATAAAGAAATCATGGACTGTGGAGGAACTTTCTGTTTGCAAGGTGCTTCACAAGCCACATCATCACACAGCATCACTCAAGTCAGCTGCTTGAAATCTCTGCACCAGAGTGGGGCATTTAAGGCAAAAAACAATCCTTGGAAAAGATGCAGTTTGGGGATGCCTCTAACCTCCATTGGGAGGGAGGACTGAGACGATTGTTTTGTACACACACATTCCCATATCCAGACTGCACAAAAGCCACTGGTCTTATATTTCCACTGTTAATAGTTTGCTTGTGCGATTACTGCGGAAGCTTGGCTTGCCCAGCCCCCCGCGCACCCCCGGAGCTGCTGGCTTTGCAAAAGGAGCACTCCTGTTCATTTGCAGCTCGTAGACTGGCCAGCTCTAACCCCCGAGCCTGCAGGAATGGAGATCAGAGCTGTTTTCCTGTCTTTATGCTTTTTTTTCATAGAAACTTTTTCTCTTTGAGTGTGGGGAAAGGACAGCCTCTGCTTTGGCACTTCTGTAGGAGAGCAGAGGGGGGGTCTCACTGTCTTCTCATGTAACCTCTTCCCTGCTTTCCTCCACCCCAACCATGAGGTGACCACACAACTTGGCCTGAAGTAAATCTAGGAATCAATCTCGATCCTCATATTTAAAAGTAAATGTTTTTCTAAAACAGAATATATAGTCAAGATTCTTTTTTTTTTTTTTCTTTTTTCTTTTTTACTTGTCAGCTTCTCCTATTAAAGAACTGCAGCTCCTGGAAGTTCAAAGCAAGCTCAGTAATGGGAAGAAGTAGTTTCTTTTTCCTGCAGCCCAGCAATGTTTTGTCAAAATGGGATTATCTATGTATTTTGCTAATATCATGATTTATGACTAATACAAAAGGAATTCAATCCTCACTCAAAACAAAAGCCAGCAAATAGGCAGTTGCTTCTGCACGATTGTTGTTCTTGCCTCACGCCCACGCAGCTTAGCACGCCTGGAGTCAGCTGATGGATCATAAAGCAAACCAGGACAGAAATTTGTATCACCAGCAGAAAGTGTTAAATACAGCTCCACCCAGGAGTCCCCGCAAATAGTCCGTGGCGATTGAGCTCAGCTGGTACAGTCACATGGAGAAAGGTTGCTTATATAAGTATGGGTTTCAGGCTTCAGTCTCGTGGGTATATTAACAAACCTGTCATCGCCGAAAATTGAAATAACATGCATTCATGCTTTGGATTGGCATTGTGTGCTCCAAGCAATGATTTGTTTAGTTTTGTTTGGAAGACTCCAGCTTTAGTGAAGTGAATCCTAATTTGAAAATGTTTGTGCCTGTGAATGTTAGGCAGCTGCAAATCCGTACAGTAGTGCTCATATGGGAACAGCTGGCAGCTGCTTCCTTCTGGTGTTTCGAAGAAATGTCTGTGATCTGCTGTGGTCTGGACTTAAACTTTCTCAAAAAGTCTAGAAATCTCTCCATCGTACTTATTGTTTCTTCTGGAACGCTTGCATAATGTCTTTGAAAAAACAACAGTGATTCATAAAATAATATGTACTGATGACACTGTATCCTTAACATAGCTGTATTATAACAGAGTAACAACACAAAGTTATAAATGATTCTGTTAAAGTAACTCTTAAATGATCAAACTGAGCACGGGAGAATATTTTGCCAGATATGACATTCTCATATAGTCATAAACCACCCGGGCAGACCCCTCCCTACACAGCCAGCTACCAAGAAGGTGAATGGTGGTGTTGCAAAGAGATTACAAGAGTTCATCACACAAATATGGGGCAAGGCTCTATAACAAACCTGAAAATAAAAGCAATTTCTTGTCAAAACGATGAGCTAGCCTAGTCTAAAAGCTTTAAAAGCAGAATTTTTGGTCCACTCATTTGGAAAGCCCTGGGTTAGGGGGTGGTTAGGGCAGTAAATGGAGGAGCAGCAGTACAGGGGAGGAAGGGAGAGATGGGAACAAAGTGGTAACTCCGAGTAGGAAAGCGATGGTGAGTACCTGGGGCTTGGCTGGGGCGGCAATCATTTTATCCAGCTCAGATGCAGTAAGAACAGGACGTGTGCAGCAGCCCCATCGCACTTCAGATTGTACTGCACCAGTTAAAATCTCTTACAACCTGGGAAGTGCATTACGCTGATAAAGACTGTAATTTTGATTTTAGCCAGTCTGTCTTAAGGAAAAAATAAAGTAAAAATCCACAGGTGTGTTCTCAATCTGACAACTATTTGACAACCTGTTTTTTCTCTCTTTTTTTTTTTTTTTTTTTTGCCAAAGGGATGTTACTATTAAATCATTATTAATCCATTAACATATATTCTGTCTCTCAGAGATTTAATATTATGTGGAGATAGCAGCAGACAATATTTAATTAACCAGTAAAATCTATTATAATCTGTCCACAATCTTGGTATAACCAGTAAAAAATTGAGTCAAATAACATTGGTTTTCCAGATATTTACTCATGTTTGAAATGACAAAGACTCAGCAGAGAGGTGTAGTTTGACTCCCATTTTTGTCATTGGTGTCATTGTGGTGAACCTGACACGTTCTTCCTGGGGCTGGCTGGCTTCCTGCACTCTGCCCCTACTCCAAATGAATAGAATTATCTGGTCATAGGAGAAGAAGAGTATAGGAAGTGCTTTTTAGATGAAGAAATCTTAGAAAAGAGAAACTATTTTATAGTGTTTAATCCAGCCAGAAGTTTTGTGTAATCACCAAAATCTTTGAAATATTACTAAAAAATATGGATGCAATTTTTAATGGGACTATGAGAAACCAACTTAAAGGTGTCAGAATTGCAGACATTTTGGAGTACCATAAACCACCCAAAAGCAGAAGCCTCGGACTCCTTGTTCGTTTTGGAAAAATAATATATGCAACTCTGTCCTTTGGTTTGTTGGGTTGTTTTAATTTTCCAGCTATAGTTTGTGTGCATTGAAAGATTTCTCTCCAAAATATATACTGGTTTCATACTCATTCTATATAATTATTTTCTCACTAACGCGGGCCTACACGTTACAGCTGTTAACACCTGTGGGGAAACTAAACGTGGCAGGTTTTATTGCTGTGTGGGATACCCGGGTTCAGCAGCTGGTAAGGAGTTCAGGTGAAGAAGAGATGCACTCTGCCTCCCGGTGCTGCCCTACTGAGGGTGCTCCTGGCTGAGGGGTTGATAGGAGCCGGGGAGCAAAGGACAAAGCGAGGACGCCTCTCTATTGTTCCTTAATGAGCCAATTAATTACGAAGATTTAGCCTGATTAAGGGTAGTGACCTAACACGTAATTTACCCGTGCCTTGGTGTGTTGTGGCATGGCGGCAGCCCAGCGCTGCTGTCTGGTCTATTTGCAGACAACAGGATATCCCGGAGACATAAAAATTTGGTTTCAGCCTGTTTCTAATGTATCCTGTGCTCTGCGGCATACTTTAGGGTAGACGCCTGCTGGCTGTTCTCTTACGCAATTCAGCTTACGGGCAGGAAAGCCACGAATATTGATTATACATTACTAATTACTAATAGACTACCTAGCCAATAGCAACGCCATCTTGCTGACAGAGCAACAAGAAGTCTATTCGCACCTGCGAAAATGAAACGAAGCACCTTTTAATTGCCCTTTTAATATGATTTATGTCCCACATCAGAATGACCTATATAAATCCAGATTTTGATATTGATGTGATGCAAGAGGTTAGAGATGTAACTTGCAAATCCAGCTGGAAGTTTATTACAGTGGGACAATACCTATGCAGAATAAACCCAGTATCACTGGCTCTAGGGTACACAATCCTGTTGGCATTCAACGTAGAGGGGGGGCCGCAAGTGGGAAGGTTTGCGGGTTGAACTTGATGTTGTCTCTGAAATGCTGAGCCAGCAGGACGGGCTCCTAGGGAACATTGCTACCAGCACCAGTAAGAGGAGCTGGAAAACTCTCCTGTCTTGATTCAAGGCCAAGATTGCTTCAAGAAGAGGAAGGTGGAAATGTTCCACCTGTGCCTCCGCCAGCGGCAAACATTTCCTCAGGCACGTGCGATGATCTGGCTGCTCTTAAACGTTTATTTAAAGTATTTAACTTAGAGGGAAAAAAAACCTTCAAGGTGGGAACGACTGTTTTGTCTTAACCTACTTGGTTAAGGTGGGAGAAAAGAGCATCGCGCTTATTTTAATGATGTGTATTGAAGCTGTACTTAGGAGAACAGCAACATGGCCATGTAAATACACCAGAAGCTGTGTATTTACCCTTCCTGTACACTGCTGTGTTTTCCTGAAGAGATATCAAAGGCATTGACTAACTTTGCGAGTGGAAACACATGGCTCCATTGTGTCTTCTGACAATGGAAGCCCTCTGAAAGTGAGACATCAGTGAAAGTGGGGATACAACTTCTCCAGCATTTCAGTATATATTTTGTCCAGAATTTGCTTTATTACTTAATCTTTTAGTCTTTAAAAGTGTTTTTTGTCCTTTTTCCACGCAATTTCCCAAATACTTGAAAATTATTTTTACATTCTAAAGTGAAAAATGCCTACAATTTAATTGATCACTGTAAACAGAGTAACTGCATGAAGGCTTTTGTAAGTCTCTTTTATTCTCTTTCTATGCATTTTATATACTTGTTTTGTATTTTTCTTTTGCTGGGTGTTCAGGTTGGCATATTGAGGAGCTACAATCTCTTCTTATAAAGTAATATACATTAATCACTGGAGCTGGAAGCAATGTTTGGCACCAGTGGGTACGCAGTAGTAGCATTTCTACCTTTCTGTTCTTGAAGCAGCTTAACCTTGGCTCAGGTCAGAACAGTTCTGGAGCTCTCTTGTGCTACCCACAACCTATGTTTTCAATGCTCTGTTAATCTCAAACTAGTATAAATAAAGACTAGTATGATTTCAGCTATTCTTATGATGAGTTTGGACTCATGTCAGTTGATGTTTTAAATGACTTGTCCAAGGACAGAAAAATAAAATCAATATTATAAAAAAATTTATTTTCCCAATTCTGTGCTCGGGGCACTAGCAGAATGATTTAGCTTTCTTTTCCACACTGGCAGGCTGGTTTCCTGAGACGTTGCCAAATTTCCAAATACCTTGACTCAAGTTCATAAAAACTTCTTACTTCTCTTGGGAGAGAAAATTGGAGGGCAAGAGTTTTATGAGACCAGTTGGAAAAGCCGACAGGCTTTACAGCAAAGAGTCTCTCATTTCTCTCGGTTGTGGTTGTTGTCTTTTCCCTTCTTTTACGAGTACCTCTGCGAAAGGAGGCACTTAGCTGCAGTCAGTCGTCCAGTGTAATGCTGGGAGCCGACTCGCTGCAAGTGCCACAAGGAGAAAGCTCAGCGATGGCATTTCTACACGGTCGTATCTCCTCAGGTGTGGGGAAGAATTCATTCCCTTGCATTCAAATCCAAGCCAATTTTTTTTTTTTTTTTTTTTTTTTTTTTTTTTTTTTTTTTTTTATNGAGTGTATCTGTTCTGGCACTGATGTTCCCTACAGTGAAATATCTTTTAACATATGTACCTTTCAGTGCAAGTACCATTTTACAATGGTTACTTATGCTTCATATATATCTTTACTAACTTAATATAGATGTAATTGCAATTCTACCTGCCTGTCCATCTATCTGTCACACAGGGCATACACACAGTTTAAATGCTTTTTGCATAGGTTTAATAGCGGACTTGTTTTACAGTAATTGCTATGTTCTGTTCTTCACAGCATTACTCACAGGTATGTGGTGCCACGCTTGTATGTAATATATTTCCATGCATTTCTTGCGGGACCCAAGAAGGTCCTTATGCAGATAGTTTCAAATGTTTCTGTACTAATTAGATGAGGAATATCTGGCGCAGGAGTGTTTTTTAGGCAAGCAGTGTGTTCCAGGGACACATTGGTGTTGTTGCTCCGGATGAAATCTGGTGTCGCTGTCGGCTCCAAGTGATTTTTAAGATTTTTCTTACACGGCTTAATTAGCTCACTGGCTGAGGGCCAGCTTTCTTCTGGGTAGTCACAGGTTGTTGTTTCAGCTGTGACATGTTCTTTCTTTCCTTGCAGTTTTGGGAGTTGGTGGGTGGAGTGTGTCCTATAGCAAAGTGCACTGGTTTGTACCAAAAGATGTCTACGTTTTTAGGAAGTTTTTAATGCTTTATAGATCTTGTGCCTTTTTATTTTTCCTCAAATATTTGTGATATGAACAAGAAGGTGCCATTTTTACACAGTATTTTAGGATATGAACCATGCTGTATAGTGGTATGAGGGAGCAATTGGCAACATCATCTTCAGTAACAGTAGTAAGAGATTTTAAAAAGAAAAACACTTTCTGAACCTCTCTGTGCTTGGTTAGGTGACTGCGCTCCTCTAGAAAAGAAGTGGTGGGATTGAGTTCTGCCAGGAGAAGGTGGTAACCTGATGTTGCCCTGTGCTCCTGTCAGCAGCACTACTTCTAGGCCAAGGCTCAGATTTAGAGTCTGTTTTCTTCATATGAGTTTGGTCTCTTAATGATGCAAAAAATTTTTGGTGAAGTCACCAAAGTCTCTTAATGTGAGTTTTGGGAATTGTACTGCTCTGCCCACAAAGTGCCTCTTCTAAGTCTACTAGGAAAGTTTTATTACATGAGTATTGTTCTTAGGATTATAAATAGCAGCAAGTTTAAAAAGGTTGGTTTTGTCACAGTGTTTGTAGATCAAGGGCACAGCTCTGCAAAACCATTGGGATGGTTTGTTTTAATGGAAAAATATCTGCTGGAGATCTGAAAGCAGTAGGGCTGCTATTCTTGCACTTCTACTAGTCTAAACGTGGCCAGTGTGACGGGGTCGCATGCAGTTCCATTGCTGGAAGACAGGTTACCAACACCCCCGGGTTTTGGTAAAGGGTCACAAGGGCTTTGGGAATAAGGGCTTCAGAGGTGCTGAGCAGCAGAAGGCTGACCCTCGAGCTGCGCGGAGAGAAGATCATTGAGTCCCAGGGGGATTTCAAGAACTCGAGTATTGTTTCTATTCCAGCTCTCAGCCTCCAAAATGTCTTTTTTCTCCACAAAAGAAAACAAAGCCCAGGAGCAATCTGGGGTTAGCTCCAGAGCCACGAAAAGGGACGCCCTGGCCGCAGGCTCTGCCAGCACAGGACACTTGTATGGAGGGCTGGGCAGGGGCTGACCACCCTCCAAGGGCCCTGCAGCTCACCAGAAACATCAGGCTGTTTCCTGTGAGTGTTACCACTTTCACCAGACCCACTATAATGAACCTCTGGCTTGTCTTGTCTGAGATACACTCCAGTTTGTCCAAGTCACTAGATGATCCTGCTGCCTTGGCTTTTGGCTTAATTACTGGAATGATCTCAGCCGACCCCAAGTTTGGGTTCATTGGAGCCTGTTTTTCAGTTTTCTGTCTGTGCCTGTTTGCTGTAAGAGGCGCAGGGAGTTGGACGGAGGGGCGGGGGGCGGAGGCCAGGCTTTCGTACGGGGAGGTGCCCAGCTCCTCCTGAGAACAGCCCCTACGGTGGACACCTTCCTCCAGCTCTGCTTCCCTCGTGGCACCCGTGCCCAGGCTGGCTGGGGAACCCTATTTCTGCTTGCTGTGCTGTACAGCACGCTGCCTCGTGTGGGATATTCGGTCATCCTTCCCTATATAACAATGCTCTGTCTTCTGTACAGGTTTCTAAAATGTTCTCAATACCATCCTTACCAAACTGAAACACCATGAAGTACTTTAAAGTGAGTATTTTCTATTATTTTGTACACTTATAGAATGCATGCTATAGGAAGCACTAGTTGGACTTCAGTGCCCACTGTTGTGGCTGAAAAGGCAGCAATTCTCCTAGCAGACGTGTAATTCAGATGTTCTTTCTGAGAGTGAAGTTGCTGTAAGAGCTTGTCATGTCCATGATTGAAACTTTATCTCAGGGTTTCTGTTATGTAAGAACATAACATACAATCTCAAAAGAAAATGAAGAAAAAAAGCTATTTTTAAGAAACACCCTTCATTCCTTCTTAGTCTCTGCCCCCAGAAAACCTACTTTTTGGTATCTGTCCTAAGGATCCCTTCTTTAACACACATTTTTACTATGGGTCCGTCCCCCCGTTGAGTGCTGAGGTCACACCTGTGGCCTTGAGAGGTATCGCACATTTGCGATAATTCTCTCCTTAAATTAATCCACATCCACTTGTAGGCGTTAGTAATTCTTTGGAAGAGTATCCAAACGCTCAGCATCTCACCATTTTCTATTTTGTCGGTCATCTGAGTTTATACCTTTGAAGTTACTGCTATAATTGGAAGAAAGGTCACACCAATTCTATTCCTTTAAAAATTATTTTCATTCACCAGTATCTAAGTATTGTTTTTCTATTATTTCTTACGGTGTTTTAGTTAAAAGTAAATTTTGTTGCCTATCATTTTTAAAACATTTTATTTTCTATAAGTTGTTTTGTAGTTTGATGCATTCCTCACATCATAGTAGGTGGTGATATTCTGGAAGCCTCAGCGATATTTGTGAAATATTTTCATGCAAAATCCTAAAAAGGAAGCATTACTAATTTCCCTTATGTACTAGTTTGATTGGTTTTCATAGAATTAACGTTTAATTTCTGTTGAGTGCCAGGCTCTTTCTCTTTTGTGTAAACATTAACAAAATGCAATTCAAACAGCATAACTTCATCTTAAAACTGATTTCGTATTGCTTGGAGCTTTCAAGGGCCAGTACGACTTCTTGTGGGCCATAATCTTCCCCTTTGTGGCTGCTATGCTATTTTTTTTCTTTCCATTCAGATTTGCAGGGGGCTGGGGCACATTCCTCCAAAAACATCTTTCTGGTCATTACTTTCCTACTGAAATGGCGGTGGAGTTGGCGGCGTGCGGAGGGGAGGTGGATGCAGCCTCTGTTAGGGGCGTACCGGGGACCGCACGGCCAGGCCGGCCGAGTGGCGGTGGCATCGGGGATGGGTGCGGGGGTGTCAATGGACACGGGTGGGGTTTTGAGCTGTGCTTTTCGAGCCGTCTCGGTCCAAATCACTCTGGGGAGGTCTTCGTTTTCCACTTACGGAGCAAAAATAACTCTCCCGACGGGGGATCTCCCGCCTAGACATCCGTCCGCGGCACAGTGCACGCACGCTAAATGAAGAAGCGGCTGAGAGCTGGAAAGCGCTCGTTTGCCTCCGGGCTTCCTCCCGCGGACTTCTTCCACCGGAGTTAAAGCTCCCGTGGGGCCGGGGAGGGTCCCCAGCGAGCAGCGGGGGAGCCCNTCCTCGTCAGGAGGCGGATTTTCGCTCGTTTACGCGCACGCCGAGTGCTTCCCGGGGAAGCCCCCGCGGGAGCCCGGCAGCCGCGGCGAGCGCACGGCAGGTGCTGCCGGTGCGGCGGGGGCTCGGCCCGGCCCGGCCCCGACGGGCGGTGGAGGGGGAACCGGGGGCGGCCGCCAGCGCCGGGCCGGGG
>VXBL01000574.1:0-12630 GCA_013400195.1 Aramus guarauna
AGCTGCTGTTGAATCTTGCTAAAGTAGTGATCTAAAAATATGCTGAAATATCAATACTCCTATAAACTAGTGGTTAGAAGTGGTTCTACAGTAGAAAAGTCTCAGTTCACAGTCAGCAGCTCTCCACAGGACCAAAAACTTAGAAGGGGATGACACTGCTATGAAAATGAGGAAATGGCAAAGGAAACACCTATATATCCTTCAGTTACATGTAAAGTTCCTTTCCTAACAGGTACTAGCACTTGATTTCTCATTTTGACTGCTGCTGAAAACTGAAGTAACACTTCTGTACTACTTACAATAACCCCAAGATCTCAAACTGAGTGGTAGTGATGGGTTCAGGTCCTGAGACATATGAAACCATTTTCCCCATATACTTTTCTATCTAAATTTAATTTTGTTTCTTGGTCACACAAGATCTTTCTGCATGTCTTGGGAGTTGGCCTCATTTTTATCTGTTTGAAAGAATTACCTACAAAGTAGCAGTTTCCTAACAGCACCATACCCAGGTTCTGGAAGAGCATTCTTAGGGTTTTGTCGATGTAAAAATTAACAATAAACCAGTTTTATTTTTTCCTGTAGCTGGTTCATCCCTTTTTATTTTTTTCCTTCCCACTAGGTTTTACTGCCAATTTGAGATCCAACACTGGTGGCCAGGCTTTTCTACAGTGCATCTTTGATCACTGGCCAATTTTGCCTGGAGATCCTTATGATGCAAATTCTCATCCTCAGCAAGTTGTGGCTGAAATGTGTAAACACAAAGGCTTGAAGGAAGGTATTCCACCTCTGGATAACTTCCTAGATATGACAACTTATCTGTTTCATGTTGTGTGATACACTGCACAGTTTCATCCTGATACCATTTCCTCAAAACCAGGAAGGAAATGGAAAGTTTTGTAGAGTGTCACATTGAATATGTGTACCACATGTGATGATGGCATGATCACCTACTAAAAAAAGAAATAAAAAAATGTGCTAATTAGACTTATGTCATTGTTGTTGCCTGTATCTTGTCTGTGGTTATTGATGCCTGTGTCAAAAATAAAGATAAAATTATTTGCCTAGGACTAATGCTGTCCTTTAGTTTGCCTAATCCACAATTGTCTTTTTAACCTAGGAAGCAGCTCCCTTGGTTGTTGCTCTTGCAGAAATTCTTGTTGAAGTGTCAGGTTCTGTCCTCTCACCCAGAAGATGCATTCTTTTATTTCCAAACTTAAATCCTCTGTGCTCTTGGAGACTGATAGTGAAAGCCTTACACAGTTACAGGTAAGCTTTCTAGCATCGAGCACCTAGATTTAAAGGCAGATACAGAAAATCCCCACTGATGTTGGAATTGCCTGAATTCTTGCTGCTGGACAGGTGCAGAACCTCATGGGGCTGTATTGTTGGGCAGCAAAGTCCTGCCTGCATGGCTGACAATTGTTTCAGCCACCTTTTTCTGACCTGGAAGCATGAAAATTAGAAGCTGGCTCAGGCTAATAGTCTTCAGGTATATAGGTATAGCCTTTCTGTAACTGGCATTTTAGCAGCTAGCTCACTTCCAGAAAATGCAGAAAGATGTAGCAGATGGATGGAGGGAAAAAAAGGGCTAGGTCTTCCAGCATGACTTACTTTGTGTGAGTTATCTGTGCAAGTAGGGGGACTTTGTACTTGTCTCATAAGCTTTACTTACCTTCAAACCAACTGCAGAAGGAATCTTTGATATAGTCCACTCAAAGCAGTAACCAGAT
This sequence comes from Aramus guarauna, assembly GCA_013400195.1. Taxonomy (NCBI): domain Eukaryota; kingdom Metazoa; phylum Chordata; class Aves; order Gruiformes; family Aramidae; genus Aramus; species Aramus guarauna. The sequence goes on from VXBL01000574.1 coordinate 1,731, forward strand.
ACTTCCACAGTCAAAACAAAGAGGTAAGAAGTCATCTAACCTTTTCTTCAAGTTTTTTCTCATGTTAGAAGTTCTGGGATAGACATTCTGATGCATTTTAGAACTTGTTTAAAGAAAAATAAACTGAAAACTCATCTAGCTACAATGGACAGGCTTGCTTAGAACTGAGTTCAAGTGGTACAGGCCTCAATTAAGTTCCAAACCCCAATCCCCTCTCCACCTACTCCTGTTTAAGTAAATTTGTTGTTGTCTTATGGAAGAAGGCATATCAAATGGGTCACATGACTACACTGCTGTACTTCAACCCCTTGATACATATCATCCACAAACAAGTGAATTAAAGGATTTAGGCACTACCTACCATGTGTATGTCAGCATTGCAGAAAAACTACTGTTCACCTGAACACTTAACCTCAGTCTAGCTCTCCCCTAAACCAGTAAGGTTCAAATGCCTTAAGTTTGCATTTGACATTGCTGTCATGGGTCTAGAAAGTTTAAAGCTAAATACAGCTGCAAGACTCCTGCCCAGAACAGCTGGAGAACACAGCTGTACTTCAGTTCTAATAACTAACAGGGCACAATAGTTTAACATAATTCCAGCCCCATATTATAATACCATGGATGGTTTAGAGCACATCTTAAAAATAGCACTCATCCTTACTTTTTCTGACACACACAAGATGTTTACATCCATTCAGCCAGTTCAGCAATTGAGTCACACTTCAGCTTGGCATTAAGAGTACAAACAGCATCTTCAGCTACCAGTTTTAAATGCTTTATTCAGAATGATTCTGGAACCTCTCTTCACACTATGTATGGTTCAAGTCACCACAATTGTGAATGCAGAAAGTACTGATTTGCTGCAGGCCATTAGGAAAAAGCTTCATGGATAGCATGGCTTTATTAGAAATAAATCATGCTAAAAACTGATCCTTAACAGGTACAAAAAAATTCAACAGCTAAGGAAAGGAAAAGAAAGATTGGATGCACTATTAAGACCAACATGTGAATTGAAGACTGCTGTGAAAGATAATACAAAAAAAGCAATGAGGAATAGTAATGACAGACAAGAGTTATAATACATCCTGTTTCAATATTTCTTATTTGTTCAAATACCATAACAGTAACAGAAGGCAAAAAGCACCAGATATCCAACTAAAGAAAAAAGGAACACAAAATTAGGGAAAAGTGAAAGCTAGTAACTTAGGGAANCACTTGATCATCTGGCATGGGGGTAGCAGTTTCAGAGAGGGCCACCAAGGACTTCATAATCTACATTTGAGTTTAAAGGCTTTCTTTCTATCACCTCTTGAAGTTATCAAACCAGAACTTCAACTACAGCTTGACTGTGCATTCTGACATAACAGAACAGAGATTGTGTAATGCAAGGTTTGCATAGATAGTTTGTCCCCTCCCCAGCCCAAAGAACATTAAGAGGAAGAAGTCACAGCTTAGGACGTTGCATTTGTGAAAAACAAAATCAGGAAAAAAAACAAGCAATCCCATTTACAGAGGCTTTCCCTACATCCCCAGGCAAGGGGGAAGTAGGGAACAAGATACATACACATCCTGGGTTTGGCTGTGAATGAGTTAATTTTCACCAGAAGCTGGGATGGGACACAGCCAGGACAGGTGACCCAAACTGCCAAAGGGGGTATTCCATACCATGTGACATCATGCTCAGCATAAGAGAGGGCTAGTCAGGGAGGGGCAGCACAGCTCCAGGATGCATGGCTCAGGGACAGTCCAGCTTTGGGACAGGTTGAGCATGTGGTCTGATTTGTGCAGTCATTGGGTGAGAAACTGCATTGCTATCACCAGTTTTGTGTATTCTGTTAAGTACTGTTGTTGATATTTTCCCCTCCCTTTGCCATCCCAGTAAACTGCCCTTATCCCAATCCACAAGGCTTTTGCCTTTGTCTTTCCCATTCTCCTCCCCATCCTGCTGGGGGGAGGGGCAAGCAAGCAGCTGCATGGTGCTCAGCTGCCGGCTGGGGCTAAACCACAATACAACACAAATCATGGCTATTTCACCATAAACTTCATTTAAGACAATGAAGCTTTACAGGCCCCAGTGAAAATATTAAGTTCACCAATGCATACACTTCTGCACCTTTGTTCAGGTGGTTGTTGTTCTAGAGTGGTTAAGTGCCTTTTTTAAATAAAAAAATGTGTTTGTTTTTACATTATTGCTGTGTTTTACAACAAAATTAAAAGCCATTTGTGGAATCCACCCAGCAATAAAGTCAGTTTCCCCAGAACAAGCCAAAAGCATAAAAGCATGTTCTGAAGCTATACCAGCTATTTAATGAGCAAGGGGAAAAAAAAAAAAAAATATTCACCTCTGTTCCTAGTATAGATGAATTTATTTTTCCAGAAGGCAAATCCTTTCAATAAATACCAGAATAACTTCCAAGATGCTGAAGTTCCAGAGATACAAGCAACAGGTCTGTGCAATTTCTCCTGGAGTCCCTTGCTGTCCCTTGTCTCAGTCCAGTGAGATGATGTCAGGAACACTGCCTCCACTGCTGGTTATCACTCCGGTCTTGCTCCTGCTGGAGGAGCTAACGTGTGTGCTGCTCTCGTGGTGACTGGTTGATGTGATGATGCTGCCAGGCGTGCTGCTTGTTAAGGTTGAGGTGAGACTATCCAAAAACATAGGAGGACAGTACTGTTTGAAACAAACAATGAAGAATGAAGAGACTAACTGCATGAGGGAAATGTATGCTCTGAAGATACATCTTCCCTATAACAAGCACAGAACACATTACTAGCAGAACCTCATTGTCACATGCATGGCAAGAACCAGAGTTCTGCAAAACAGCAAGTAAGCAAGCATAGATGGTAGCCATGAGCCTTTCTTCCTCATCCTCCCCATTATTTTTTTCTTACTAACTGCTTAGCTTGAGCATTCACTAGCACATTAAAAAACACTATTCATGACCACAGTGACCACAAAACACCCCCACACCCTTAGAGAACATTCAGTGCCCATAGCTACTGGGCACAATTGCCTATTTCACACTCCTTTCATCACAATAGGTAGCAGAATGCTTTTTTGCTACTTTGATGGAGGTTAGAATAATTTCATCCCCTCAAGTGGCAGCAGCTGTACTAATCAACATTTTCATAGTATATACCTGCAATGATACATGCAGGTCTCCAAACATTTTAGCAGTGATAAACGAGCCCTGAAGTTGATTTAAATTTCCCTAGGTAGAAGACAAGCCTTCTCAAAGCAGAGCTAAACATTTTAAGCATTTTGAAACAGAACAAGGTTGCCAGGTGTCAAAGGAGAAAATAAGACACCACACACACACTTGTTCAACACACCTTACTTTCTCTTACCCTGTGGATTCCAATCTTGGGCATATGTTTGGAACTGAGCCTGAACCGTTTGAACCGTCTAAAGTGGACACTTCATAGCAGCATACCTGCTTCCAGTCTCCCACATGAAAACAATTCTGTTACTCCCACTTTTGGCAGTTCAGATCTCAAGGTCAGGGACAGAGTATTGCAAGATGCAGTAAGTGGAAAGAAAAGGAGGAAGTTCATCCTTTGTTTTTAAGGCACCAGAAAGTCAACCCTAGAGTCCTGTTACTGTCATCTGCTAGCGACAGAGATGAAGGAGGGTCTGCTTCAGATCCTCGTCTTAGGGAGCCAATATTCCCTCACATTTCAGGGCCGCAGTTTGTGTAAGACTCTAGTTACAGTAAGAATAATTTTTCCTAACTGCGTAAACTTTTAAGTTTCCAGGGAAGAAGAGGTACCACACCACCTAGTTACTTTTGACCTATGAAATTTCTGTATAATCCAAACCCAGTGGGGTTTAGGTGTTACATGGATTTATTATAAGTGTTCAGTTGTGTGCCCAAATTAATGAAGAAATTTTCTTTGAAACTTTATCTCCTAATATCAAAACCAACAGAAACAGCCATCAGGGAAGTGTATTTACAGAGCTGAATCTGGCCTACAGATACACAGTATGAAGTAAGAGCGTGAAGTACATGATGGGTGTAAGGCTAGTGCTGTGCAAGTATCTGCTTTAGAGAGGCAAACTATCAATAGAGTGGATTTATTATCACAGGCTGAATTGAATCCTCCCTTAATGCATCTTCATTACCACCTCTTGTTGGGAAAATGGATTTTCCTGGTCTGTGGTTAGATATAAGCAAGTAGACTGAAAACATGGAATGGATGATGACAGCACACTGATAGCTACTTGAGCAGTATGTCACAAGAACCAGACTTGGAAATTAACCCCATAGCAGCAGTTCAGAAACATACCTGTGAATCAACTGGAATTAGTGAAAGAAAATCCAGACCTAGAAAGAAGAGAAGGATAATAAATGAATGTGTCTTTTTTATTAATACGTAACAAATTTAAGGAACTTTTTTGTGGTCGTAGAATAGATTTTGCAATTGTTACACAGTTTCTGAATAGACTACACCACTGTGACACTACTCTCAACGACTACTTCAGGCAGCAGCAAAACAAGTTACCGAGTACAAGTGGCTCTTTTTAAGAATGAGAATGATGTAATGATGTATTATTCACTGGATATTGCAGGGTGGTTCAATGTGGTTGCTTAGATGGAGGTTGCCATTTGGAGCTGTTGGTTCATAATGCAAGTTTCACTGCATATTGTACCTGACTTGGCCAAACTGGGACATGAAGAGTGTCATCACATTAAAGATGCTGGAATGAAGTAAAGTCACAACATGCACAAGTCCAAAAACAAGCAGCAGGTCTCTTCCTCCACCCACGGGCAGCCAATAAGGAAACATTTCTAATATCATCCCCGTTTTGTGTCTAGACAAATAAAAGGAATGAAGAAGAGGAAACTACAAGTAGTTCAATGTATATCCTCCAAGAGCAGTGACAACTAGCGTCCGTCTTATACACCATTAATGCGCAAGCATTTAGGGCAAGATGTTTATGAAATCAATAAGAAGTTACAACCGTTTTGGTTTTGTTTCTAAATATTGGCCTTGTGTTTGCTATGTCAACAGAAAGAAATGGTAAGCTTACTCCCTCCCTCTTCCCTCACCTCCAAATATGTTCTGGCCAGTGGCCTCTCTTCCATTAGAGAAAAATTTTGAAGGAGATTAAGGCTCAGCTGCTTTTACAGAATCTGCAGCTTCTTTTTTTGTTGTATGTTTCTAGAACTTCAGTTGATGGACAACAGTTCTAGACATCATTCTCTCACCTTACTCTCCTATCCAATTTGGGAGGACAACCGGTTTCTTAACAAGGGAGACATGGAGGGAGGGAGCAGTAAGGGACCAAAATGGACAGAGAAACAAGGGGAATGATATCCATCCCGTTGCCAAACTGGTGCTGAAAGAAGAGGAAAAACCCCAGAGATGTTGCAGGGGAGAAATGGAGACAGGCAATGGAGGGGGAGAGGGAAATACAGGGGGCCAGTGTGACACCTGTCACCACAAGTCGCCATTTCCTGGGCTCTGGGTCCATTACAGCTGGCAAAGAGAACCCCCAGAGTCCCTACATATAGTGTTCTTTTCAAGGAGCCAGGATAGAAAACAATCAGTATCCCCACCTTTTGTCTGATACTTAGCAGCAGTGTTGAAGAATACATCATAGGCATTTAGGGTATGTCTAGGTAAAGAAAGTCAATAAAGGTCAGCTTACGTGTTGTAGCTCACCTTAACCTTTTTCATACAGTCTAGACAGCACCACTAGAATCAGCTTACAAAGTTACCTCTACCTCTAGGGCCGGGATGAGTCAGTGCCATCGCACATCTATAACTTAAATAAGCAGCTACTCTCCCTCGCATCTACAACATGTAACAGCCAGATGTTCACATGAAATCTGAATACAGCAAGAAGGGTTTCTGGCTGCTGTTCCACAGTGCCAGTTTGAGGGTGTACCCCAGAAGCAATGCTTTTCACATCACTGCTGCGAAGCGCAATCTGAAACTGGAAAGACAGCCTGTACTAGACTTGTTTAGACATCACATCAGTGCAATACTGCATATAGTCTTGTTCCATTTAAAAAAAGAAGTTTATCAATTCTCAAGTTTTTACCCACCCCACAAATAAATAAAACGGTCAGAATACACATTAAAAATAGCCACCACCTACCTGGTAAGTCTGATGAAATACTGGATATTGGAGGATGATGGAACGGTACTGGGTAGTCTGTTAATGAAGGAGGAATAGCAGTAGCATCGACCGTTGTCACACTGGGCACTCTGACAGTAGATGGCTGATACATGAGAACCCTGTTTTAACAGCATGGGAAATTACAGACAACCTGGCCGTTAGTTACAGAAGAGAAGTTATGCACCACTGTGCACTCTCATTCATAAGGTCACTATGTTACAACACAACTATAGTGTGGCTACTCACTACACAGTATTCCACTCTAATTTCCTCTTTCATAATAGTCTTCATAATAACATGACCGTATCTTGTCTCTCAACAGCAGCTGTGACATAAGAGCAAGTTGGCATTAAAACAGGACAGTGCTGGAGTCATTTATTCAGAGACAGAAATGGAAATCTGGATCTGTGGAGCACCCTGGGGGGGATGTGCAGGTAGCCAGAGCCAGGAGGACAGCACTCGTTTCAGTTTCTCCACAGAACTGTTCCTCAGTGCTAACCTGTCACACCAAGGGCACGGCGGGCCGTTACTCAGCCCCTGGAGCACAGATTGCACATGTGGGAGTTAAGCGTCAAACTCATCTTTATTCACAGCCTGAGCCCAAGCTAAGTTCAGGTCTCCAGGAGCATGTAGCCAGTTAAAACCCTCCTGCATCCCCACCTTCTGCCCGTTTACTTCACAGCACTGTTAAAGATGATACCACAGGCTGCATAAAAATCTTTTTATCAATGCCATGGCAGGTGGGAACATCTAGGGTCCCACATCGCTCCCACCAGCCATAAGCGTTACCCATGTCTTCTTCCCCAGACTGCTGCACTGGTGTGTTTATGCTACTTCTGATTTCAGAAGCTTGGATTTCAGACCCTTCTCCAAGCACCTCTTATACTTCAGCCTATGTTGCTTCTGCCTATAGGAAGGCACCCCACAGTTTTGCTAAAACTAGCATTCAAGCAACATTGTTTATGGGAGATAAGCTATTCCGCAAAAAACAGGTTTTGACTTGGATTTGAAGAATGAAAACATGCTGTTTCCAGACCCAAGCAGTAAGGAAAATACATTATTCACAGACAGACAAAAAAAAACTCAGGTAGCGATCTCAGACAAACACAGGAGCATGGAAGGAAGACTTGGTGCCTTCTGAAACTTCATTAAGAGATGTATTTGTAGCTATTTTTTCTTATAAAAATAAGAAACAGTCTCTTGCAGAATGACTCCCCCACAATCATCACAAAAAAGCAACAGCACTTCAGTATCACTGCTGAAAGTTGTTGAAGATGACCAAGTATTTGCTCACCAAAGACCACACATTCCCGTGGACTAGAGACACAGTACACCTGCTCATTACTTCAAGAGCTGCCAAAACAGAAGGAGTTTGTTTTTATTACTGTTATTTTAGTACAAGACATAAGCCACTACTCTGAGAGACACAGACACACACCTCACACATGCAGCAACACTAACTAATAAGCCATTACTAAAAGCTGGTGCTTGGAATTGCGACCGCTGGTGAGCCTAACCAGTGCCACTCTCTCCCTGCAGGTCTCCTGCATCCTAAGGGCCAAGAGCAAGAGCTGGACAGAAGCCACAAATGAGCTGCACAGATTGGCACAGACAGGAAGAGGCACAAGAGTAAAGAAGCTGGTTAAGCCTGCTGCTGAAGTCAGGCACGACTACAAAGATGGAACAGTTGACAGAGGACTTGGGAAGTTGTTGGCTGTGCTAACCAGGGTGCAGGATGACTGATAATCACAGCCAACAACAGTGTTCAAGACATTTCAGACAGAGATGGAGGAAAAGCTTGTCTCGGTTCACAAAAGCAGAGCGCCTCCCTTCCAAGACTGACAGGATGGATGAAATACGCAACCCAGCCTAGTTTCCTGGGCACCAGAGCAGATTAGATAAAGGGTATAACAGACAGCAAGAGAAAAGCCTTCATGATGACACTAACTTAGCAAGAATGCATAAAGCTCTTCCAGTCAGCATTATCTGCTTTCTCAGGAGAATCCTGTCCATTAGCTTAATCAGCTTCCTTTTCTATGGAGAAATATCCCTGCAAACACAGCAACAGTCAGCGCAAGTCTTTTGTGAGATGTAAAACTATTTAATAGTGTTTTGGCTGTACAAAGGTACCGTACCAATACAACTTTCTGCAAGAGGCGGCCTAGAAATTCTCCTCTAGAAGCTTGGAGCTGGATCCCGGAGACAGATTACAAGTCCATTTGTCTACACATCAGTTTATCTAAGACATCACAGAATAACTAACTTTAAAATTGACAAACCCTTTGGTTGGGCTTCCTTGTGTTTCAGACATAAATGTGCACTTCCTTTTGGCAGGAGGATCTTCCTCTTCATCAGAAGAGCTTTCTATTGTCAAGTCAATAACATCAACTTTCTTCTTGTTTACCTCGTTGGCCACCATCACAGAACACGGTTTGCTAACAACACTGGAACCTAAACATGAAAATAAAATACCACTGTGTTTTAAAGGCTGTTGACATCAGCAGTTCCTATTTGCAACAGAACCAGGAATTCTAATCCTGTTTTGGTTCATCTTCCTGACCGCTACAGTGAATGTTACGGCCCACGAGCTGTTTTATTAGTATTCTGTGTCATGCTGAGACTATTAAAGCACAAGNCATCTAGACATAGAAAGAGTATCCCAACCTACCCATATTCCACTCCTGCAATTCATAGATTTCCATACAGAAGCAGAAATCATCATCCTTTGAATCAAGTTTGACACTTGTTTAGGAGTTAAATTTTCAAGTTAACAGCTTCAGAGATAGGGTCGTGTAAAAGGGAGACCTATCATTAGGTGTCACATTTGGATTTCTCCAGAGAAAATATTCTGAGGCTCAAGAGTTTGAGGATGCATTTAGGAGCTAAACTTAGGTAGTTCATTACAAAGGAATAGAAACTAACAGAGTCCAACAGTTCCTCCCAGTCCAGAGTATTTTGACGGAGAAAATAGTATGAAACGGCTAAACCTCAAGTCACAAAAGTGGCTATCAAGTACATCATGAAAAACTTTTAAGTANTATCAAGTACATCATGAAAAACTTTTAAGTAATTGTGTAATCTGCAAACCCACTCTCTTACCCATCTAATATTAGGCTCTCATAAACTGCCTTTTTGTCACAGACAGGGCAGATCCAGGTAGGCTTCTTCTCATTCATTTGAAGATAAAGAGCAGCGTCAAAACATTGCAGGTGTGTACAAGTAACAGCCCGGCATGGGATTGTCAGTCTCATTTTTCCCAGCTGCAGGAGATGCATTTGAAGAGTGTCAGAACAGAAGACCATGAAGTAGGCCTGGATGGCTAACAATGAAATCAGAGGCAGGCAGCAAAGTCGCTGTCTCTTCTCACTACACAAGTGCCGTGCTAAGGTCGCTGCAGGCAAATCCACCCTACAAAACCACGTACAGTGCACTTCAAGGAATAATAAGGCCATCCTCAATGTCTTCACTGAGTGGCAAACAGTCAGATTTCTAATTGACTGGCATCAGTATTATTTCTAGAGCTTTATTCTTATTAAAAGACCTACTGATACACTTGCTTTTATCATTTTCTTTTAGCCAAATATTTCAAGGGTTTTTTGTGAGCTCCACTTATGTTAGACTCAGAGTGGTGTAACACCCATTTCAACATTGATCATAACAGGCCAGTCACCGACACACGGCTGGTTTCTACCTGGGAAGAGAAACCCCAAGGCAGCATTACCTTGTTACACAGCAATTGGGGTTTTTGTTTGTTATAGTACCTGGCAGTATAAGCAACACCACTCAGATGAGAACTGAAGTTTTATTTATCACTGCGTCCTTTAATTATTCTGTCACCCTGCCCAATTAGCCTCAATGCCTCTACAGACCTCACTACACACAGGCAAGTCGCAACTTGAGTCTGACTGCATTCACGGTTCTAAACCATACTTGGCTGAACACTGCTACAATCAGGTGCTTATAGATGCACCCTTCTCCCCACTATTTTATATTAATTTTATATACTGATTCATTAAGATAACAAAAGCCAGTGAAGTTCCTAAAGCAGGGCCTTTTGACAGCAGCCCTACTCTGCACTAAAGATGACAACGCACATCTGCGTATGGTAATTTCCAGCCATACTTACAGGACACATCAGAGAGACCCGCAGGCTGGTTGTGGCGATCTCGCTGTCAGGATCTGCAGTTAGTTTTTCTTTGACTATTAAAATAAATTAAGAAGTTGTACACAGACATCATTATTTAAAATGCTAATCTTGATTTGCTAGTACCTGTACTTTGTTTCCAGCCATCTAAAAAAAAATTACACATCTAGGAAACTAGTTCGTAGTCATATCAAGCAACAATAGTTTCACTATGTGGAAGTGACTGGCAAAGACTGTGCATCACAAGATTGTCTGAAGTGCAGCAGATGCACTAACAGCCACAACAGTCAGTAGAGCAAACTCAATCCAACAGGCGAAGAGATACATAAAATAATCACCAGTGAGTGAGGTACTACGACAAGGCAATCAGCATCCCATGCAAGTGAAGAGAACCCACATTTAGGGCGTCCACCTGCACCTCACAGCCTGCTGCAGGAAATGCTGCTCATGGCATTCCCACCAGGACATTCAGATGGGATCTCTAGGTGCACCCACACCGAAATGCACATGATGCCTTGGCACCAGCAACGGGAACCTACGACACTCCGGGCATGGACTTTCTTTTCGAAATGCTGCAAAAACCCCAAGTATTACCTGTTCTAGTTTTAAAGAGTCACCAACCACCCTCA
>VXBL01000577.1:9122-28694 GCA_013400195.1 Aramus guarauna
AGGAAAAACCTTTTTAAAAAAAAAAAAAAAAAAAAAAAAAAAGAAGTGTTGCAGGGGAACAGAAGGAAGTAAAGTCTGCAAATTTTTCAGTGTCTCTAAAAATTCCTACTTCAAGATGTTAGAATCTACAGCAGCTAGACACTACTCTATTATCCCAGGCAGTATTTTCTATATGCACTGTAATATCATCTGTGAAATTATTATTTGTTAGTGACAAAGGATCAGGAGAGCATTTATTTTTCATAATTATGTATTTCACTGACAAAATTTAAACACTTTCATTCATTCTTCCATGACACTGGAGCAGAAAATAAACATGGACATAATATTTAACTTTCAAGGGACATATGTTTTACCTTCAGAAAATTATTTATTTTTCTATCCCAAAGAGAAAGGAAAGTCACCTCCAGCTTCTTCTCAGAGACTCATGTCCTCATGGAATATCTGTATATGATGTACTAAAATTATGAAGATGCAATCATTTATAGTGAAAGGTTTGATGTGCAATGGGAAGCTGGACTATCAAAAGAAGTCATATTCCCAGGAAAACCTAAAGAAAGTTCAAAGGAACTCCATAGCCTGACAGGCTATTTCTTGAAAATATCCAGAACTGTGGAGTATCCAGGAATATATCCACTACTTTTTTACCCAAAGGATTACTGTTTTAATGCTGAAAATGATGATTACTGTTTTAATGCTGTTCTTATTGTAACAACAATAAAAACAGAAGCATTACAAATCCATTGGTCTTCAGTTAGCAGCTTAGGGAGTATACCACCCTAAATGTTACAACTCAGTGTCATCTGCTGACTTAGGAGATTTGGACAGTCTGAAATACTTGTAACAGTACAGCACCAGAATTACAAGTCAATGCTTACTTTATCAGGACCAATCTATGCAAATCCTAACAAAAACCTCCAAACTTTTTGGGTTTGCCTATTTGTTTTACAAGTACTGGAATACTCATTGGGGGGGGAGGGGAAGGGCAATTTTTAATTGGTTTTCTGTTGGACCTGTTTCATCTATTTGTGGTACATCTGTACTATTGACAAATGACTTAATCTTGGTGACCATTGTAACAAGGCCTGTTTAATGAATTAATAATTGTCTATTCATTTCCAAGTGCAAACATTAAATACATAGTTTTAACATGTTGCAATGATTATAATATTTTATTTCCTGTGTAACTCTTAGAGTGACCAGGCTCATTTTTCCTTCTTGCTCACATATTTTTATCATCTAGAAATTAACCTTTAGTAACTGCTTTATTGAAACCAAACGCTTATTTGTGACAGTTCATTTGAAGTGCAAAAGTATTTCCAGACTTTCTGTTTCACAGAACTTTTCAATTAAACTCTTTACTATGCAGCCTTTCAGGCTACAGTCACAAAGGACAGTAATATTATGAATAATGATAAAAGAAGTACTAGAAAGAAAATATTGAACTGAAATAGAAAAGCTGCCAATTGCTGATTAAATTAGAGTTCTCAGTGGGATCAGGACAGATTTATTTTTGTGGCGTGTTGACCTTGTTTGGCCACCAAGTGCCTACCAAAGCTCTCTATCACTCCCCCTCCATCAACAGGATGGGGAGAAAAATACAATGAAACACTTTTGGGTCAATATAAGGATAGGGAGATTACTTACCAATTGCCATCACAGGCAAAACAGACTTCATTTGGGGCAATTAATTTAATTTATTGCCAATGAATTCTAACAGAGAAGGATAGTGAGAAATAATAATAACAAAAAACCCTAAAACAACAAAAAAACCCCTCTGTGCCTAAAAACCTGAAAACTCTCCTTATGAAGACCTGAGAGACGGCTTCACATGTCTCTCTATGGAAAAGGTTGTTTCAGCATGGCCTCAGTTAAAGAACCATGCACTTCTTGTGCCTGTGTACATATTAATCTCTTTCAGTTTATGACAACTGTAAAGGATTTCATTTTCACCAGGATTTCACAGTTGCATATTGTAAATGCATTGGAAGAGTTTAAGAGCAATACTCTTCTTGACTAACTGGCATCATAAAAGTCCCTTCTTAAGGCACTTATTTATGTTACTGATATTTATGTGTTTATTATTTGTATGTTTTTAAAGTGTTTTGATTAGTTTTATCAACCAAGAAGTACTTAACTGAATGAATCCTGTTGAAAAAGAAAACACAGTAAATGTTTGCTGTTCTGTTTCTCAGCCACGTTGAGGATGTAACATCCTGGTACATTGCTTGCCTTTGAAGCAATGTGCTTGCCAACTTTTCTGTATTGCAAGAACCTGAATTTACAAGTTCACTCCTGCCACTTATGATTCTGCTATGAGCCTCACAATATTTTGCTAACATCACAGCTTCTTATTTTCACAGTGCTTGATTATTTAAAAAAAAAAAAAAAAAAGAAAAAAAAAGTTAAATCCAAAAGCTCTCAGAATTTCAGGGGTTAAAAAGGAAAAGTTAGGCAAGTGCATCCCAGATACGCACCAAGCAAGTCACAACTCATTGTTCAAGCTGCTTTTTCAATTTCCCTTAGGAATATTTTAGGAATTTGTGATTTTTAAACAAGTATTTCTAGTGAAGAATTTAGAGTTGGATGATGAATACTTATGACATATAACTGCAATTAACTGAAAAGCTTCTGAGCATATTCAGCTAAATGAATCCTGGTTAGAAACCTCAGATCATCTTTCATCCAGTGGAAGCACAGATGAAAAGCGTCAGGTTGCTACAACCCCTGCAAGAGGTTCAATTTCATCCTAAGGAGCAAAAGTTTTTCTGAATAATGCCTTTTCTAGATGAACATCCAGTTAGACTGGAATATACTCTGCTGGTGAAGAGATTGTTTAGCCTTATCTCCACAAACTGAATTCTTTCCAAAAAATCCTGGAGGAGTTAAGTGTCTTTTCTATCGTGAATTCAACTCATGATGCAGTAGAGAAGCCATGATAATCTTAGTTGCTTTAATTAAGCATATGTCTCAAAATAAATTTTATCCATCTGTTTGACTTGCTTATTAGGGCAAGAAAAACATAATGAATTTCACAACCAAATCAGCTAGTTAGACAATATTTTCTGAAATTTGTGCACACTATCTTCCCAGCCCATAAATGGTAAACTGGCTGTGAAGAGGCATTGCCATGAGGAATCCAAAACAAAGTCACTTATTGCTGCAAGAAGTATAGAATGATCCATGGGAGCATGGGAGGAATAATTTCCCACAATTGACTCAAATTGGTTTAAATAATACTGCATTTTTTCTTTTCATATTTATGAAAAAGTATTTGTTACAAATTTTGTAGGACTCCAACTTCATAGAGTAAACCTTCTGTAACCAGAGATGGATCTTATTTTGAGACTTATCTGCACCTACAGCGCTGAGGTTCCTGTCTCATGAGACTGCAGAGACTGCAGTGACACAAACAACAGAGAGCAGCTGCAGTTTGCAGAAAGCAGAATTGTGCTTTGTTCCACTTGATTACATGAGTTTTGAGTATACTTGGAGACCATATTATGAAGGTGGTATTATGCTTGTTCAAAGAGGTTTTCAAAGCTTTTTCTTTTCCTTCAGATGGGTTTGGTACAGGGAAAAATGAAGGTGTACAAACAAACAAACAAAAAAAAAGACATCAAGGAGAGCATGACTGAGATTAGTGTTTAACCAAGAACTTCTCTGTTGAAGGCTCTTGCTTACAGGCCCTACTATGTCTGAAGTGGGAAAACAAAATGTCCTTTATAGCTAAGCCTGTGTTAAAGATGGAAATGAGGAGACAAGTCTCCATACAGAAAATCCATACAGGAAACCCATATATGAAGTTGTGAATAAACTGGCTCTTCATTCTTTTGGGTATAGTAACAGTACAGTACACTGTACTGTTGTCGGATTTACCTTCTTAGGCCTGCTTCTCAAAGTCTTATGAAGTGCCTAAATCAATTATTCTTGTCAAGCTAGCTTGAAAGTTCTGCAGGTTTTTTGCAGTATTATGTAAGGGTTATGCTGACAGAGAGAACTCCTTCATATGAGTTATTGGAGGGTTAAATCTCCCAGCTGCCACTGTCTGAGACTCCACTTCAGCCCAGGAACTCTCTGTAACTCAGCAAAATCCCACAGATATGATTTAATTTCAAATATGATAGAAAAGGGCTTTTTGCAAAAGAGAATATTACTAGCAAGTGCTATGTATCATTAAACTTGATGGGAAATGAGGTGAGAACAACACAGAAAGCAGCACACTATGATTTATCTCATTTTCACTGTATTTCTTGAATAATTCTGAAGCATTGCAATAGGAGTGGCATGAGGTACCAGACTGAATAATGATGCCAACACAGGGAAGGAACTTTAACTGTTCCTGATCTTTCTTCTGCTTTCTGCCTATTTCTCTTTGAAGTCTAGACAACATGAAAATTAAGGCCAGGAGCCAAATTTTTAAGGAAAGTAGCTATCCAAAGATGCAGAAAAATGTCAAGTAGGGTTTTCAAAGGCCTGACTGGGAAGTTGATAATGAAAATTAATGATTTTCATTGGAGCTAAGTATCTAAGCACTGAAAATCCAATTAGACCACAAAGGGGATTTAGAATGAGGCACTACAGCACTGATACTTAACAGTCCTCAGATAAGATGATCCAAAATGCCTAAAGGAAGAAGAGTGTCCTTGAACAGGACTGTTAAAAGCAAGAGCGGAAAACTACTTCTCCTAAACATGTTGGGTTTGCAGGCCCATGCCACTAAGAGCTTAAATGCTTAGCTGTGATCCAGATAAAGACATATGTCTTGTCAGGAAACTCAGCTACATTTGTTTTCTGGAGTCAAATGCATAAAGATGTTCCCAGTACAAGTGATTTATCAACTGTGCTGGTTCATTTTTTATCAAAATGTCCCCATCCAGCACCTGAGCTATACCTGCTTGGACATTTTTTTCCCAAGCTTAATATTAATTTTTTTAGAGCTTAATATTAATTAAGCTGTAATTAATATTAAGGAGGTATGTGTCTCTGTGTGTGTCTCCCTTGTGTGTGTATGCACATTTGTGGAGAGAGAAACTTGCATAATCTGAATGTAGCTGTTGCTACAATGGCTTCCTTTTCAACCTTGCTGGATAGAAAAATATTAAGCAGTTACAGTAGTCAATAATGGTAGTACCTTTACTTCATTTTCTTTTTTGAGGCCTCTAATAGCTTGTGATTTAATAGAGAACAGTTGAGACATAATCTCTGCTACCTTTTTTTTTTACTTTTCTTTCTAAAATGGTTCCGCAACTTTGAAGTATCTTCAAAGAGGCTGTTTCTAAAATGTAATTTAAAAATTACTTCCTACCTCCTCTGAGTTTTTGTCTGAGGAATGAGCATAGAAAATTACAATACTATATTGTTCACTGTTTACATTCTTCTAAGGAACTGTACTAACTACTGTGCCAACCTTTCATATATGAGATGTGTAGCACTGGTGTTATTTACTTACCTTTTGTAGTCAACTATTTACATCAAATATGAACTCAAGCATTTCATTAAGCAGCACCACAAGGCCCCAGCAGAGAATGGGAAAATAATTTTCAGCACAATGTGAAGACTTCAAGAAACTGGACTTTTGCCTGAAGACCTTGACAAAATACCAGGAAGTACTTCCAAGCAAAGTGATTGCACAAACAATGCCTGCAGCTGACTTATGGCAGATTTGGGACTAGGATTGCAACTGTCCTTGTTCCTGTTGTGTTGTTATTGACTCTATAATTTAACTTGGTAGGGAAAAATGATTGCCCATTTGATCCATTTTGACAAAAGGATGCCTTCAGTAAAATGTGTTTATCTGCACTGCAAAAGGTAGTATAACTTAATTTGGCTCTGTATTAGGTACCTTTTGCTGCCACTGATCTTGTCCTGGATTTGATTTTGCTTTTTACTGGCCCAGCATGACTTCAACACATCTTTTACAAGAATCTGCCTACATGTGTTATGATTATTTTAAGAGGAACTCTGTGTATTACAAGCCTGAGATGCTGCTGCTGCTGAGGCTTCAAGTGGCCTGTAGTATTTACCTTGCAAGGCAATCCCTGTGCTGCTGAGCGAGCTGCTTTATCTCAGCATGAAAGCCCTTCTTTTAAAAATGTTGCTGATCTGACAAAGCATGGGGAAACTCTTCCAGAGAAGGGATCCTTAAAAAAGTTGCTTGCAACAATTTTTTGTCTCTCAGTACAAGCAAAATAAGGTAGAAATGCACAGTTGCTGGTCTTTTTAGGACCTAAGGTGATTGTATTGCTGTTACAATGTCTGAGTTTCTCAGCAGTACAGGAATAGTCAAAGGCCTGAGACACATCTCCAATAGAGAAAGCCTACCCAGAGATTCTTCATCTGATTAGGGCCAAGTTCTGTATGGTAGCACATGTAATTCCTTCAGTTTACTGATCTGAGACTTCTCTTTCTGAGTAGGCTCTTAATTCTGCCTTTAACTGCTCTGTGTTGATATAATAGCATTAATTTGCACCCCAGCTGCTCCAGGAGGGAAACTGAATCAACAAATAAATGAACATTTTAATCTACCTGTTGCACTCACTGAAAATATTCCCTGCAGTAACCCTGTTTCTTGTTCCCTCTGAAATTTTGAGAGAGCATCTCTCCATCCCTCCCATGGTAACAAAAATAAGAGTTTGCCTCTGAATTCAGCCTCTATCGTCTCTTGTTCTAGAAGGCTTGTCCTGTTCTCAGACTTTCACTCCATGGTAAGAAAGATGGACTAGTCTTTTCAGCTGGGAAGACTTGAGGTGGCTGTATTTTTGAGCTGGCTGACATTGTTTGCTTAGGTTTTTTCCAATTTTTCTTTAATAGGTGTTAACTTTTAATTTTTTGCTAGAAAACATGTTCCTGATGCTTGAAACCAGCAGCAAGGCTAAATGGTCAAAACTCTTGAAACATATTAAGTGACCATTAGTATTACAGTATCTCCCAGCATAAAGAAAAAATCAGTTTCACACTAAAAAAATTTAGCAGTTGGTCAGTTCTAGGTAGTAAGACTGACTTCAGCAAGGCTTCAGAAATATCTGTGTTGAAAAGGTTATTTTGTTTGCTTTAACTTTATTTCAGATATGTACCTTACTATGGATTCCCTTCACAACATTTCTACCAGTGTTCAACAATATACATGAACAGAAGAGATCTTTAAAACCTAGCTGTGACATGTGCAAGCTTTCTTTTAGTCACAATGATTGTTCCTTAGTATTATCTTCTGCTTATCAAGGATGTTCTTTGCTTCTACAGATCCAAACGTTGACCTTTAAACCATAAGATGCTGAACTTGACAAGTGGTTTTATTTCTGACAATGTTTTCAGAGACAAAAATATCACTGATCCTTTGCAACGTGATCTCTGTCCATTGAAAAAGAACACAAATTCCAAGAACTGCTTTGGAATTAGGGGAAAAAAATTAAGACCTTGTGTCCTTTTCAAATAGTGCTGATTGCCAATTGACAAGAAAAAAATAATCCTCTATATTTTGATGTGCTTTTCATTCATAATAGCAAGCAAATGTTTAAAAGAAGTGGTGGATCATATGTGAAGTACTGGAACTCTATAGAGCATTATCATGAGATGCAAAGAACATCACAGATTTGCCACTAGATGTTTCTCCTTCCTTCTTGGTTCATCCCATTTGCTATGGCAGGCACACATCAGAAAGCTCATTCACAAAGGTGAATACCTGCATACACTGCAGGGTTGCAGCAGTTCTTACAAAAATGCATGTCCATGTGCCTGTGTCAATTCACTGTCTTAAAAATAAGGAGCAATTTAGCAATTAATTTTCGGAACAGGCAGTTGAAGATTAGTGTACACTGGGTGGACATTTGTGCTAGGATAATTCTAGAATAATAATTTGTGCTAGAATAATGAATGACTATTTGAGGCTCAGTGGTTTTGCTCTTGCTAAGCCTGATTTCACATTTCCATTTAAAAGTCCTTGTCAAAGTCCTTTCTCTGTTGCATGCAAATGTGCAGAAAGCAGGAGGAAGTCCCTTGAAAGGGACATAGTCTTTAGTTGTTCAAATCTTGTCTCATCCTTTGATCCTTCTACAGGTGATATACACAATTGCTTAGCACCTAGGTATTTAAAATTACTATGGTTGAACTCTCTGCTACATGATGGATGGATCATTAATGCTTTGCTCCAGGAAAAGGAGAGCTTGGTTGTAGCATTCTTTTTGATACAGGCCCCGCGTTAAGATTAATCTTTCTCACATTTCGTTTGCAAAATGAAGTTACTCTATTCCGATATTGCAGAGGTGATGTGGATGATACATTGCTAGGTAGCAGTGGCTTTTAGATACTAGAGGAATGCATAGCAAGCACTTTGATTGGAGACGTAGTTGTGTTCAATAGACAAACTGGTGGCTGATCACCTCTCTAAAGGGATCCATTTCTACATCACAGTGCCAAAAAGGCTGAGGATTACATATTAATATGTGTGTGTGTGCACGTACAGTGTGTTTATGCATTTATGTATATGCATGTGTGCATAGGTATACATATTTTAATATAAATTTATATATGCACATATACTTCTTATAAACAAGGATGAGGACAGAATGAGTGTCATTAAAGACTATGCTTTGCATGTGGGTTTACAACATTGGAACATCCTGCAAGAACGGGGAAGTATCTCAGTATGAGGTGGTGTTGCTACTAATCTCAGAGGAGCTCAGCTTTCCAGGCTCATGATCCACACATGATCAGGACTTTTTCTCCTCCAGCTCTAGAAAATCTGAATTATGTTTGTTCTTTATACATTTGAATTGAACTGAGCTTAGGCAGGCAAGTGGGATGTTAATCTCAAGGGAACTGAAACCCTAGCTGTTGATGCTCTTGTTTCCAGGAAGCTATCTTGCCTATTATTTCTAGGTAGCAGTTCAGCAAGTTTCTGCCAGAGAGGACTCTGGTATTGCTACTTTTGTCTGGTATTTTTAAGTGATGTTTTACATCCTGTCATCTAGGAAACCAGCTCCTTAATAGTCATTAGCAGATTTCTCAGGATTTCCAGGCTAAATTGGCTTTAATAGTAAACTTCTCTAGTACTTTCTGTTCTTGCATATTCATTCTTCATGTCTGGCTTTCAAATCTCCACATATGCTCTGAAAGGCTTTCACCCAGCCTATCTCCAGGATGTGCTCTAATGGCAGCAGTTCTACTACAAGGAAACACTTATTAATAATAATCAAGTTACCAGCATGTTCCTCTGTGTGGGAAGTGAAAGTGGAGAGCTCTGTCTTTAGGCAGTCTCTTTTTACGAAGTAGAGATACAATTTTCTGCCAGAATAACTGAATCAAGCAAATCAGCCCACAGCAGCAGCGCAGCTCCCTACTCCCTACTCTCCTCTCCTACCTGGAGGAGAATACCTCCTTTGGAGTAGGCTAAGGGTGGTGGCAGAGTTATGGCAGGAAACATAAGGAATTTGGGGACAGGCAGCAGTATTTCAGTGTAACTGCAGTGAAAATAGTAAAAAAGGATTGAGAAGGAGTGATTATTTAACATGTGCAAGCATATTGGGCTAGATCAGTGTCTAGAGGATCTGCAGCACTCAAGGTCTTAGTCTGAACCACCCATGTATGCCTCTATGAAATAAGCTGACTTCAAACTCCCTGGCTTTAGTTTATGCCAGGCTTTCACTCCTTATCCAGCATTCTTTTGGGTAGTCTGAATTATGTGTATATAAGGACTCTAGTGTGCCAGGTCACACACAGAAGAAATCATGACTGTTTTAAGAAAGATGTGAAAAATAATGACCATTTTTCTATGCCAAGGAACCATGTATAACTTATGCAAAAAATTTCAACAGATAGAGCTCAGGCCGTACTGTGCAGTCATGAGGTTATTACAATCAAACTGCCACTACATTGTGTATACACATTTCTAAAAAAAGGCATCTACGTGATGCTGCGTACCTTCATTGTGCTTTCCTTTTTATGTATTTGTAAATAGCTGTGCACTATGTCATATAAGTATCTTTAAAGATAACGTCCTCCATAAGATGATTCTTTGACTGGAGAAGTGACATATTTGTTATAATCTCTTCCCTTTTTGGTCTCTTTCACTAAAAGTTCTTGAACTTCAGCTTTATTCAGCCTTACATGTCTTCTCAATCTCGCTTGCATCTTGTGATCTTATGTGGCCAGTATTGTAATAACAACCATCTTACTGTCTAAAATGCCACTCTCTTTTGTATTCTGTAAGTTACAGGTAGAATACTTTTCTTATCCATATAGCCCTCCATACCCTTACTATCTTTTGACCTTTTGCTGGATTAACAATCTCCCTTACATAAACATGGTAAGGCAGGTGGTATCCATGATTACTCATGCTTGAGCTTAATATTCCCCTCCAATTAAAGCCAATTGATTAGCAAGGGAATCAATTAATTATTGCTCATAAAATCCAGCCAAGCTAGAAAGGACTTTTGAATAACATTCAATATGCTATGAATAGCAGAAAACATCTGAGTGTGCTGAAAGTTTATCTTGTAATGTTAGCAGATATGTGATATCTGCTTTTAGTGTGATATCACTGCTTTTAGAATTAATACTAAATTTAACCTAATACAGAAAACTGGTCATGAAGTTTGGTTCTGTGTTTCTGAGAATTTCCAATACCAAGGACGAGGTGACATTTGTATTACTGTGAGTCTAAGTGCATTTCAATCTGGAAAAGTTTGTTCTAGATTTCTGGAAAAAAAAACCCAAAGAAAAATGAGAATGGTATGTGAAGAAGATGAACAGAATTATGATCAAGGCAGAAAAGACTGTCCTGGAAGATGTAAGGTGCTTGGCAATATGGGTCACTGAAGTCAGACATCAAAACACTAGAGAATGAGACCTGGGCAATTTTTAGTATTGATAGAGATTTGGTCACCCAATACATTTGAATCAGAGTGAACAGCACTCTATATTGCTAAGACTTCAGTAAGACATCACAAAATCAAATAATACCAGGGATGACTGAGAAATATTCTTTCAGTTTCTTATTGGAAAACTACATAGAGCCATTTTAAAAATCACATCCACTGTGGGGGCAGGGAGGAAGCTGTTGCTTCTTTACTCTTGAGAAAGCTCCTGTGTTTGTTAACAGCTCTGTACACATTTTGTAGGTAGAGTATTTTCAACATTTTAAGGGTGGAAAAGTCTGTTAAAATAACTTTGTTCCATTTGCATAGCTTTGGCCAGCTGGTAATCATTTGGAAGTAGGTGACATGTATGGGAAGAAAAAGCAACTGTGGCAGGTTATCTTCTCCACTTTCTCTTGAGAGACAAAGGATGAGTAAATAGGTCTTCATTTACACACAGAACCTTCTTCCACATCAGTTCTGTTCTTTATTATGACTGTTTGTACTTTCTGATTTGCCAGAATCCTACATATTGAGCAGAAGATAGGTGATATTTTAGGAAATTTCATCAGTGGGAGAATACTTTTTTCTCAAATGCCATGTGTCTTGTTGCTTCCTGGTATGGATTTCTATAACTAAGAATTGTTAGAATGAAAACTGGAAAGATGTTATGGTAGTTTTTAGTTAGTTAGCTCACCTGCCTTATTTGCTGTAGGGACTTTTGATTCCCTCTCTGACTCTAAAGTTCATTGTGACCAGGAGTGGTGCAAGAGATCCCGTACTGCTGTAGATGGGCTTAAAACAGTTTACACAAATGCAATGGTAACTGGAGGCTTGGGAGACCTCCTGCTGTGACAGAATTTTCCTATTCTGAAGCAGGCTTTGCAATCGTATTTGCAGGGGTGGGGGGAGGCGCGTGTGTGGATAAAATGTTTCAGACCAGAAATGTATTTGTTCAGTGTATATCATGCGTAGAACTTCTTCTCACAGCACTTTCACTACCCTTCACCATTTAACTGGTTCATGGATGTCAGATCTGGAATGGACTTGTCTTTGATGAGCTATCTGCAGCAGAGTACAAAGTATGCTTCTTCATTTGCATGCATTTTCTCAGAAGGTAAAAAATGGATCATTTCAATGTCAAGTGCCAGATACATGCTACTCACTGGAGGCTCAGCTGAAGACATAGCAGGACACAAAACTTAATACATAATAGTGAACCTCCCCATTTGTTAAAAGAAACAGTTGCAGCTGAGATCAGAATGCATTATAAACATCAGAAATGTGTGGAATGCATAGGAAGAGTGACGGCAAACCCAATTATTTGGTGGATTGCTGATTGAGGTGATTGGTCTTTCTGTTGTGCTAATTGTGAATAGGTTCACAGAGAAGGTGATGTATCTTGGATTTGAGCTAAATAAGGTAACTTTTATTGAATACAGAAATTGTTAGTTACATTGTAGACATGGATGATTTGAGGAAATAGCAGGACATAAAATCACACTACTAACTATCTCATTATTTTGATTTTGTTTCTTCTTCTTCCAGCCTGATACTTTCTGTCCTCTGTGGGTGGTTTAGATTGGTCTTTAAATTCATATTGTTCAGGGAGATTCTTCAGTCATTTAGCTATCTGCTATGGCGTATGTCATAGAGCCTTGCTCAGTACAATTAATATCATATTTACACTAAACTCTCTTTTTTTTGTCTCTGCTTTGAAACTGATTTCAGATCTTTCCAGTTCATCACAGACACTTTCTTTTCCAATCTTTGCAAAACTAATTCTCAAATGTTGCTTCTCTGTAGACATGGATTGCCTCTATGTAGATTGCCTTAAACAGTGTACTGAGGCACCCAGTAGTTGTTAGTCTCTACTAAACAGACTGGAAGTCTGGAATCCCACCAGTGATCATAGAGGGGAGGTAATTACAGTGATGCAATTCAGAAACATTACTCTTATTTTCTTTTAGCAGTCTTAAATGCTAAATTGATCATTTGAGACATACCAAATGTCAGAATTAAACTTGCCTTAGGTGACTTTAATTCAGCTCTGTTGTGTGTGTGTGTTATGATAGTTCTTAGTGACTTGATCTGAAATAGCTTTCTCTTGAGAGTTCTGTCTCAGTGTCTGGAGTGGCTGGTTCTCACAAAATTATTTTTCATCTGTGTGAATATGAACTTTACGTATAATCTGTTGCATTTTACTTAAAGTCATCTTTCAAGACAGAACTGGGTTTTTTATACAAGCTTTTTTACACTCATTATTGTTATCACAGCTGTGATTTCTGAGCACTTATTTACCTCTGCTTTACCTATAAAACAGGAAGAAAAGGCTTAATGTCATACTCTTTCCATATTTTTTCCTTTTTCTTTATTTCATTCCCAGGACCCACCAAGATTTAAGTGATGTATTTCTTCTGTATTTTCTTTCAGTTATTTTCTGAAGACCAGGAGATACAAAGAAAAAAAATCAAATAAAATACCTATTTTCTAAACCTTAAAAATTTAAGGTAAAAATTAATGAAGCTATCACTGTATCTTTTCCATATTTCCATGCTGCCATTCTGTTTTTCTGCAGATACTTGCCAAACATCAAAGCAAATACTTTTTAGTTTTGAAGAAACTAAAAAGAAAGCAAGATTTCCTGAGGGGTTTTATATTTTTTTTAAAAAGTAGTCTCTTTCTTCTTCTTAGTAGTATTGCTGTTTCACAATCTTGGCTGGATTTGGCAGCAATATTAATCTTATTGAAGAGTACTTTAAAGTCTGATAAGAAAGATAAATC
Source organism: Aramus guarauna (assembly GCA_013400195.1). Lineage (NCBI taxonomy): Eukaryota > Metazoa > Chordata > Aves > Gruiformes > Aramidae > Aramus > Aramus guarauna. The sequence continues at coordinate 22,760 of VXBL01000577.1, forward strand.
AAAACAAAACAGCTTCTGGCTTTCAGGTTTTGCATTAAAAACATAATCTATGAAGACATGACTGTAACACTAGAAAGAACTATTAGCCTCAATATCCAGAGGATCTCAGAAACTTAAAATACTCTGGATTTTGCAGGAGCAAGTCAGATGGTATTTTGAGACAAAGAGAATAAGACCAACAGGGTGACCTGAGGACTAAATTTAATCATTTGGGAATAATGATGGGGCATTATAAATTTCAAGTGATTCATTCATAATTCTCTCTGCTGTGCATTGAAATAATCCTCTGAGTCAACTTACTGTTAAACTCATTCCCAAACTCCGTGGAGAAGAAAGTAATTTAAATCAGCTCTAGATGAATCTGTTATGCGTGCAACCTTCTTTAATTTTTGGGTGGTCAGTTTTAGCCAGATGAAGCTGAGTTTTCAAGGAAGGTAGACTCTGTGGTTGACCATCAGTGTTTCATGGAGCTCTAGGCACTGTTTACCTCTCTCCACCACCTTGAATCAAACTTACAAAGTGTCAGGTAAGATGTTTAAAAAATAATTTGAACAGATGTGTTGTGAATGCATTGGCAAGAATCTTTACCCAAACTGCAATTGTTAAATACTTTTGCAAGATTACGTGAAAAAAATAAATTTTCTGATTTGTTAATGGCTTCTGCATAATGATCTTGTGACTACAGTATTTGACCTCGAAGGTAAGAGAGATTCACTCCCAGAATAAGTACCTGCTGTGATAAAAGTGTAGCACACAGCAGTCACCAGGTAGTACACAGCAAAAATCACATCAGCACACATCTGAGTAGTGGAGAAAACTATTCACCCCAAAAACCGCTGCAGTTGATACAAAGAAAATACTAAACTTGTGTAGAAAGGTAGTCTGAGTTGTCTGAGATGCAGAATCACTTTTCTGGTAACTAACTCGGGGAGAAATGAAATAAGTATGTTTTCTCTGAAAAAAGAACAAACTCCACCAACACCAAAAAAACACATATGTAAGCAACTGCAAGAGGGAAAAAAAAAATCTCAAGAAAATGCTTACTATGAACCATCTACACAGAAAAAACAGCATCAAATATTTAGACAAATATTGCTCATGAACAGATCAGACTTTTTTCCCGGGAGTTCACAAGGGTGTTTCTGGCTCTTAGTGCATTTTCTGTGTCCTTTCTCTACAACAGATCTTCAAAGGTAGGAAAACTTTTTCTCAAAGGCATTCTTAGATACCTTCCATGTTGGGCTGATTTACGGAAGCATGCTAAAATAAAAGCATAGTCCTGTCAGTACACTATCTTTTGAATTGCTTTTTATACATTAAAGCTATTAGTTGACACACATTGTTGATCAGGCTTTGGCAAGCGTGGTAGAATTTATCTGTTTTGTCATAGAGTACAGTGAGGTTTTCATAGACTGGATTTCAAAGGACTATCAGTGGAGAGGGATGTGGGAAGAAATATTAATGAAGGAGTAAATATTTTCAAAACAAAAGAGGTATCTGTCTCAGAAGTCCCCCTTTCACTCTTCCATGCTTGCCTTTAGCTGTGAACACTGGTAAGGAGTTTTATGTGGAAATTAAACTGAGAAAATGTAGGAATGGGGAAAAAAATGTTCTTGTTTGAAGATTGTTTCTTCACATGTGCTGGACTCCTAGTGCCACAAAAATCAAAAGCATTTTACCCAAGACTTAATTATCAGCTATCTGTGCATAAAGCAATCCGCTACTTGTCTGCTCATAATCACCATAATAATCACTTTCTTACTTATTTGTTCCAGTTTCCATGTAATGTGGAAATATGATCTCCTACTCTGAGGCAGGCTAATTAGTGAGCTAAATTTAGATCTGCTGTTCAATGGCATAAGCAGGAGGGGTTTGGTAATCAGAGGTGGACAAGGCAACTAGTTTCCCCACTTCCCAGGTACCACTGGAAATGTCTTAATGCCCCTGTATTGAATTCCTGGCTTGTATCTTGGGGATAAAAAGCTTCTCTCTCCCTGCCTTTCTTTCCTCTGAGAAGTCCAGACTGCGCTCCGATTTGGAGCGAGACTGTTCCTCTCACAATATTGAGTCAATGTGCAGAACAAAGGAGCATCCTAGTGCTACTGTTAAATCTGTCAGGGAGAAATTTCTTCTAAGATTAATCGCTTGTACAGAAATTCACATCACAGGGCAACACTGGCACACTTTCAGCTATGTTGTTTCTCCATTATAATCTCCATTTCTTGGCTCTCTGATGGCCTTTTGCAATGAGGACTGATTTGCATTCCAGTTCAGTCATCTTCTCTGAGGGATTTCAACTAAGCAACTATGAAATGAAGTCCTTGTGTAGGATAGGAAACTCAAATAGTAGTTTCCAGGAAAGATCACAAGACCAGGTAGGAATCAGTGCCCAACCCAGGTTGACCTTGCTCAGGTTCACCAAAATGTGCTTGCATCACGCTTCAGACGTAGTGCTGATGCAAGACAACTCTTTAGTGAGATGACAAAGTGGAGCATAAGGCTAGGGAAGAACTACAAGCATGAGCTGCTGAAGTCACTCCAACAAACATTCATATATATAATCACAGCACTTAACAGAATTCATTAACTCTGATGTAACATTGCATGTCAATGTGTTGTGTGTATGGGACATTTTGACACATTTCACACACATTCATGGCATTTCAGCAATGCAACGTAGGATAACAGTCATAGCATGTTTGGGGGAGGTAGAGGCTGGCTAGCTTTGGGAAACATGCCATCAAAATCAGGAAAGCCTGAACACTTGCAGTAGCAGTGATGAAGGGACATGGGTAAAAGTCCATGTGAAAGGATGTTGTTCTGATTGTCTTTCTTCCCTATATGGCTCTTTCATGTGCTAGGTGAAAAGGCATAAAAAGAAAAAAGTGGGTATTTACAAAAAATATCTGTATGTCAGAAGAGGGAGCGAGCGATATACCAGTCAAGTTTCATTTTGGATGTCAGAGTGATACTTGTAAGCCAGTAAGTTCACACTAGAAAAAGGAAATTCTCAATGGTGCATTGAATCCAGAGATATTGTAAATAACTTTGCTAATTATACTCATATTCAGCATGATAGACTACTGTAAAATGATCTAAACATGTGCTCTAGTCTTTGCCCTAAACTAGGAGCAAATAAGAACAGGATGAGGTCTGGCTGGCCTGTATTCTTAGTTAAGTGAGTTTCAGCAAAATTGTGGCCTAAAGTAGGGCTATCACAATATCATTGCATTTGAAAGGAAGGAAACCTCTGGAGATTACCTAGTCCAAACTCCCTGTTCAAAACAGTGTTATCTACAGCAGGCTGGCCAAAACCATGACCAGTCAGGTTCCAAATATCTCCAGAGATGGAGACTTTACAATCTCTCTGGGAAACCTCTTTCAGTTTTTGACCAACCTTACAAAGTTTGGGTTTTTTCCTCAGATATAAGTGGAATTTCCTTTAATTCAGTTTGTCACTGAGTACCACCAGTAAGTCTGGCTCCGTTTTTTCCTCAGATATAAGTGGAATTTCCTTTAATTCAGTTTGTCACTGAGTACCACCAGTAAGTCTGTCTCCATCTTTTTTACTGCCTTTCTCCCATCAGGGATTTATACACATGTATAAGATTCCCCTGAGCCTTCTCTTGTACAGGCTGAAAAGTCCCAGCTCTCTCAACCTCTCCTCATATGAGAATATTCAAGTCCCTTAAAAATCTTCATGGCTTTTTGATGGACTCACTCCAGGATGTCCATGTCCCTCTTGACACTGGGGAACCCAAGACTACACACAGTACTCCTAATGCTGCCCCAAAATTGCTGAAGAGCAGGATAGAATCACTTCCCTAGATAAAGCTGCTGCCTGCACTTTACCTAACCAAGCTCAGGATGCTGTTACCCTTCTTTGCCACAAGGCATGTTGTTGATTCATATTCAACTGGGTGTCCACCAGAACTTCCAGGTCCTTCTCTGCCAAGCTATTTTCCAGCCAGTCAGCCCCTAGACTGTACTAGTGCATGACATTCACAGGTGCTGGACTTGCTACTTCCCTTTCCTGACACAAGGTTCCTGTTGCTCTATTCCTCCAGTCTTTTGAGATTCCTTTGAAAGACAGCACAAGCATTTGGTCTACAAACAACTCCTCCAAGTTTCTGAAATATGGAGAAATCATACCCTAATGTGTTCTGTGTTCTGTGTCCATCCCTATTCATTATGCTTTAGAACTGTGTTTCAGTATGAACTTATTTTATGGGAATTTAGTGAGACATAAGTTAGTCATACTTATTTGTGTGTTAGCATAGACTGTTGTTCCCACAGATGTCATTCCTTTTTGCAAGCAACACAGAAGTAACCATAATGCAATAACGTTGCCCTTTTTAAGGACTGTCTCTTGAGTTAAGTGGAGAAATTATTTCTCGTATATATTATCCATTGAAAGGAGACCTAAATTCCCTTTAAATTTTCTACAATATAGTTAAAATTATTCAATTGTTCTCTAGAAAGTTTTCTTGTAGCAAGGAACTGTAAAAGTAAATAGTTTGTGTTCTGTAACTCAAGGGTGCTGAATACAGAATAAAACATATATCGGCATATATACTTACATATCTTAAAAAATAGGTTTTATGTGTATGTTATTAGCCTGATGCTTATTTAAGCAGAACACAAGATGTTCTACTGAAATAGCACTGTGAGAAGTGCATCCTTACAGCAATGAAAACTAACCCCATACTGGGCTGCATTAGTAGGAGTGTAGACTGTAGAGGGAAGTAATTATTGCCCTCAGCTCTGCAATGCTGGGGCAGTATATGCCATACTGTGATCAATTTTGGCATCAACAGAGAGATTGGCAAACTGGGGAGAAGTCAGTGGTGACCACGCACAAGACTAGAGCACCTGACATATGAGGTGAAGGGAGCTGGGCTTGTCAAACCCTTAGAAGAAAAAGCTCAGGAGGATCTTATAGATGTCTTCAGGTGTTCAACTAAGAGCAGACACCATTGGAGGGTCAAGAGGCAATAACCACATGTCGCAGCAAGAGAAATTCTGATCGTTCATTGGAAGAAAAAAAATTCACAGTGATATTAACTGCTGGAACCAGCATCCAGACAGCACCGGAGTCTTTCTATCTGGGGAATTCCAAAACTGGATGAGGCCCCAAGGAAATAGATAAAATTCTGAATTTGACCCTCCTTTTGCAGAGGAAGATGGAGTAGAAAGACCCAGGACAGACCATTGGTGTGATTTTCATGTGTTTAGTCTGCTTAAAGCACAGCTGGCAACTGTCAGAAGCCTGATCTGAAAGCTCTGAGGGCCCATATCCATGGCAGACAAATCGGAGCACAGAGGCCCTGCAAGAACACATAGCCAATCTCAATGGCACTCAAACTAGAGGTAAGAAAGAGGTCCATATGGCCAGGCCCAGTGGTACTCTTGTAACAGGAGGGAAACCCTCAAAGACAAGTGGATCAGGCCCCATGGGACAAGAATAAGGACTCAGAAGCTTTCTAATAACACAAGGTCAGGCACCATGAAACCTGAGTCAGGGAAAACAGGTCTGAAACCCATAGTACAGGGGCCCATGGCACTCAATTGAGGTGAAAGAGGGGAAAGGGCCCTGCAAGAGAAGAGGGCCAAGACCCACGGCACTCTGCTCTGGGGAGAGATGCACTCAGGGAGCACAGATAGGCAGAGCAGGGCAACGAGGCTGTGCGGGACCGGAGGGAGAAGCCCCATGACACTTGGCTAAGGACAGCAAGAGGAACCGGTGGGCATAGCCCCAGGAAAAGGGGGGAGAAAGCAGCACAGGTGGGGATAGCAATGCTACCTGCACCGTTAGTACCACCAAGACTTTTTCTGCATTTTTCAGGCCTTTTATTTTCTTTTGCTGCCTAATAATCAGACTGAGAGGGCCGCGAGCCCTTGAGAGCCAGTGCGTGCCCCAGCTGCTGGCCCAGCC
>VXBL01000583.1:0-24465 GCA_013400195.1 Aramus guarauna
GGAGCTGCGGCCGAGCCGGGAAACCCAGCGGGGGGGGGCGGCAAACGGGAGCGGTGCTGTGCGTGTGGTGCCGCCCGGCGCTGCGGCCCCGGCGCTCGGTGCCGTCCGTCCGTCCGTCCCGGCCTCTGCCCCGTCCGTCCGTCCCGGCCTCTGCCCGAGCGCTGCCCAGCTGCGCGCTCCGGTGTTGTGCGCTGTGAGTGTCGCGGCGTTTAGTTCTGGCCTTGTGCTGAGCGCTTTTTTCCTGAACCAGCCCGGACAGTGAAAGCTGTGAAGATGCAATTTTTGCCCCTAAATCCCAAAGAGCAGAAAGAAATCCAAATTAATTTTGGGTTGTTCCAAAACTCCTGCGTTGGTATATTTTTGACCTGTGAGTCCCTCAGAAGGTGGGATACCATAAACTTTAAAGCCGTAACGACTTCTGGGGAAGCGCTAAGTGTGGGTCTGTGTTGTCCTGCCTTAAACGGTGGGTCGGAATGGTTCCTAAATCACCCCGGTCTAGGGAACACAAAAAGTGGTCGATGAACAGAGACTTGCTTAGCTGTGATCTTGAATGCAAATGCGAAAAGAATATCCTCTTCCTTACGCAGTAAGAGTCTTGTAAGTGATAAATAACACTAAATAAAGTGCTCTGCAGCGAGTCTTCCTCTCTTACGGAGCTGATGTTCACCTGCAGAGGCCCCGGGATCTTTCTGCAAAAGGACTTAAGTCTGGCGCTTGCCTGAGTTCAGTAAGGTTGTCTGTGTCCGTTTATTAACTGATTACTTGATTTGTATCGTTTATTCCATATGCAGTGCGTAATGTATTTAAAAATTTAAATGAAATGGTTTTCAGCTCGCTCTTCTGAGCGTGTCTCCTTTGCAGGCATAGGGCAGTAGGCTTTTAAGGGAGGTGGGTGTTGGTCGTATTTTAGTCTCTAGTCCCGGCTCTGCAGAGAGAACTTGTGGGGCAAGTTCCACGCTTAGTGAAACTCCTACTTGCCTGTTGAAAGTTGTACATTTTATTTTTTGATTGACTTGTGTGTGCAGCCCACAGTGATTAGCCAGCTATATCCCTATATAAAGTTAATGTTACATGGGTGTCATAATTGTGTAGATGCCTGACACTTCTGTATCAAGATACAAAGAGTATTTCACTAATGGAAATCTGAACGGTATTAATTTTACTTTGGAAGGAACGCAGTGTTGAAGTTTTTTATTTTTGAAGGGTTTTTTATTGCTTTGTATTAGCAGCGTGAACATATTTAAATAAAAAATCTAAATTTATGCATGCCGTGAGCCGACAGGTATAGGTCAGCTACGGACTAGGCCTTGTGCCTTGAAATCTTGTTTCAGCTTGGAGTGAACATGGGCTTCGTCCCGTTGCTGAACCGAGCGGGGAGGTTTTATGTCACGCTGTCGGCCTGAGTCTGCTTAAATCTTGATGACAACTCCTAGCCATGAACCAGGTCTGTGCCCTGAGCTTCTAGGAATTCTTTAACAAGAAACTTCAATTTACAGGTTAAGTAAAGAAATCAGCAGAAACTCAGCATAGTTACCAGCTTTTTTGCATGTGTCATGTCGCTGTTATGGTGAGTGATGTGTGTAATGGTAAAATGTTAAAAATAAATCAAACTGTTGGATATCGTGTCTGTTTTGGGTGTCCTCAGCCATCTAGGGAGTGACTGCAGGGAAGGTGGAGGAGAGCCACCGCTGGGTGGTTACGGCTGGAGGCAATCAATGCAAGTTGGAGCAAGGGCCATGTAGGTTAGATACGAGGAGAGGGCTCTTTGCAGGAGGTGGTCTAACGCTGGAACCAGAGGCCCAGAGGTGGGGGAAACCCCATCTGTGGCTCGACCAGCCAAGGCTGAGATCAGCCTGATCAAGCTTTGAGAAGTGACCCTGCTTTAAGCAGGGGTTTGGGCCAGGTCACCTCCTGAGGTCCCTTCCAACCTGAATCGCTGGAGTCTGACACACGTTCAGTCTTCATTTGTACCGGAGTGGTTTTGTACATGTGTCGTGAGGGTTCACTCTTTCATATACTGGTGTGCTTTTGGAGTGAACTGGATGCCTTTATATGCCATAAACTCATGTAAATTAATCCCAGCACCCCAGCCTGGTGTGGGTGGGCAGGGACCTCCCAGCCCCTCCAGTGCCACCCCTGCCATGGGCAGGGACACCCCCCACTAGCCCAGGTTGCCCAAAGCCCCATCCAACCTGGCCTTGAACACTGCCAGGGAGCCAGGGGCAGCCACAGCTTCTCTGGGCACCCTGGGCCAGGGCCTCAGCACCCTCCCAGGGAAGGATTGCTGCCTCACAGCCCAGCTCCATCTCCCCTCCTGCAGCTTCAGGCCATTCCCCCTGTCCTGTCCCTCCCTGCCCTTGGCACCAGCCCCTCTCCAGCTTTCCTGTAGGCTCCCCAATGAGTATGTATAATCTGAGATAAAATTCAAATGTTGACATAGGTAAATGGTTTTGATGATATTCTGTTAATTGGAAAACTAAAATTAAAATAGCTATTAGTCTCTTGAAATGGGTGCATGCATTTGTTCATTTTCCAATGTATCTGCTTTTATGAGCAGGAACTCTTTTGAAGTGGTGTTACATTCCTGTGAAGTGCTTTTTTTAAAAAAAAATTAAAATAGTACAGAATGCACCTGTTCTTAGTGATTATATTCAAGGAATAGGTTAATTAAAATGAAGGAACTAGTTACTAATGTTTGGAACGCAAACTCGGAAGGATGTGTTGACAAAGAGGATTCAGCCCACCATGATCCGTTGGGTGTTCTGCAGTTTATAAACCTGTTTACAGGCGTCCAACACTTGTGTGGGACTTTCTTGAAATATTACTCCACTCACTTCCTTCTACCTGGAAGTTTGTGTTGGTCACTTGTATCGGATTGCCGGGAAAGTGTTCCCGTGCTCGGCTATCCGTGCGCTGGAGAGAGGGGGCAGAAGCGGTTGCACAAGCAGTGGGATGGGGGTGGGTATGATACTTTCGTGTAATTCTCAGAATTAAGGCACGGAGTGTTTGCGGTGGCTGTTTCCAGTTTAATGGTTTAGCGTCATGTATTCAGGAGCTGTGCTTGGAAGAAAGTGACACTGTGCTCTTGCCACACTTAGCAAGAAAAGCTACTGACAGCGATGTTTCCAAATGTTCTCCCAAAATAGTATCTTGCCCAGCCAGCTGCTTCGTGCCCCCTGACATATGCTGCGTGAAATGTTGTTGCCAGCTCATCAGCAGTTGTTGCTCTTCTTATTTCCCATTATCTGTTTATGATTAAACAAAGCCCTGAACTCTGCTGGTGCTTTGGTTGTGGCCTTTCACTACTATTGCGTTGAAAACAAAGTGTGCTGGAAGTGTATTTATATTTTCAGAAAACGCAGTGCATTTATCATAGAGTGAAATACAGCTGGTTGGCATACAGAATCAGATTTCACTAACAGATACATAGCACATGCTAATTGGCATTAAAACATCTGATTATTCTTAGGTGAGAAGAGCAACAGATTTTTTTTCCCACGCAATTTTTGTCAGTCTTCCAAACTTTAGAGAAAATCTGTGGTTTAGAAGTTGGTATGGTAAGGTGTATTAGCCCTGTATTTAGTCTTATTACCTGTATTATTTTGACACTCTGTTTATCAATATGGTATATAAAGATATTCTGGACTTCAGTCCTCAACCTTAGACTGGCCTTTGTTTGCCTCAGCAGTTTGCTGCCCTTGTCTTTGCCCCGTGCCCCGCTCTCAGACCTGTCCCTGAGCTGTGCGCTGCAGAGCCCGCTTGCCCTGGGATTTTGTCATTTAGACTCTTTCTCCACCAAAGCGTCCTTGTACCCAGGCTCCTCCGTAAAGCAAGTCCCTTGCTTTGTGTCCAGCCTAATGTCCTAAAACTTGCGGTTCAGCCTTTCTCTCGTCTTCCTGCTCCCCCGAAACGCCAGTCCTCCAGGCAGCACCGTCGCCTTCCTCGCAGCCACCAGCCGGTCCCGTGCAGGGCTCCCTGTGACGCCTTGCAGCCGCCCCTGCCAGCCTGGCCGCGCTGATCCGTGGCGAGGGGAGCTCTTCCAGGAAGAAGCAGCACAACCTTTTTTCCTAGCACTAGTTTGGCTGCTGCCACACGTTTCATTTGTGTGTCAGGGATGGCTTCCCTATGAGGGAACGGAAGGGATGATGGCATCAGCTTTGCTCTCTGTTTACAGCTGCAAAGCAAAGTGAGCCCTAGTTAGTCACAATTTCTTTCCTGCTTACCTTCCAGTAGTACAGCCAGGCCTTTCACATGGTTGCTTAGAGAGGAAAGAATGTCAGGAGAAGGAAAGAAACACAGAGACCTTCGCTGCAGCTGACAGTCGTGCTGAATGTACCTTGGGAATGTCAGTGTTAGCTGAAAGCAGTGATTCTTTTTCCCCCAAAATAGAAACAGAAGAAACTCTTCGATAGCTGAATCACCTCCTCACTGAAGAAAATGTCCTATTCTGTTTTTCATGCTGTGATCCAGTAATTGCTCTCTGGCATTATAAGGAAAGATCTTGAGCTAAACAAAAACCTCAGGCAGCTTCTCAGCACTCTGTGAACACTTCTATAAAAACCACTTTTTCAGTCATGTCAAAAGTGTTACTGCTGGGAGAGGATCTTGGGAACGGTTGCTTCATGTGCCTGGTTGAGGAGCAACAAGAGTTTTCTACTAAATTACATTGGTGTGGATTTGAAAATGGTTTTGCATTTTACTCAGGACCAAGGCAGGGATTACATCTCATTTGGTGCAGTAACTCCCTGTTCCATAAAACCATAGTTGGTCGTAGCTAAGATTAAGTTTGGAGATTGCCTCCTAGTTTGGCCTTTATGGGAAAAAGAGGAGTGACTTCACCTTTGCCTTTCCTGCCCTTTTTCTCCTCTCAGGTCCCTTTTAGCACGTTGCAGTCAGCTTTGGCAGGCAGGCAGTAATTTTGATCAATCCTACAGCCTTTGTATTTTGGCTTGTAATTTCATTCCACACATGGACTCGTGGTTGGTAGTTGGCTTCTTTATTTAATTTTATTCTGTTTCCTGTAGCACTACAGCATCCCCAGCACGCCCTAGTCTCTCCTTCCGGCACGTTTCTCCTCCTGCACTGAAGCCTTCCACCGGTTGTCTTCACTCCGTGGTCTCTGAGGATGCCCGGGCAGCTGAAGCCCTTGTCTGGAGGCTGACGGACCCAGTTTCTCAGGTACCGCTGTCAGCAGGCCTCACAGCTCTGCATGTTGCCCCGGTCGCTCTGGTACAGGTTACTGGGCCATTCAGAGCGTGCTGTCACAGAAGCTGTATTTTCAGCTTCTTTCTTCAAAAATGAAGCCTCCTCTAGATCCCCTTCCCTGTCTCCTGCCCGCAGTGCCACTTTACTGAAGCAATGGGGTTGATGGCAATGGGTAAGAGTTGCTTTCGATTCTCCTTGAAGGAGGGTTACTTCCTCAGCGGTGGGTCATTGGACACTTAGCAAAATATGCTTACAGCAATTCCGTGGGGTTTTGCATGTGTTTGCACTCTTTCTTCTGAGTGATTTGGCTCATACAAGTAATGTTAAGGCACAGAGAACATGAAGTACGGCTGCGGACATGGTCGGTGTGTATGTAACGAGGTTGCAATTGCTTCGATCAGAGCCACCCTTCATTTTTACTTCTAAGATGAGTTTGGAGAGTGTGTTCTGTGCAGATGTAAGTCTGTTTCTGCATTTCAGTTTTCTTCCCTCGAAGCAGAAAAGTGCCAGCAAACCCTAGGCGGAGTTTCCTACGTGTGCGTTGCCCGCCGTCAGGTGAAGTCCTCAGAAGACCTCCCGTCCCGTGCACAGTTCTCCTCATTATGCAGCACTTGTTATGGGGGTTGTGTGGTTTATTTGCATGAAAGCTAGGAATTCCGCCTTGTTTCAAATTAGATTCATCTCAGTTAACTTTAAAGTTATTATTTCCTTTGACATAAGTGGTGCTTTGCTTTGTCCTGCCCAGAGCCAGTCCCTGCCATTTTGCTGCAGGGCTTGTTCATCGTGGTTGCAGACGCCCGGCATTGCAGAGGTGCTATCCGGTTCTTCCTCAGCTGCAATAGCTCTCAGAAGGAACTGGGTGTGTCAGGGTAGTCTCTCAGTTTAAAAGGGAGCCAAATGTTTGCAATTTTATTAATGTCATGAAAACCAAATAAATCTCTGTTTCGTCACTTGCTGTGTTTTCTGCCAGTGGTTTGGAAGCAAGCTGCCTGAACACGCGTGGTCTCTCATCTAAGTCGACTTGGTTTGGGGGTAGTCGGTGTCACCTCTCTGGGATGTGCTGGACATCCAGAGATGGCCCGTTCTGCTATTGTAAGACCTGTGCAGCTGATGAACTGTGAACATCTTGTTAAAATACTCATTTTCAAGTTACCTTTGAAGGGAACTTCTATTATTTGGTTTGAATGGAATTGCTCATCTCTCTGCTTCTCTTGGATTAAAGTAGAAATTATCTTGATTTCGCAAGTCGGAGAAGACGGATGTCAGAGAGAGAAGTCAATTAGTCACATCTGCGATAGCAGGATTTCTGTTCTGTGACACTTTGCGAAATGGCAAAGTCTCATTGCCACCCAGCCGCAGCTGTTCCACTCTGGGCAACTTCAATTAAAACTTCAGAATAATTCCAAACATCTCTGGGTTTGTCCGGCCTCGCCCAGATTTTAATTGCAACTTGAGCATTTGCCACTGGAGAAGAAAAGTTATAAACCTGTCACAACCAAGTTATGAGTCAGTTCTTCAGCTAGGTGTGGCTGCAGATACTCCACTCTGGCTTCTTAAACTCAGTCGTTACCACGGTTTAACAGTATGGCAAATTAAGGACGGTATAGAACTTACTCAGCTCTGAAGTATTTCTTCCTGCATGACACTGCTGTGGATGCTTGAGGGGGGATGAAAAGAACCACTTCTCTTTGAAAAGAGAATGTCTGAGTTCTCCTGTAAACATGCAAGTTAGGAAAACACCGGTTTAGTGGAACAGTGGAACAGGCTGCAAAGAGAAGCCTTTGCAAGACCTGTGTGTGCTGATGCACAGAAATGTAGGAAATGGCTTTTTTTTCTTGATGCAGCTTTTCTATTATGAGATAACGAAGGCCTGAATGGAGACTATTGTCTTTTCCCCTCTTACCATGCTGATGGCAGAGTATGATGTCAGGAGGGTCAAGAGACCAAAGGACTGAATTCATGACTTAAAAATAAACAAGATTAACGAGCCCTTCTGCATTCATTGCTGGCTGCTGGAGGAAATGCATGTTCTAGCAGCAGCGCTGTGGTGAACCCTCGGGGTGCTCTGCTCACCAGGCTTTGGTTCGGGACAGTGTTTGGTGAAACTCTTTTAACAACGTGGGTTTTAAGAGAGACGGGACTAGAGGAAATGGTGAAACCTTCTCGCGGCCAGACAGGTCCACTGCCTACTCTCTGTCCAACAGGGCCATGTTAAGTTTGGTTGGCTTCCGGACCTGTCATCCTCTTCAATTGATTGGCTTTTCTGTAAGAATTGAAAGTCTATTGAAAGTAACGTAAGAGCGTTTAAGCTACAGTGGAATAGTGGAGAAGAATCAGTGTTGGAGGAAGCAGCACTAACATATGCTAGAGCTAAGTCTGGTCGGAAGACTTGAGTACTTGAGATGTCGGCAGATATTGGTAACGGAATATGTGTTTTACTACAGGCTCGACATGGTGAGATTTTAAAGGATTGTAAAGTTCTTCTATCTCAGATCTGTCTGTCCTGTGCACCTTTTAGCATTAGCGGTGTGCGAAGAGGAGTAAATCCAAAGGAGCGAAAGCCGCCACGTGTGCTGTGGATAGTTTTATTGCCCCCCTGTGCCACTTTGGGAAGGGCAGGGGAGGCGAGGATGTTCCTGCTGGACAGGCAGGCTGCGTGCGGCAAGGCGCAGCTCGGAGTCGTGCCGGGAGCGGTGCATTAAGAGGGCTTTTGTGCTCTGGGCTGCGGAGGACAGCGGGAAGCGCAGTGCCCCGAGGGCTGCTGTCCCTGCACCAGCTGCTTCAGCGCCAGCGAAGCTCTCGGTGCTCTCCTGGCGCCAGGGAGGCTCGGCTCACGTCTGTGTACGCGCAGAAGTCCCTGCTATTCAAAACACGCGTGACAGTGGTGCACCGGTCTGCTACAAACTTCACACACACACGGTGCGGGTCAGAACATTAAACCTAAGTTTCTGTCAAGAGAAAAGTAACGTTATTTCTTATGGTAGTTAGAAACCTGTAAAGCGTGACAGGAATAGACTTGCAGGCCTTGAAATGGGTGCTGGGTTCTAACCCCTGCGCGACAGCCATGCACGTGCTCCCGGGCTGTCGTAGCGATGTCACTGCGCTGCAAGCACGGGAAGGCCAAGCATCAGGAGGAAAAGAGCCTAGCTGAGAGACCAGCAGCTCATCGCGCGTTCTTAGCGGCACAACAGCAGCCCTTAAACGTTCCTCTGCCAGAACACCTAATGTCACAGATAATCTAAGCAAAATTGGAGAGCCGTCACCATCATAGATATTGTTACATGTTGGCTACTGGTATTACTGGCTAGATGTTTCTGCTCAAACTGGGCAGCTAAAGAAAGGGCCGTTAGCGTCTGTCCTCCAGCGCTGAGTGACGCTGTGGCTGTGTCCTCGGCAGAACTGCTACTCCGGGCTTGCGCTGGGAAGGGAGCCAGGGCAAACAACAGTCTGGAGAAAAGGAACACAGGTATTTGCTAAAGAGTTGTTTCAATTATTTGAATTACCCTGTATTCTTACCACAAGCTCATAAAGTGTTTGCAGCCACTTCCCAGTTGAGGATTACTGACTGAAACGCTCCTAGTGTACGAGATTACAAGTTTTATTAGCAGCGCAAGTTGTCTCTACTTTTAAACTGTTTTTTTAAAGTCAGAATTCCAAACTGAAGCCTTTTGCACTGATTCATTTCAATGTCGTAAAACCTGCCGACAAAGGCATACCCGTTAAAACCCCGCGTGCTAAGGCTCTTGTTTTGTTGCCTTACAAGCCGTGGTTGGTTACCTGGGAAGATGCCTTCAGGGCGGTTTGCTGGGATAGGAGCTGCCAGGTCCAGGTCCGCTATCTTTGCTGGTTTGCTTTTGCTGTCGCCAATTTTAGCAGTACATCCAGCTTGTCCCAGTGCTCGGTACGCCTATGGTTAGTGCTTTTAAACTTTACTGCTTTTTGTACAGCGTTTCCAAGGTTTAACCTTTCTTCTCTAGCCACACACCAATATTTTTGTCAAAGCTCTCCTCAAACGTGGGCTGTTGGACCCGTCCGGCCGTGCATTGTTCCGGACAATGCAGAGTCCTGCTGCTGACGCCGGGGGTGCCACCGAAAAACGTGCGCAAGGCCATTCACAGGCTCTCCTGCTTTCAGCACATTAAAACCAGCCATCGTGCTTCTCATTTTACAAACCTGCTGCATTAAAACCTATTGCTATCTTAGCCATGCAATAACCATTAATTCTTGAAGCATCCCAAGAAACCCCCAAATCCCTCCTGAGGGCTCCGGCCCAGCGAATGTCCAGCGGGGAGCGAGGGAGCCCGGGGCCTGTGAGCCTTCAGCCTCCCAGGGCCGGGAGGAGCGGTTACATCAGCCAGGGGAATTATCTCAACTGAAAGGTCCTGCAAAAACATCTGTCCATTGAGAGCTTGAAAGCACTGCCCCGAGCAACGTTGCTGAGCGATGTCTGTCAATCCAGTTTAGTTTGGAGTTGGTCTTTGCTTTGTGTCCGTGCTATATGAACTCCTCAGTTACTTGTCTTGCACAAGTACTGGGTCCCAGCCCAAATTCTGCATCAGGGTTCAGGCACTCTGGCAGAAACTGAAAGAGAAGGTGGGTTCCCTCTAATCGAAGCAAAGTCGATCTCTCCAGTGATTCTACAGGTGTGGGAAGCAGTAGGGAGAGTTGGGCTTGCTGATCCACTACTGGACTTTTTATGGCAGACCTTTTTAATAGGAGGTTGGGCTGCTTAACATTCAGAGAAGGGAAACTTATTTTGAAGCACAAAGCCACATAACGCATTTCAGAATAAGTGCTGACCTAGGGAAGAGGGTGCGTGTATGGAGGGCTTGTGGACAGTCACGGCAACGAGATGGGTTTCTCGAGTGCTGTTCCTCCTGCCCATGAAATCCAAAGCAAATTACTGTTCCTGCCCGAGAGGCAAACTGATGGGGTTGGAAAAGCTGCCATCTCCCACCTGGCTGTTGAAAGCTTGTTGCTTCTGAGGAACAGGATGCGTTTGGTGTCTCTTTCCGAAGCTACCTGCCTGGAAATGGCTTAGCAGCTTCTGTGGACGTAGGTTGTTGTATCTCCTGTCCCTGTGTTCCTCTCCAGCCCGGGGCCTTTTGTTAAGTGTCAGCAGGAGCGTGCTGAGATGTGGAGATGGCCGAGCCGGGGAACCTGTCAGTTCAGCAGCAGTCTGAAGTAGCCCAAGAGACTGCTGGAGGACAACATGTATGGATGGGACAGTGGAGAAAATCTGGACACACCGGGATGCTGAGAATTCGGGAAATACCCGAGAGGACGAGGTGAGATCTAAGAGGGACAGGCTGTCGGGCGGGGAGGAGGTTACTGTGTGGTTGTAGATTTGCTGAGTGTTGCGTTGAGAGCTGGGCTGATCTGGAGCTGCTGCTGGTCTGCTCAGCACCGTGACCTTGCCCCTGTGCCTTGTCCCTTCCGCTGCCGGCACTGCGCTGTCCTCCTGGCTCTTTCACTCACGGGGCTATGGAGATTTACGTTTCTCTGCTCTTGAGAACTGAGGCTACGGTCACTATATTCAAACTGCCCTGTAAACCGACAGTAACATGGATAGATGCCGCACCACGACACTTCTGTGCAATCAGACAGGAAGTGAAGCTGGCTGCTGGGAATTAGGATGTAATGCTAATAGATTCCTCCTCATTTGGGTAGTTCGTATCAATTTCATACTGTTTAGGCTAAATAAATTATGGATGGTGTGTTCTCGAATCTTATCTTTCACTACAGTGGCAGGAACATTGTTGGCGGGAATGACTGTGTCATTCACAGGTTGTATGTTTACACTGATAAGGGAAATTTGGCTAACCCCTGTGGTTTGGGAAGTGAGCACAAGGTATCATCTACAGCTGTAACCATGGAGTTTTAAACGCTGAAGTTACACGGTTTGTGTTTTGATTTGAACTGGTTAGTAGGCTGCAGTTAAAAACTCATACAAATACGCTGTCTTCCATCCAGAAGATTTTAAACTCATTCAATGTTTAAAAAAAACTTTTCTTTTTTTCTTACATTTTCTTTGAAGTGCTGTACTTTATTTTTAATATACATGTTAGTGCCTTTGACCATTTGGCTGTGATCTCTTGGATTCCCTTAGCAGTGTTAGGACATTTGGTGATGCAAAGCTTCCTGTGCCCCAGCAGGAACAGGCCCCCGATGTCTCTGGAACCAAACGGGAGGGTAATGCTGAACACGAAATAAAGTTCCCGGGAGAAGTTTAGCCCTTAGGCTATCCAATATAAAATATACATTGTTTTCCTGAAGTAGCACCTTTTAATGTTTGCAAATATTTGTTTTCCTGTGTAGCATAATTGATACTGTTGCTGCTAAAGCGTTGCATGCTATTAGCTCCGTTTGTCCAGGAAGAAAATGGTTTGCAATGCTCGCTGTTCTGCCTGCCCGCTCTCTGGGTGTAAGCGCCCAATGCCCGTGAGCTCCTGGTTTTGTGTTCTGCGTGCAGCGGTGCTCTCTGCCGTCCCACAGTGACCACTGCAACAGAGACATTTCGCCTGCTCTAGGTAATCCTTCGCTACTCATCCCTCAGGCTCAAGTTTCCTCAACGGGAGGAAAAACTTCTTCCCTCTGGGGGTGCCCGAGCCCTGGGACAGGCTGCCCGGAGAGGTTGTGGAGTCTCCTTCTCTGGAGAGATTCCCAACCCGCCTGGACGTGATCCTGTGCGACCTGCTCTGGGTGGTCCTGCTCTGGCCGGGGGTTGGACGGGATGATCTCCGGAGGTCATTCCCACCCCACCGCCCTGGGGATCTGTGATAGAGGACGATGTAAGTTTGATTGCTAAAGCAGCAGTGGTTAATGTACTTAAATCAGCCTTCATAGCAACCTCTACTTGCAGGTTACACTGACAGTTACCTTGGCCTTGGAAGTGGAAGGTTTTCAGGGACTGAAGTTTACTTCTGAAGTTATTCCTGTGGCTGGGGGGCAGGTAGCATGGGGTATAATGGGGTGTGATGGGGTGCGATGGGGTGTCCCTGATGAACCCAAGCCTGGGAACTGCAGCAGTCGTGTCTGGGCACTGTGTGGGTGGAAATTGCTCCTTCTCTCTGTCCCTCCTCCTGAAGCCCGAGGAGGTGGATGCGCATCCACAACAGAGTGGTCTCTATTCTGCCACAGAGTCCTCTTGGGTTACAATAAATGTGTATTTCTGGACACTAATATTTGATCCTGTCTCATCCCAGGATTAAGCAGGGACAAAGGAACTCAGTCAGCTCCAAAACAGCACTTGAAACCCAGAGTAAGAACCTGTCTCTAGTTTTCACAAAAGCAGAGAACCGAGCATCAACAAAACAAATCATAAAATAGTCGGAGCAGAGGTCAGGAGCACTAAACAAAGCTGCAGGGAGGCACAGACCCCAGCGTCCCTTGGAGTGTGTGCTTGTCCACAAACAAACCTCGTGACCAGCTGCGGTGCCCACGTGAGTGTGTTCACCACCTGTCCCACCGTGCCGTGCTCTGCACAAGTGGGAACGTTCCCGGGCAAAGCAAACCCCGCCAAGGCAGCTCCCCCGCGGCGTCTGTGGATCTCCAGGGATTAGGTGGCTGGAGGACAGTGCAGACGGCAGCTGTTGCATATAAAACAGTGGGATAAAAAGGTAATCTATGATGCGCTGCCTCAAGTGGAAAGACCATGGATGTAATTTTCTGTGTCAGTCTAAGAAGGTGTTCGGGGTTCCCACTTGTATTTCCCCGCAGGTGGTTTTTTATAACCAACCAAAGCTCCGAGGAGAATTTAGGTTTTCTTGGTGAACTTTCTTTTCTCAGAAGGATGTCTGTGCTGCTGGCAGTAAAGCACAGAAGGTCTTTGCAAAGCGGGATCCTAAGAATTTGCAGTTAAATTTTCCTTTTTGCTTTCTTTACACTTCCAGCTAAATGCTAGCGAGGCCAGTGTCCTTGGAGTGAGACATTGTGCCCTTCCCAAAGTAAAATATTGCTTGACACCGACAGATCCA
Source organism: Aramus guarauna (assembly GCA_013400195.1). Taxonomy (NCBI): domain Eukaryota; kingdom Metazoa; phylum Chordata; class Aves; order Gruiformes; family Aramidae; genus Aramus; species Aramus guarauna. Next base: position 13,182 of record VXBL01000583.1, read on the forward strand.
TTTGTGTCAGGTGTTTACATAGAATGAGTGATTTTCGGGGCATTTGTTGCTAAAAGATGCAGAGAGAAACAGGCAATGGTTTATGTTTCGCTGTAGTCTGGAATTATTTTGAGCTACTTCCACATCGTGTCTTTGGGCTTGACAATGTCTTTAAATTCTGTTGTCTTCCAAACTTGTGAAAGCTCGAGATCGTCCCACCCACGAGTGGGAAGGTAGTGCTGGAACACACGTATCTGCGATTGGGGGATTCTTGGCTTGCAATGCCTTTCCCGTTGTGGAAAGAGATGTTTGGAATGGGAAAGACTTTTCAAACACTTTTTAATTTTTACAATTTTTTCAACATTATGGTGCTTACAGGTAGAAGTAACAGATCTATAGCCTTCTAGAAACCAGGGCAAAAGTAAATGTAATGGCTTTCATTGAAATTGCTGTATTTGCTTTTCTATGGCTTTCCATCAAAACTATAAATTAATCTCGATTCTTCCATCTGCACTACGTCACCACTTGGTGTCACTGGTGTTCCTTATCAGGTCAGACTTTACTAACTGCATTTTCTAATAAAAACTAAACTTTTGGGATCTCTTAGAAACAGCTTCTACACATGAATGAAAATAGGAACAAGTAGGATTTTTTTTTTTTTTTAATGACTACAATATTATGGAGATTTATCATAATGGACCGGCTTCTCTGGGTCATGGTTTTTCATCTTTCTCTAAAGTGAAAAATGTGTAAAACACAGGGAAATGTCTCTGAACCTCTTTTCAAGTATTCACACACTCTGAGTCAACGGGTAGAATACTAATAAAGGAAAAGTGTTTTGTATGGAAATGCTCCGTCACAAGTTAAAGGTTAAGGATTCATTTCTATACTCCATAAGAGTGAATGCATAATTGCTATCTGCTAATTCAGAAAAATGAGTGATGGATTAATAACTACAAGACCAAAAGGCATGACAGAGAAGACAGATGGCATGGTTGGTTTAAAAAAAAAAAAATCCCTGGGACATCTACCATTCATACTCCTTTTTTCCTTCTCAACACTTCTCGTGTTTCCTTTTCACAGTGTGTGGCCACCTCCACCTCACGTGCTCGGAGGAGGGCAGAAGAGCTCATTTTTTATTTTTTCCCTCTCGACCTGCCTGTGCCGGCAGCAGCAGTGAGGATTCACCCACAGCTCTTCGCCGGCTGCTCTGCTGACCCTTCTGCGGTCAGGATGGCCATTATCACTGGGCTGGGAATAGCTCTGTTCAGGAAATGCCCTCCTTCTGCTTTACATAGTCGTTAAATTCCATGAAAAATAAAGCTATATACGTTTTCAATTGAACCTGGAAAATCCATATCTGTCCCCAATTGTATTTATCAAAAGGTAGCTTTCACTGGAAAAAAAACCCCTTTTTTAAAAAAAAAATGTTGCGAGAAACCTTTATTTTAATATTTGCCAGAAATAATTTCAAGGAGTCTATAAATCTGGAACACTGTATTTCCTCTAATCCTACAGCGCATTAGATGGTGCAGCTGATTTAGGGTTTGGGGAAAAGAAATCTCAACGGTTGCTGTTCGATGCTGGAGTGTTTCCAGCGCGATGCGGGCACGCTCGCCGCTTGTTGGTTGGGCATCTGCTGCGCCTGTGTGTCTGGCGTGGGTTGGCTGGGCGGTCTTAGGCATTCCCATCCTGATTTCCTTTTACAGGGCAATCTCTTCTTAAATTAAATCTATTGATAAGCTAAAGCATTATTTAAAGGTACTTGAAAATATTACGTCTGGTAACTGGTTTCATGGCTAATACACGGTGATTGAAATGGTTTTGTCACAAAGGCTGTGTCTTCCTGCCAGGGTTGCTTTTCTCTCTCGTTTCCCGCCTGGCAAAGGTGCCGGTGTTTGAACCTTCAGGGAGGAATACGAGTTCGGTTCCCGTTTTGGTTAGCGCTCAGGCAAAGCACGGCACTTGGTAGCAAAGATGGACATGTTAATGAACTGGGCTTGCGAACCAGCCCATGGAGAGAGGTGAGGATTTTCCTTCCGCGCCGGAGAAGTCCTGGTAACTGGTGAGGTGCTGCCCCTGCCCTCGCAGGGTGCGGTGCCGATTCCACTGGCTCCCTTCGTCTGGGATAGGTGCCGGCAGCAGGGCTGCGTGGTGTCCCTGGACGGGGTGCACAGTGTCCCTGGCAGGGGTGCGCAGTGTCCCTGGCAGGGGTGCGCAGTGTCCCTGGCAGGGGTGCGCAGTGTCCCTGGCAGGGGTGCGGGGTGTCCCTGGAAGGGGTGTGGGGTGTCCCTGGACGGGGTGCACAGTGTCCCTGGCAGGGCTGCGTGGTGCCCCTTGGATGGGGTGCACAGTGTCCCTTGCAGGGGTGCGCAGTGTCCCTTGCAGGGGTGCGCAGTGTCCCTTGCAGGGGTGCGCAGTGTCCCTGGCAGGGGTGCGGGGTGTCCCTGGCAGGCTGGCAGCCTGTGCGGCGGCATGGGGTACAGTCCGTGGGCTGCCTGTGCAAGGAGAGGGTTGTGCAGAGTTTTGCGCTCGCTTTCCTCCTCTGAGCACTTGGCAGGGGAGACGCCGCTATGAGCAAAGGTTTTACGGCCAGATGCTGGTCCCTTGGGTTACTAAGCCACCAAGACTCAAAGTGCTTTGCAAACAGTGCTTTTGGTAAATATATCTGAGGGAGAATTCAAATAAAATAGGTAATGCTTTATGAATAATTACGGCAGCAGGCATCCTCCAATATTTAATGTAGGGAGCAGAACAGGATATGCACCAGTGAACCCTCGTGGGTATCTGTTTGGAAGCCAGTGTTTCCTCCTCCTTCCCTGTCCCCAGAGGAAACCCTGTCGTGTGCCGTCTTTTCCCATCGTCTGCGTGACCTGACAGCAAATCCACTGCGTTAAGCAAGCCGCTCCCTGCACCTTGTCCAAAAGCCCGACCAGGCTCCGCCGTGGCCCGCGGGGCTCGCGGGAGGTGTCTGCAGCCCCCGGGGCTCGGAGCTGCTTGGGCCGAGCGCGAGGGGATGACAGAGGCTGCTTTAGTAGACAATTTTCAATGATATTTTTGAAAAGCTGAAAACATAAAAAATTCCATGACGTGAAAACAACAGTGATTTTTGAATTATTTCTGAAATATACAGGTTTGCTGCTGTTACAGTTGGTGAGGTGGTACATACGTGTGTTGATGAACGCGGCTATTAACAAACTGAACTTTGTCAGGCAGTTAATTAAAAATAACAACAGCATTAACTGAGACCCATCCATTTGCTTTTACTGTAGGGAAGATCCAGTCTGAGTGTAATTATACCTAAAAAAAGGAGGATTCAGTAAATTGCAAACTTTTAATAGGTGCACAAAGAAATGGTTAAAATTTCCCATCAAACTTAAAAATGAGCCTGCATGACCGTACCGTGCTGGGATTCCTAGTGAAGGGCAGTGGGGACAATGTGCGAGCTGTGTGGTCTGACCAGGCAAACTGAGATGGGATGATAATCAAATCAATACAAAATGCCCCAGAATAACAACCCAACATACAGTTACGAAGGTAAGGAACTGGAAAATTAATCAAGACCAAGAAAAAGAAGTCATATTATGAGGGGGAAAAAAAGGTGGATGTTAATGCAAAAGGTGAGCAAAAGTCTTGTGGGATTGTAGGGAATGTTCAATGGGATGGACGGTGTCATCCTGAAGCGTTCTGGGAAGATAAAAATGGCTTTGTGAATTCCTGCACCTGGAAGGAAAACTGCCAAGAATCTGTTGTAATGAGCTGCCCTGATCAAAGTGGCCCCAGTCCGGCGGGTCGGGACTGCCACCTCCACCTGCGGGCTGCCGGACCGCACGTCCGCACCGTGGCTTCTGGAGAAGGTGCTGGGAAGTGACATCTCCATAACATTATGTGCGGGTCTGATGCGAGACAAGTGAATGTGATTCTTGCCTTTGATTTTAGGAAGTAAAAGATAGAAACCAAACTTGCAGCAGCCTTACTGACCCTCTCCATTCAGAACAGCCAGGACTGAGACTGCAAGAGCTGCTGAACGAGATGCTACGGGCTAAGCGCGCGTTACTCCAGGGCTGCGCCTTCACCTGGGGGATCACACAGCTAACCCAATTTGGATTTCTCTAATTTAAAGATGTTAAAATGGGGTTGGGGGGAAGAGCAAAGGCAGACTCGTGAGGGTTTGGAATGGGACCAGTGGCTGCCAGAGCCGGCGGGGACCCGGTGGGCGCCTGGGCTCAGCGCCGTGCTGGAGCTGCGCAGCGCAGAGGGACGGGCAGACCCCGCTCCCACCGCTCGCTCCTGCGCTCCTCGCTGTGGAGGGATCGGTCTGGGTGGTGGAAGTCTCGGCATTACTTGTTTTTAAATAAGAAAAGTATTTTCCAGTGCGCAAGCGATTGTAAAATTATGTTTGTGGAAGAGTTTCAGTGGAGTGTTGAGGAATATAGGAGGTCTTGAGGGGGCTAAGACTGCAAAACTTATTTTACGGCACACTGGAGAGCTTTAGCGTAACCCAGAGAGTGACTGATAATTATCCCGGCAAGGAATATTCCCAGCATGTGGGTGGTTTCCTTGCGTGCTCCGGTGCCCACACTTTTCCAGGGAGCTGGGGGCAGGCTGCAGCATGTGGACTCTGGGATTGCCCAGGCTGATCTTGTTAATGTGCTGTAAATACAATTTTTTTTATAAACCCGTGTTTCATCTTTATAATTTGTAATAGAATTTTACAATCAATACATGTCTGCAGGCAGTAGGCTGGCACGCCTGGTGATGCACGGTTGCTTTATGTGAGGAGATTTTGTTTTCCTTAGGCTGGCTGCTGCGGTGCTGAGCAATCAGAGGTCTTTGGCTGCCACCAAGACCGCAAACATTTATTTCACCGCTCGCAGCCAAGCGGGTGTTTGTGGCTCTCCCGGTGCTGCCGTCGCATCGGCCCCGGTGGTGGAGCACAGTGGCCAGGTCTGGTGCTCTGCACCAGCACGGGGACCGGCAGCATCACTTGACCCACGAGGAATAACCATACCAAGAAATGACAGCACGCTTGGGTTCTCCTTCAGCGTTTTGTCTTTGCCATGTTGCACAAGGTTTTCCTCATCCCCCAGTTCCCTTCCCGCTGGGAGAGGAGCTGCTGTGCCCAGTCCCGGTGTCCCAGGGGAGGACAGCCAGCCCAGGACGTTCAGATGAGTTGCCCAAGGACAGGAGAGACAGAGGGGAGACACTGATTTCTCCTCTTGGAGCCCATTACTGGAGAACATTGTGCTTCTGTCTGTGTCTGCATAGGTAGCCAGTAGGCAGCCCCATGTTATTCTTACTTAAACTGCATCAGTTTAGCATTTTTCTTCCAAGCCGGTTGGAATAAATTGGGTACTCACTCCCATAATTAACTATTGAATGGGAAGTGTCTGATCTGCAGAGGTACAGAGGACTTGTTGCCTCTGGAGAAACTGAATGATGAGTTTAGCATTGGGCTTATTCTTAATAAAGACAGGCCGTGTGCTGGTGATTGACCCTTCAACGCTAAATATTGGCTGGATGGATCAATTTGCTGTGAACATCTCGTCCCAATGTGTTTGTCTAGCCAACTCCGAGGTGCTGTAGAACCTTCCTGGCATGGCCTGTAGAGAACTGTTCCCGGGAAAATCCATCGGCGTTACGAATGTAAGTAATAGATGTAATCGCAGAAATAGCTCAGCAGCTGCACGCCAATATTCCTCTCCCGGTTTGCCATCTCCCTCTTTAATGACTCCTTCATTTCTTCTGGGACCCCCGCGTACCGCCCGGTGCAGTGATGTGCCTGCGCGAGCCGGAGCCTTTGGTGCGCAGGGCTGGTGGGACGTTTGCTCAAGAGGGAGTTTGCTTCTTGCCGAGCAAAAACCGTGCGGTCGGTGTAAATTGAGCTGATAAGGAGAACGGGGCTCATTTGCAGATGCGACCATCATCAGGGCTCCGCGGGTCCCCGGCCGAACGCGAGGGTCGGAGGGGTGCTCTGCCCCCGTGCCCGCCGCAGGGCGGTTCTGCAGCCGCTCCCGTGGTGCTGCCCTGGCCCTGGCTCCGCAGCCCTCCTGGGGAAGGGAAGACCTTTCCCTCTGCTTCAGTCCTTCAGGCACGGCGTCTCTGCGTTTCGGAAAATACGCTGTAAACCTGGAAATGCGGTTTATTACATTGGGGCAGAACAAGTCGCTAAGAAATTGAATACGGCGAGGCAATAAAGCGACGATTCTGGGATGCGGGAGCCCCCGGGTTGCCGCTGGCCGGGCTGTGAGTGTGGAGCAGCCGCGGGCATCCCTGGCTCCGGGTGTCGGGACCCGCCGCGCCAGGCAACAGAGGGCAGTGCTCCAGCGCGGATGGGAACCAGCATCCCGCTTCCCCCTCCAGGTTCATTATCAAAAATGTATTTGTCAGATTTTTAATAAAAGAACAAAGACTGTTTTCAATTTGTTAACTGCTTGATGATCTCGGGTAGATTGCCATTTAAAAAGCTCTGCTCCAGTTAGAGCGACTGCCAGGAAGCTCGTATGTTTTTAATATTTGTTCATCATACTGCAAAAAGCAATAAGAAGAACAATCCAATCGAGGAAAAAACATTTCCTTAAATTATTTTTTTAATTAGTAACTTACAAAGATTTCTTATTAAAAAGTAAGAATTTAAAACTCAACAAACTGGTCTTAGCTTTTCAGAATGAAACTATCAAGGAGTGACTAGTCTCTCCCATGCATCTGTAATGAAATATTAATTGGATAAAAGCTTTAATATAGATTTTTAAAGTGGCTTTTTTCCTTCCAGTTTAACATATTAGAAATGGAAACTGTGCTCATCTGCCTCCATAAGAGCAGACGAGAACCTGACTTTCTGCCGCTGTGGCCATTTCCTACCGATTCTTCAGTTTTTATTTATAGGAGGAATTAAGAAAGATTTAGGAATGGAACAGGAGAGGAAATGCAAAAGGCAAATCAGAGGAGAGAGCGAGAGGATGGGTACGACAAAGCAGAGGTATCAGATCAAGAAAATAAACTCGGGGAGACTTTGTACCCTATGTTCGAGACAGAAAAAAAGCATAAATTCAGTCCTGACCTTTTTTGGCACAGAAACACATGAGAATCAGCCTTTTGGTTCGTGCACATGTACAGTTTTAGCACTGGCTTTACCACTTAAGCTCTTCTTTATCACTTAAGGTCATAAAGCATTGAGCAGGACTGGCGGTGAGTAAGGAAATCCCGGAGAGGCATATTGTATGAGTGTTTTCTTAAAGGTGTAGAAGCTAATTGGGAAGAAACACTGATGCTAACGTAAGAGTTTTCTGGAAGGGCTCTGTACTTGAAGAACGGCAGTGGGGAGAGCTGCCTCTGCAGCCAAACCCGGGCTGTGTGTGCTGGCTGGCATACCGCAACCCCATGCACAGCCCCCGTTTTTGCTGGATCATAACTGATCATTAATTAGTCTGCCTCCAAGATGGATATGAAAATAGCATAGAGCAATTAGACCTTCCCAGCAATCAAAAAAAAAAAACAAACCAAAAGAAAAAGATGGGGACCTGGAGCTGCGGGGTTTGTTATCTGGTGCATATAATCCTAAACAACTCACCTGATACGGATGCCCCGAAAACAGAACTGAAGGGTGATGGCTGCTCCCTTGGTAGTGAACAGCAGGCCCCAGAAACAGGGAATCTCTCAGAAAGGGCTGGGATTTTTTTTTTTTTTTCCTTGCTTGCTTGTTTACTTCCTTTCTTGTGTACTTTTTCTCTCTGGTGCGCTTTTCTGTGTGTGCGTTCCAGTGCCGGGCACGGTGTGGTCTGAGGGAAAGGCGATGTCCTGGGCGTTCAGCCTTCGAGCAAGGAGACGGCCTCTGCGCGGGGGCAGCAGGCCGGGTCGGGGGCCGGAGCGCTTGCCTTGGCACGGCTCGGCACTGCGGGCTGCCAACCGGACAGGTCCCTGCCGCAGAAACGCCGCAGAAACGCCGCATCACGGGTGTGCGGTACCCGAACCGGGGAGGAGGACTGGCACCGCTCCCTAATAGTCTGCGTATTTAACGTCCTGCTTTTATAGCCGGTCCACCTGCTGTATTTACCATAGCAAAGGTCAGGTGTGCAGCTGATTCCTGTGGCCAGTGATAAATACGGTTAACTGCGTAACGCGGGTACAGGTACACACCTTAGAAAGTCACTGCTACTGATGTTCTTCGAGGTGTTGACCAGTGTGAATTTTAACCTGGACAACAGCTCCAGCTTACGTACAAGTGTCTTCTAAAAATGCCTCATTACATACCCCAGGGAATAGAGACTCTTAAAAGTGATGAATTCTGCAAATACTGTAGATAGAAACTCAGGGAACCACTTCTGGATTTGCCCCATGGTTTTAGTCAAAATCAGGGTTTCTGCTCCTCTCATTCCTGATTCTTCCGAAGTACCCAGTTCTCCTTGCGCCATCCCTCCTCGGGCTGAGGAACTGAGTGTGTGTGAGTTGTGTCACGGAGAAGGCGGTGGTGGCCAAAAAGTTTAAATGAATGTGAGCTTTGCATCGCCAGCTAACCGAGATGGGAGTCCAGTCCTCCTTTCAGGAACGTATTTTCTCAATAGTAAACTGAACCCCGCGAAAAATGATGAAAAATTTGCTCGTAGCTACGTCTTCGCTCGGCTTAGCTAGGCGCAGCTGGTCACCATTCTGTCACGCTCCTTGGGGGGTGCGCCTGACGCCGCGGGGTCTGCGGGGGCCCCGGCCGCACTGCTGCTCCGCGGGGCTCTCTGCTTGCTCCTGCCCCGTACCCCTGTTCCGTAGGGGCCGGCTGTAGGGGATCGCCCAGCAGGCCACCCCGCACCCCCTGGAGCGGCAGCCCCGCGGGGTTTGGCACAGACCCCCCGCTTCCTCCCCCAGCCGTGCCAGGTGAATCTGACCCTGGGGGGGGGAGGGCGTTGAACGATTTATTTGTGACTGATGGGTCTTGTTCTTTGGGTATGGACCGTGTCACCGCAGAGACCCTCACTTCAGCCGGGACAGCGGCGTGACGCCTTCCAAAGGGCTGCGGGGGTCTGCCTCCCGGATCCGCCGGTGCTGAGCAGGGTTCCCGGTGCCTCGTGCCATCAAACAAATGACTGCTTGTTCCTGGCTTTGTTATTTCCTTGTCCTTCTCCTTTTTTTGTTTCCTCTCTTTCTTTTGATGTTAGTTGCGCGTCGTCAGTAGCACTGATTTCTCATTTCCGTGCCGTGAAAAGCCATCAGAATGGAGCTCAGCGACACGCTTTGTATTGGTAAAAATGCTTTGCATGTATTTGCTTGTTCACATGCATCAATATTTCTCATGGACATGATGTATTAAGGTTTTAACTGTCCTAAACATTTAAATCAGTGAAATTAGATAACAGTTCATTAATTTGAACATAATTGTCAGTGTTAGGAAGAGCTGGATTTTAAAAGCAGATTGACGATTGTTAAAAGTGTGGCAGAGGCTTTCGAGAGGACTCGTGCCTGGACGTCAGCGGCTTTTCGCGGTCCCAGCAGTGATGGCTCAGGCGTGTCCAGGTTGGGGTGGCCTCTTGAAGGTAAGGTTCAAGCACTTACTGTCCCGCTGGCGTCTGTCTCTGCCCTGTCTTCCTGGTGGTTTTCTCGACTACTCAGAGGCACACATTTGCAGGAATTATTTCTCTAAGTTTTTTTTCTGGAAATTCCAGTTACCACTTTCTCTGTAGCTTCTGCGCCAGGGAAGGATGCTGCCGCTCCGACCTGGCAGGGCCAGTGCCAGCACCCAGCGCCCAGACCCGTCTCCTGCCTTTGCCTTGGAGATCACCCCGTTTGCCCACGGGTGACACCCCGGCTCAGAGTCGCCCAACCCAGCAGGACTCTCCTCCATTTTAAATAATTAAGTGCTGAGATATTTCAACTATCTGCCCTGTTTGTTTGTGTATTTTCAAGTAACCACAAAGCTGTAAAACTGCTGATCTCATGGTTACGCTGCCTCAACCCAGCAACAAAATCTCTGCTGCGTGAAGAGTGTGTGTGTGTGTGTGTGTGTGTAGGGTTGCGTGGGGGTGGAAATCAGAATTAATGCAGGTAAAAGTGATGAAATAAGGTTTTTCTCTGAACACACATCATTAAGAAAGTCAATCCTATTCTTCAGTGATACAAAAGTATAAATATTTTTTAAGCTATAAAAATCAGTTAGCAAGATTGCCTCTGGTGATGCTCTGTGGCACCCCCTCAGCAAGCCCTGCATCGCTGCGCTACCGCAGCTGCCGGCCCCCCGAAGGGACAAGAGCACCCCGCTCTGCCACGGCCCCCCGCTCTGCCACGGCCCCCCGCTCCTCCCGCCCCGCGCTGGCAGAGGCCGGGCTGCCCAGGGTGGGCTGGGTGCGGGTGCAGAGGGGCCCGGGGCACCCACGGCAGCGGGGGGACACACGGGGTGCCCCGTGGGGGTGGGTTTCTGCCCCCGCAGCAGCCTTCGAGGGCGGGCTGGGAAGGGCTGGCTGGGGGTGCCACCCTCCACCCGCCCCTCTGCCAGCCGGGGCCCGGCTCCCGGGAGGCGTTTTTGGCCCAAATGACGATGTTCTGCTCTTGCTTTTTGACCGCGGGAGCGTAAGCACCTCCTACCTATTCGCCTTACAAACAGGATTTATGATTGCCTAATTGGCGCAACTGCTTTCTGCTTGGAAGCTACAAACTTACACACAGATACCAACAAATGCGAAACGTTGAGCCAGAAAAGATGGATGGAGCTTTATCCTTGATCCCAGCCCTTTCCCCGGGACTCTTTTGCTTTGTTCCCTGCTCTTGCAATAATTCTGTCTCGGAGGGTGTACCACCTGAAGGACAGGACAGCGCGTACGCCTGATGGATCTCCTTTTGCTACACAGGTCCCCCCGTCCCTGCCCGCCTTCCCTTGGGGTTGGGCTGTCCTGGGGCCGGTTCCATCAGCAGCATCACGCAGGGACACGCCACCGCCCCGCGCGTGTCCCTCCACAGCCGCTCACGGCTTGTCCCAGCCGTTTGGGACGGGGGCGTCCCGCCATCTCCTCCCCTGCCCCTCCAGGCTTTGGGGACGGGAGGGGTGGGGGGGTCTCGTGTCTCGGTTTCCCTGGGCGGGTGTAGCGTGCGGGATGGTGAGCTGCTGGTGACACGTCCAGGCTGCGAGCTCTGCCTTGCCTGTGGAAGGGGAATGGCTGCCTTTGTTCTCTTTTTCCTTTTGCAGGGCAAAAAAGCCAAGTGCTTTAAAGAATTGAGGAGAAAAGGCTTGTGAGCTGAAGAAGACATAATTATCTTCATTTACTGTTGGACTGAACGTGCCCCGTGGCCTGACGGCAGACAGGTCTCTCGTGCCGCAGTTGCAGGC
>VXBL01000583.1:40854-93213 GCA_013400195.1 Aramus guarauna
TAGAGTTTGACTTAGAGAAAACAGATAAATAAAGTTCGAAAGAGTCGCAACCTGAACCAAACAAGCCGCATTCCCCCGGAGGCGGGTGGGACCCGGGAGGTCCAGTGCGGCCCCAGGGGTGCTCAGCCCCGGACACCCGCAGGGGACGGGCACAGCCTGGGGGAGAGTCACCTCCCAGGGCCACTGCAGGGAGTCAGGAGTAGATTTTGTGGCTGAAAGGAGGGGATTTACGTTGCTGCGGAGGTGGTGCAGGTTCGCGGTCAGCATCAGTCTGGTGGTCGTTGCTGCTGTTCCAGTCGGCCTTCTGCAAGGCACTGGTGTGGCTGGCACCGCGCCGGGGGATTTCACCCATCTCCTGCCCAGTTCCCCGGAGCTGGAAGTCTCTCCCCAGTCAGACACTTCCCTCGGCTGCACTCGTCTCTGTCGCTGCCCGTGCACCGTCCTCACCAGACGGATGGGGAGCGGGTGCCTGTCAGTGCGTCAGCTGCGAGGTGCCGCTGTTTGGCGTCCCTCCCCCGTCCCCGGACGCTTCTGGAAAACGGGAAGGGCAGCTCAGGCGGAGAGTGTCTCAGGTGCACGCTGGCTCAACTGGCCAAGCCTGGCTGATGGGTAGAAATATCCAGAGAGGTGTCTAAGCGTTCCACCCTGAGCTCTGAGGATAACCATGGGGCTTTGGGCTCCGGCGGGACGTGGGCACTGGGCTAAAGCCCTTCTGCAGAACCTCAGCCCTGCGGTGCCCGTGGTGCTGAGCCTTTCCGCCCCGTCCCTGTGCTCTGCTTGCGCGAGCCTTAGCACGCAGTGACGTAAGGCGGTCACTGAGCGATACAAGTGACACAATGCAGCGACGAGGCTATCTCCTACTGCTTCTGAAGTGTCTGAGGGGCTGACGCAGCATTTCCTTGTGCTGCGAGCACAGTACAGTGCGCCGTTAGCCCAGGGCTCCGGAGAGGTCCCCGAGTGCCGGAGAGATGGACAAATAGCTCTCCGGCACATGACCGAAATACCGCAGGTAGAAAGCAGAAATGTAATATAGCACCATTGTGAAGCAGTAATGTTCTCATATTTCATCATTTCGAGATATCTCAAAATCTGCTGTCAGTCAAGACCAGCTTGCCAGGGTTCCTGTTTTTAACATCACACAAATATTTTTGTCACCTCTTCCATCAACTTAACAAAAAAAAAAATCACAAGACTTTCAGTTTATCCTTTCCTGCCTGATCTTTTTTCCAGGCTAAACAAAGAAAATGTCTCATCTAGATGCCAGGCTGTACTTCATTTTGACTTTATCTCTCTCAGTGCAGAGCCTTCTCCTCCCCCTGCAATCCCCAGTTCAGCAGTGCACCTGAAATGACAGCTCCATCTTTCTCTTCCCCATCCTCTATTTATTACAGACAATGCAGAGACCTCTGTCACATGGCGGGGAAAGCGAAAAAGGTAATTGTGAGAGGAACACAGCGTATTTTTCTCCCTGGTTTGAGCACTCACTTTTTTTGTTCGTGTTGTTTGTATAAATTATACATCCTTGCCCATCCACTTTGCACCTCCAGTGTTGCTTGTGCATCCTGGTGATAAAAATAGCTGACGAACTCTGGCTGATAAAAGATCTGAAAAAAGAGTGTCAGTGGGAGTGCGACTGCCCTATTTTTTTGGTTAATTAAAATGTGAATGTTTCCTCCATTTCAAGCCCTCTGCGATTTGGTTTCTGTTCTCCCAGAATACGGGACTTGCAGGGCTGCACACGTTTGTCGGGGACCGGTCCCCAGCCGTGTCAGACCAGATGTCCCCGCGCAGAGGGCCGCAGAGCCGGGGCCGGGCTGGCAGGAGCTGGGGGGGGGCTCTGTCCCACCCTGCTCCCCGCAGGTCGCTCCGGGAGCTCTCGGGGTGCTGAGCATCCCCAAGGATGGAGCCCCGCATCCCCCTGGGCAGCCTGCCCCAGTGCCCCACCATCCTCACAGTACAAAAGGGCTTTTTTGGGTTCAGACAGACTTCCCTTGTATTTCTTTCACGCCGTGTAGAGTGGTGCCTTACTCACCCTTCATTTTATGGGCAGTAGGATGTTTCCCAGTGCTGGTCCAGCTGGCCAAAACTGTTCCATAGTGATAATCCTGACAGTACAAAATGAAATCTGGGGTCTGATCCCAAATCAGCTCACCTCCCTAGGCAGCACAGCGGCTGGGGATCCTCAGTTACACCGATCCTAAGATAATCCAGCTCTTGATGGTCCGTTGTAAAAGCTATTACAGATTTGCTGTCATGTTAGCTAGCTCTAGTGTTCATTTCCAGCATCTTGCGATGCAGATGGTCTTTCAGCTCTGGCTGCATCTAAACGGGAGCGCAGGTGGCTGGAAATCGGCTCCGTTCAGAGAGGCTTCGAGCCCGGCAGTACGGCTGGCGTGCTGTCAGTGCCTTGGGCCGCCCTGGGACGATGTCAGCCGGGATAGACCTGAGACTGACACACATATGCACTATTACTCTTTTGGGCAGTTTTTAATAGATCTGGGCAAATCTGGCTTTTTTTTTTTTTTTGTGTGTGTCTGTGTGTTTTTTTCTGAAAGTAAAAAAAAAAAAAACCAAACAAAACCCCACACCAAAAAAGAAGGAAGGTCTTGCTTAATAAGCAATAGTCCTTTCTGTAAAATGAAAAGTGAATGGTAAAAAATAGCACTGGGAACTCAGGCAAACCTCTGTGAAGCTGAAAGGACTTGTTCATTTAAGTCCCAGACCCAGCAGATGACAGGTCAGACTTCAGCAACTTCCAGTAATGGGATGGACGTTTACAGGGACAATAAAATGTTCAGTCCCAGAGAGGTTAGTGATAAAGTAATAAAAAGAAATAAAGTCCAAGACTTCCAAAAGAAATTGAAAAATCTGTGTTTCAAGTGAGAAAGCCATTTCTGGATAACAGGATTGTAAAGATTTTTAAGGTTTTCTTCTTAAAGTATTCTCCATCTATATCTGCGGGTTCCTCCAGAACACCAGGTATTAGTCTTGCTGGAGGCAGGGTAGGTCAGAAGAGACTCCCAGCCGTGTCACAAGTGCACTGTCTGGCACCTGCAGTGTTAGGTGTGCGGAGGCACAAGTGTTTGACGGATCATTTGGACAGACCCAGCCCCTTCCCCTTGGTTCCCGCTCGGTTTGCGCATCCCCACCTTGGTACCTACGAGCGGGGCCAGTTTCACCCCCGGCTAGCAGAAGGAGATGTACCCTTTCTGCTCATGTGGGTTTGAGGCTTTTGTCTTCTGCGTCTGCTCAGGCAGCGGCTTCGGATGAGTCATTTTCTTACAGCAAACTGCAATGCCATTGACAACGTCTTAGCAAGTATAAGAGGAATCATTGGTCTTCACAGTTCCTGGGGAGGAGGGAAATGAATCTTGTTTTCACTCATGGGACAACACGAGGAAGCATCTTATGAGGCTGAATATTACAGGACTGCAAAACGTTGGCGTTAGGGCAGTATTACGGGGCAGACTTTCACACTCAGCTTTAATGATGGTGGAAATTCAAGCAACACTGTTAAAGGATACAGCCCGGTCCCCTAGAGAACTCGTTCTGAGGAAAACTGCAAGTGTCAACCGAGGGACCAGCAAAAATAATTACATAGCTTCACCGGAAATCTAGGAAATGTACATTATGAACAGGCTTGAGGAAATGCTATCAAATTTTTGAAAATGTGTAGTTTTGTCAGAACAGAAAAGCTTCATCTCAGAGCAGAAGTGGAAGTTTTGTGTCTCGGGCTTTCGGGCCGGCACACGTGGGTTCAGCCAAGCGCTGGGTCTGCACCCTGGAAGAAAAGTCTTTGTGGAATAACAGTGTGAACTTCAGGGGCTTTCTCCCTCAACCCGCTGGACAGCCAGCGTAGTTCTTGAATTGAGGTCAAGTGGCTGTAGCCCAGGTGACCTGCTGGAGCAATCCTGCTGGGTGTTCAGGAGATGGCTCTTTAAAAACCCTTTCCTTTTACTGTTAATTCCTTCGTGCTTTTCTGTTTCGGATACATCTTCTGAAAAAGAGTAAGAAATTTCAATCTTGAGAAGGATGCGAAGGGTAGAGGTTTCTGTAGTCGTGTGTGTTCACTACTCCTGTACATTAAGGTCTTGCTGCGACCATAAAGCAGAAGGTCCCGGGCAGGTGGCTACAGCCGAGAGGCCAAAACACCCAGAAGATGGAAGGCAGCTGTGGTCTGTGAGCAACGGTGACCCAGGATAACATGTCATTTATTTCTTGTTGGAAGCAGTCAGAGGAATCATTTTATATATTGATACTCTCTCACACCTGCTGTCACGGGTGGGTACCCGGTGCCAGGACCCCTGGCCTCAAATTCCTCAAAAGGAAAAGGAAGAAAGAATTTCAAAGCGTGCCTGGAAAACTTGAAGAAATGCAAAATTTCAACTGATTGGGATCAAATGCCTCTCTAGTGCAACTGGGTGCAATGCCTTCTTTCTTTAAGATGTTTGTAGAGATGGTTTTGCTCTTTTATTTAGAGAAGATTGGTGGATTAGACATTTTACTACTTGATATAATTATGCAAATAAATGCATAATACCTATGTTTAACTTAATGTCATTTTCCATTGCATATGTTTAACTTTTTATTTCTCTCATATTCTAAAACTATTTTGAAAGAAAACTAAGACTCTGTAGGAAGAAGATAACGCTGAGCACCCTTCTAGCTAAATCAGGATTTTAAAATTGTCTTTTTTCTCCAATTTGTTACATGACAAAACCTTCTCTTTGCTGCTGTCCCAGGGGAACAGACATTCATTCAAGTAAGGTTTTATTCCTAGTGGCTCCAGATCAATATAATATAAGAATTCTTAGAATAATGAGGAACGACTCTTACAGCCTCAGAAAAAGACAATACAGCACTGAAAAAATAGCCATAGAAAATTTGTCAGAAGGGCAATTTCCAGCTAAGGAGAACATGCATTAATCTCTGCTCTAACAGTCAAGTGTTCTTGTTGCTGCTTGCTTATTGTTCAGTATTGCCTATCCTTAGGTTGCTATCAGTTTAAGTCCCATGCATTTGAAAAACTAAAGAGAAACCAAGTAAGGTTATAAATGTCAGGAATTTAGGGTCGTGAAACAGGTAAGTCCAATTATTCCTGTTCTTAGCTCTCCCCCGTACGCACATGGACATTTTTCAGAATAAGGACACGGCTTTAAAAGAGACCCAGTTAATTTACAACAGAGAAAAACCCCAGGTCTCCAGAAAGCTTCGCAGCTGGTTGTGCTTCCTCCTCTGCTCCATGTATAGAGGCCAGTTATTATTAATATTTGTTTCTACCTCGGTAGCACTTGTTCAGATTTTGGGACTGTAACTTCTGGATGCTTCATGAACATGGAAGAGAAATGGCATTTTGAACAAAATAATTTAAAAGTTATTGTGGTTCTCTTTCGGAAGCTTGACTGTTTTAATAATCTATGTATTTACCCATACGGGGTTGCTATCTAAGGAAAAAAAAGTAAGCACTGACTTAAACGATGACTGCACAGGAAGAAAACTCCTCCTTTATCTGCGTCCTTTACTTAAATCTTTTATGCAGACCTCCCCGAATCACTGTTTCATAAGATCCAGTCTCTCAGGTACGTAACAATACCACAACAGAATCTTACACTTAAGAGGGACCAAGTCTGTTTTTATTCAAATTTTAAACTCATTCCTCTCATACGCAAGGAACATTTGGACAAAAACTCATTCCTCGAAATCATTTCCTATGAGAAAGTACTTGTTTAAACCCAGAGACTTAACCAAGCCAAGCATGGCTATGACTGATTCGGACTAATGTTAGTTTTCAAAGTTGAGAAGCATTTTAAGACTAATCCTCATAGTATTTACTCTGCATCTCATAAGACCATTTACCCTGGGGAGGGCTTAACCCTGCAAGAATTTGTGGAATACTATGAGAATAATTCTCCTTTTCACACTTTCCTTAATAACCCAGGCAGTGATGCAGAAGAGTAGGATTATTCTAGACAGTTCCCAAGAAAATGCTTGTACATGCTAATGAGGAGAAAAAGCAAGCACCAGCGTTGTTCAGGCTAGAGACAAGAATCCCAAGGAGAGACATGAGAAGTCTTTAATTATGTAAAAGCATATTGCAAAGAACAAAGCATTAAGCCGTTATCCATGTCCACTCTGGGCAGAGTGGAAACAGAGAGTCTTGAATCACAGCGAAGGAGGATTCTTTAGTTATTAATAAATGTTGTCTGCCGTATTTCAGAGCACTGGGGCACTGGAACAGCTTGCCCTTGGAGGCTGTGGGTCTGCATCCTTGCTTTGAACGGGGGTTGGAAAACATCAGTGGGGAATGGTTCGGACCTATACGATCCCACTGAGGGCAGGGAGTGACTTAAGGGACTTAGAATCCCTTTCAGTCCCTTGTCCTACTAATATCTGACTTTCATTTCTCCTATATTTTAGTTATATGTTTGGTAATTAAACGTGACCTGAGATTAAAAGATCCTTAGGTCGTATAAGTATTAATTTATGAAGATTCGGAACAATCCTGTGAGGCCGCTGTTCCCATTTTACAGATGGGAAACTAAATAAGGCAGATAAAGTGTTCAGGGATGCGCAGGGAGGCTGTGGTTTCAATCGAGCCCAGGAGTGCTGACTCCTCTGCTTTTCCCTTCCCTACAACCAGATACATTTATTTTCCTGTTACCACCTCTGCAAAATACTCCCTTACTTGCTGTCCGGAAAGGGCTTTCTCCTCTTCAGCGTGATAAAGTAGAGCGATCTGAAATCTGGGCAGAGCTCACCTCTGGAGCAGAGGAGTAAATGAATCTGGTGGGAAGGATGAGGCTAAGCACACAGGGAAGCAATGGATAATTTCCCGTGAAACATAGCAAAAGGAAAAAAACGTAATGAAAAGACCAGAAAAAGGCAGTATTACTGTTGTTAGTGGGGTGTCCTTCAAGTGGGATCTTTTTGTGTCTTAGAAAACTTGTATGTGTCTCAGACATGATAACAGCCCATCAATAACAGTAATACAATACGAACTTTTCCAGATATTGTTTCTGTATACATCCTCTTGGCTTTAACTCATTTTTTTCACCAGCTTGCCTTCTTTCTTGAAAGTATTCCCATGAGGTAAATCAGTGTCTTATATCTCCCTGGGAACACCTGGCTCAGAAGTCAACAATCTTTTCCCACTTGATGTTTGAGCCACACACGAAAATATAAATATTAATATTAATAGCACCACCACCACCATGAACAGAATTATTTTGTGAAATGCATTGTTTCAGTCAGGTTAAGACTAATTTTTCATTGTTCATTGGTCTTCTGTCCAGCTCCTATCACCCAGCTTCCTCCCCTTCAGGAACCCTACGCCAAGAGTATGTGCACAGAGCTTTAACGCCATTTCAGGAATTATCAGTTCTTTCAACACTGGAGTCAGCTTGGCTCACTCTATGTGATTGTTCAGTCCTCTTAGTAAAACACTTGATTATATTTGGTTTATAAGTAAAATGGTAAGATTTAAGCCATGAATCTTAAAAATTTTGGTGAAGGCATTAGGTGCTGAAATAACAACAACAACATTCAGCCATAGGAAGTGCCTGTTGACCTCCGTAGACTTAAATCGCTCCGGAAGGTGACCAGGCAGAGTTTTGGGAGGATGGTTCAGCTCTGCAGTGAGAGGTTTGTGTTCGTGCAGGAAAGCATCCCCGGTGCTCGTCCTGGAGGAGCCCTGCCTGCTGGCTTCCTTCCTGTGTCTTCCATCTTCAGATCATTTCATGAATTCAAGATAAGTAACAACATCTTACAAAACTGCTTTGAGAACGTAATGTCTCCATCTCCAATGGGAAGCTCCAGCATTACATTCCTACGTCTCTGGAAGGGATCTACGCCAGAACCCATCTCCGGTGCCATTTCCAGATTCCACAGCTGGAAAACATTCTTCCACCACACCTCAATCAAGAAAACAGCTGTCATAAATACAGCTTATAAAAATTTGGCTGGCTAATTGAAAGAAAATGGAGCATTTGAGTCTCAACCCCCAAATCCCAGACAAAGCAATTTGCAGGTTGTGGAGTGGCTGAGCTTGGAAGGCATCGGGGCTCTCACTGCTTTGCTCCATGCTTCTTATTTTTAATTTGCCCAGCTCTGGGTTGAAAAGCCAACTAAGCAAAACTGTTCATTCTTCATAACATCTTTCTTCTGCTTTTCATGATACAGTAGCTTCCTCAGCTGATGCTAAATGACCATTGCTTCAAGTGCCTGATTTCTTACACTCTCCAGCAGAGCTGTGAGTAAGGAAGTGGAAAACCAACAGTAAAAGACATCAGTGCACAAGGCTTATCACAACGGCTTGTTTTGGAAGCTCAGTAGAGCAGAACCTCAGTTAATGCAGCTGGAAAACTTCTTAGAGGGAAAAAAAATTAATTTCAGTATGCTTTAGGTAGCTGTTGGAGGGAATGGACTTGAAAAGTAAACGGGAAAAAAAAGTGGAAAAATAAATCTGCTATTTTTACAAATATTTTATTTCAGAAGGAAAAAGCACACTAAATGGGCTGAGACATGAAATGGCAGTGCATTCACAGTTTCTTATGTTCCAGTTTGGAGTAAGGCAAATTCAGAATTTCAAACAGTGACATCAACAAGTAAAGAGAGAAGAAGTTTCTTTTGGGGGAAACTGCTGAGTTCTCAGATCCAAAGACCAGTCTGTCATATCACAGGCAAAACACATTCCTGATGGATTTTAACAAAGCATTGAAAATGATCTGGACAGGCTGGAGAGGTGGGTGTGAAGTTCAAGAAGGCCAAGGGCAAGGTCCTGCACGTGGGTCAGCGCAGTCCCAAGCACAACTCCAGGCTGGGAGGAGAATGACTTGGGGTGTTGGGGGACGAGANGGCCTGAAGCTGCAGGAGGGGAGATGGAGATGGGCTGTGAGGCAGCAATCCTTCCCTGGGAGGGGGCTGAGGCCCTGGCCCAGGGTGCCCAGAGAAGCTGTGGCTGCCCCTGGCTCCCTGGCAGTGTTCAAGGCCAGGTTGGATGGGGCTTTGGGCAACCTGGGCTAGTGGAGGGTGTCCCTGCCCATGGCAGGGGTGGCACTGGAGGCACTGGGAGGTCCCTGCCCACCCAAACCAGGCTGGGGTTCTATGATTTCTGTGAAAATCCCAGGGAAGAGTCAGGAAGAGCCTTGGCTGTATTTGACTGTGGAGCTGAGCAGGGAGGCTGAGGACTCAGCTGTTAGATGTAAATCTAGGGGACAGTTACATTCAGGGTCTGCAGGAGACAGGAGAGGTTTGGCCATTTATTATCCAAATGTCCTATGGGACAGGTGATTATTTTTAATCTCAAGCATTATGAACTATTAAAACCGTGAACTGTGACCATAGATGGTCTCAGATTGTCTGCTCTACCCATACGTGTATTTGCAACCCAGCATTAAGAAACTCCAGAGCCGTTATTACGACTTGTCAGTAATTGATTTTATGGCTGCATGGGGCATGGGGCCACTCCTCTTCAGCCATCCGCAGAGTCCATGGAGCCATGGATCACAGGCTTTCCACCAAAAAGGTTCCCAACACGGCTGCTTTTTGTTAGTGCTTTGGGAGCCCTGAAGGGTCTCCCAGAAAGGAGTAATAACACGTTCAGCCGGTGTCACGATAGGATGAACAAGGTGCTGCCCAGCATGGAAAGGAGCTACCGGCACATCTGACGGGAGCATTTACGGGATCTGAAACCTTGTTCGCTTTGAACGGTCTTGAAAGAGGCATTAGCAGACGCTGGTGAGTGCCAGGATGGATGAAAGGGCCATATTACCCTCCTCACCAATTACTATAAATGAGAAAATAAAACAAGGAAATTGTTGAGTGGGCAAATAAAGAGAAAGTCAAGTGACTAATGAGATTGCCATGTCCCTCCAGGTAATTACTTCTGATTTCTGTGAAATAAATGGTGTAATAAAGAATTTCACCACCCCTTCCTCTCCAGGGAGCGGAGCTGACTGCACCGAGCTTCCCTCCAGTGGTGCTGGAAGTATTTAGGTCCCCAGCTCAGGTTGTTGCTTACAAAGGAGGTAAATAAAAGGGACATATGCAGAGATGTCAGTATCTGAGAAGTGCTCATAAATGCTAAATCACATTTTTTCCTCTTTATACAAAGCTGTTGTTAAGTAATTGAATGCTTTTTACCTGTTTATACCTGTTTCCACTTGTGGGAGATGGAGAACAGCAACTTTCCTGTCATGCAAATGTAATGTATCCCGTGTGCTTCAGAAAATTTTAGATTCTTTGAAGAACAGAACTATATAAATATACAAGCATGCAATTATGGCTGATAAGTAGTCCTAGGAATCCTCCATCTCTTTTCACAAATAGCATGCTCATTTTCCCCCACTACTGGGAGAGAGCAAATTTTGCTTCTTTTTTGGCCTTGCATGTGAACTCATTACCTCGTTAATCAACTGGCCCAAACAGCTTAACATGTGCAACGTACTGGGGTTATATCAGGGCCAAGGAATCACAGAATCATAGAATCATGGAGTGGTTTGGGTTGGAAGGGACCTTTAAAGGTCATCTAGTCCAAATCCCGGCAATGAGCAGGGACATCTTCAACGAGACCTTGTCCAAGAGCCGGCAGGTCTGTGTTTCGTGGACAGCTCAGGTCACCAAGCTGCCGTACAGCAGTGTCAATGCTCCCACCACTTAGAAAATGCAGGACAAGTGTGGAAAATGGTGTTTCGTTCTTCCTAAAAACTCTGTTATCCCCTTCTCCATAATAGTTCTAGGCTGTCATCTTGTTTCTAAGTTAAAGGTTAATCAGTAAAGAAAGGAGGTGATGTCATTGTCACTGTTTAGTGGTAATACACCTAAGCAGGTCTACCTTTGAATGGCAACAACCGCACTAAGCTGTTGTTAGCAGGAGTGCAAATTACAATGATTTGCATTTAAACCATGCGGCATGCTTTTGCAAAGGCTTTGAAAATTACAGTGATCTTTCCCTGCTCTACAAATTCAAGTCAATATCTTAAACAAGATTCATTTTAATCCCCTGCCCCAGACGCTGTGTTAGTCACACCCGTGCCCTGCCTGAATGCCCATGGCTTTTGGAGATGGAGACTGGACATTTCGGGGCCCTGGCCGCTCCCTGCTTCGTGGCATTGGCAGTGCCGATGTGATTGATAGCCCATCCTCTGGGAATGGTGCCTGCGGCTCTTCTCCCATTAAAAGCCCTGCTGTGGTGGCTGCCCACGCTCCAGTGCCTGGGAGCTCCTCCTACCCTGGCACGTTGATCATCAGACAAGGCAGCAAAGGGGAGCACCTGAAAATTGTCCTTTCCCAGAGCTGTGATTGCTCTCCATCTTTTTCTGAAGGAAAAATAAAACCATTCATTCACCATTTGACTTTAAGGGCTCAACTCTGCAACAAGAAACTCATGGCTGGGAGAGACTCCACTGCTGCCTGGTAGCTCGGTGGGGTCTCCCTGTCCTGCTCAGTCCTTAACCTGTCTTTTCTTCCAGTAATGCTTTTCTTCTCCTTGTAAAACAAATCTTGAGTCAGCATGAGGAGCCCAGAGCAGGGGCTCCCAGGAGTTCCAGGAAACAAACAGGTCACGGAACAAGACAAAGTAGCTTGGCGTGCCTTCCTCCCAACATCTCTGCATGCATCCTTTTTTCCTGGTATGTAACGAACAATTAGCTGGCCTCTTTCATACCCCGTAACACAATAAGGAAGACAAAAGCAAGCAGCTGGCACACGCACATCTAAACAACCTTTAAACCTGCTGAATTCAGTGGATTAATTGGACGTGCTCTAGAAATCACAGATCGCAATGGAGGGAATATGCATAACAGTTCATGCAGAAACTCCTTGAACTAAACTCAGCAAAAGCCTTTGGCTACTGCAGCAGAGACCTGGCCACAAGAAAAGCTGTGGCTGTATGGAGCTGAACGCTGTGGGTCCTCCCCAAATAGCCCTCTTTCACGTGCCATCGTACGCTTGTTGAGTCTGAATTGAATATCCAACTTGAGAATTAACTCATAGTTGTGTAATATCTCTGAGATCCTGCTGACACCTTGAGATCATGAGGGACATGACATTGAGAAGTAAACGTGAGTTAACGGGACCTCTGTTCACTTAATCTTGTGTTTCTGTACCCAAACAGAGAGGCCTGAACAGACCCTTCAGTTGTGTCTCCCCCATCCTTGCCACCTCTGACTTGCCAATCAGTCAAACTAGAAATCAATCCACACACTTTATGTATTAAAAGCAAAATCATAGCAGTGCCTTATATCGAAGTCATAACCTGTCACAACACCTCTAGGATCATGTGTGATTGTCTGATCCAATGTTATTGGAAGATTCATTTTATTTTATTAAAATAAGAATTAATTATATCAGATCAATTTGTTGAAGTGGTTAGACTGTACTGAAGTGGTTGTCTGTACTGAAGTGTTTGGGTCTTAATTTGATATTTCATTCCCTGCTTCAGACAGGAATATTACTAGCAGGACATTTTATGAATAAAGATAAATTTGTAATAAACCATGGTACCTACTTAAAACCTCATTATCCCTATGCTGTTCTTTTCCTGAAAAGCTGCATATGAGCTTTGTTGCTTGTAGTTGAGAAGAAAAGCCATTTCTGTCATCTCGTAGACGTTATACATCCCAGTTGGTACTCTAACTTTGGGGTGAGGAATGATCGGTGAAATGCAGGTTGGAAACAAAGTTAACACGAGCATCCAGCTCTCCTTACAAGCGGGAGATGTCTGGAAGCCCCCAGTCAGCATCGGGAAGGGGACAGGAGCAGCCTCCCCTCTCCCCACGTGCCCGCGTGGCTTTGAACAGGGGTTTGCAGTTCAGCCGCAGTCCTGGCACAGCACCGTCCCTCGCCCACGGTCTGGGGCGGATGCGTCCTACAGCTCACACCTTGTGAACCTGCTGCTATTTTAGATGTTTCCGCTTTTTGGCTAAGGCCTTGTTTTTCCTATATTTTAAATATAGCTTTTCCATTTCTTGCTGACAGTGTTGTGAATCATGATTCATTGCTGGCATTACTTTAACAGGTACAGGACTAATGATATTGCCGCCCTTCCGGAGCTCCGTTTTCTCTTCCTTTCCCTCTTCCTCGCACTCACAGACCCCTGCCCACCCCAAACCCTGCCCACAAAACTTTGGGGAAGGCGATGTGGCTTTAGGGCTGCTGGCACGGTGCATTTCAGGGTTGTCCCTTTGTGCCTGGCCAGAAGCTGCTTTTCTGCTCCACCTCAGATTTAGAAGATCCTCCTTTGACAATCTGTGAAATGGAGCTAAGGAAAACAGACTTGTAAAGCATCCAGGCGCTGTCACACGGTGAGAAACGGGGAACTTTCTGGCATCTTTTAAAAATCAAGCTATTCCTAGAAATTTGAAATCATAGAACACAGCGTCATGGTACAAAAACAAGTGGAAAACAGATAGCTGGTATGGAAAATATCAGCAATTTGCTTACATATGCCATAGAAGAGGCATCTAGAGAAATTGCCTGGTTCAGGTGAGGCGAGGTTTTCCCACCTAGATTTAGAGAGGGGTCGGTTAGAGTTAGAAATAATTACTGACATGCTCTTTGGATTGAACATACTTTTTTTGTATAGTTTTATGAACAAGTGAGAAGTTAAAAATTTCTCAATACACCCTTCATCTGTGCTGCTGATACGCTGTCACTTGTACCCTATAAACCTGGCTATTCTCCCAGCCTGAGATCTACTCAGCACCTGCCACATCCTCAGGCTAAATGTCTTGCTCCAGCTGAGCTGTATTTGGAGTGAAATTTAAGGAGGGAGGGCAGAGATGGGGTTGGGCTGTAAGGAGACTTGATTGCATGCAGGTGGGCTTTACAAGGCCTGAGGTTTGGGTGTGGTCTAGAAATAAGTGAGGGTTACACTTAGGTCAGGACTACCAGGTTGGGATTATGGTTGGTGCAATGTGGTGGGATGGGCTTGACAGAATGTAGCCTTAGTTGTTTTGGATTCAGTCTTGAGTCAGATGGAGCTGAATCCTGTTTGCTCTTTCAGTGGTGCTCAGTGACACTTGGTCTGTGGGGAAGTTAGATGGCATGTGTAGATGGGGACTGACCAAGAGCCCTTTCCTTCAAGCTTGTCCTTGACACTGGGAGTCTTGCTGGATGCTGTAAGTATCTAAGTCATTTTTGCTTCTGAAAACAAGGAGTCTGGGTTACTGTTCTCTTTTGTTTCTTGACTGAAGACTTCCAAACTGTCTGAGCTTAATGTGATGACGAATGTGGATATAAGGAAGCCTCTCTAGGAAGTAGGTTTTTAACAAGGCAAGCTTTGTTTCTCTAAAACCCTCTTCCTTTTTAGTGTTTGGCAGCACTCATACATCACAGCAGTACACAAGTATCTCAAAACACCACAGAGCTTGAACTTACTGAAAGAGAACCTGTCTAGTAAGCCCTACACTGAAATTGCAGTCTTCTACCTCATTGTGAGATTGGTGGCTGCCAGAGAACATGATGCATCAGCCAAATATGTGCCTTGTAAGTAAGAAGTTAATACTAAAAGGTTCTGCCTTGCTTCCCCCGCCTATGGCTGGTACTTACTGGGGCAAAACTGGTACTGGATGTGGCAAAACTTCCAGTGTAGTTGGTAAATATGTGTGTCCCTTTTAACCATGTGTGGAATTAGTGGAGATCTTTGTGTATAAAGTATAAATCTGAAGGTAGGTATTTTGCTTCTTTCCAAAGGCTTTTTTAAAACTTGGCTTTTGGAGATAGAAAAATGCCAGAATAAATACTTTTCTTGATAACTTTTTGTACTTAGAATACAGATAAAGACTCTGGGATTGAATCTGATTTTATGTACATTAGTTTCCCAAGAAGCAAATTCCTCTGACTTCATTTTAGCAACTTCTGTGTTAGCTATGGGCATGGTGCAGCTTGCTCCACCTGCCGCTTGCACGCTCCTTGGCCTCAGTAGCTGCTTCTCAGTTTACCCTTTCAGTATTTGTGCTTTCATTTCTCTTTCACAGCTTTGATGCCTTTTACTATATTGAATTACACTTGCTTGCCTCTTGTAAAATGTGCTTCAAATATGTTATGCCAGGATTAAACTGTTAAAATTTTGAGTACGAAATGTCACCATCAGACAACAGTGGTGTAGCACTATGTGCAAAACACTCGAGATCCCTGTCTGCTACTCAGGCAGCGATTCCCACGGGGGAACGTCTTTTCCCATGGACACTCAGGGACTTTGTGCTTTATGGCTTCTCTGTTCCCTGCCAGGACAACTGGTAGAAGGTGGGTGAGGAAGGTGTGTTTACTGTGTAATTGTTCAGCAAGGATACTTTAAGCTCAGGTACGAAAATCTTCCTGCGGCTGTATTTAAGGGCTTGCACTTCATCTTATTGTCAAGCCTGATTAAATCACAAAACAAGAAATGGAGCAAGCTAGCATGTAGTTGATGCACTTGTACCTAATGAAAAACCCAAGCCATTGGAGGCAATCTAAAGGAAGATTTTTGAAGAATGATTCTTTCCCCTTCTCCCCGTGATGGGTTATTTTAATATTGGCAGCTTAAGCACTAAATGCAGAGTGCTGATCTAACTCTTATCCCACAGAAACCTGAGACCGAAGTTCAAACAATGTTCATTTGAACAGGTGGGATTTCAGCAAGACATTGCTATTGATTGTTATCCTTTGCAAGTAATGCATTTTAGATGATGGGGAATTTTGTTCAATGTTTGCTTGGAAATGCACTTTGAAACTTCCAGCAATTTAAATCTATTCCACTCTTACACAGAATGTTTCTCTGTTAAGGCTCGGTGAAGTCCACTGAGAAAGTCCAACTGCTGTGATCTCTTAATGTATAACTTTCTTCTGGGAGGAAGAGGAAGGGCTCCGCAAATTTGTCTGAATTCTATCACAAACAGTAACCATAGTTATGGAGAAGCCCCACAACTTTCATGTAAGCTGCTGTAATTTGCAGCATCAATATCTAGAGCCTTGTGAGGAGCAGATACACCCAGCTGACATCCCTTTACCTCCTGGAAGCTAGAAGGCATCGGGCTGTTGTTGCACCAACTCAAAGCATTTGCTGCTGGAGACAATACCAAGTGGGAGGTTTGCTCAGGTTAATCAGTGATTAAAAGACTGAAGTGAGAACACTAGCACGGTTTAACAAAGCTGAAGGTAATCCTTGAAATGAGGCGTTTTACCTGCAGAGCAGTAAGAAGTGTGTGATTGTCAGTGAGGCTATGCTGAATCAGCTGAGGATTTGGTGCTCTGGTTCTGGGAATTCTTTCCAAAGAGAGTTTTAATTCCCAGTCTGTTCATCCACTAATTGATTTATTTTTGTCTTGGGCAGATAAATGATCAACCTGTTAAGTCAGACAATCTGAGAAATTCTGGCACTTATCAGTGTGCAGGAAATACTCCAGTTACTGAGAAGCACAGTAGTGTGTTGTTATCACCCATCTACTCCTCAGGCTTTTTTTTAATTTTTTTTTTCCTGAAAACCTCTGTTTTTATCAGTAGCCGTACTGCAGTTTGTTTCAGCAGTTATAGGAGATAAAAGCTGAATCAGGAGTAGCAGTAACACATCCGGGTGCTATTTGAACACCGTGTTGGAGATTGTTGCCTCTAGACCGTGTGGAAGAACAATTTTTTTTTATCATTTCAGATGGTAATTGATATCTAACCAGAATATCCCTGTTCAAACCTTCCAGGGGGAAGGGGCTCGGCTGTACTCAGAGGCTGACCTGGGTGATGTATCTTGGTCTGATCCCCCAGTAGCACCTCAGCTTTGTGAGTCCCCTCGATTCCTTTTACTTTCGTGACTGGGAGGAGCACAACATCCCCTCAGATAGATAAAACTGTGGCCTTTTCTGAAGAAATGGTCTTATTTGGGCTTCAGGGAGAAGCCTAGTGAAGATGAGGTGGCTATCAAGGACAAGGAGGCTCCTCAGGTCATGTCTACAGCATCCCCTCTCTTGGGTGGATCTAACACGGTGCAGTGTAACGCTTAAACTGGCCGAGCACCGCAGGCAGCTGGCTGGGTCCTGGCCGGTGGCTGTACTGCCTGTGCTTGGGGCTGAGTAACCTGCCCTGGCTGGTGTTCTTACAAACCATCGGCCTGTAAATCACAGAAAAATTAGTGGCTCT
Source organism: Aramus guarauna (assembly GCA_013400195.1). NCBI lineage: Eukaryota > Metazoa > Chordata > Aves > Gruiformes > Aramidae > Aramus > Aramus guarauna. The sequence goes on from VXBL01000583.1 coordinate 57,961, forward strand.
AATTATGCAGAACTTCTGGAAAATATCGAATAATAGAGATTCTGTGGATTGGGTTATGCTGTATAACAATTGAAGTTTAGCTCTGTGTAGCTGAACCAAAAATTATTATTATAGATTGGAAAATGGAGCAATCTCTTATGCTGCTGACAAAAGGAGAAAGACTAATTCAAACATTTTCACAAAGGGCACTTTTAAAGAGTTTTCATCCAAGATCATCCTAATTGGAATTACTAGCCAACAAATAACTCTTGAATTGTAAGTGCTGATGGGCAAATATGAATTCAGGATGTGTATTAATGAGGTGACTCCTCTTACACGATTTGAAAGGACAAACCTGTTGTCTTTGTTTTGGTTTTGCAAGGACAAAGACATGTTCATCTCAGGGCTTGCTTTATGGCTCTGCAAAGTGTGACAAAAGTGTGACCTTGTCATCATTTAGTATTCTCCATGAATGCCTTAGTTTCTCTCTCATTCTCAAGGTAGTGCTTTCAGGTAGTGGGGAATTAAATGGTCTGTAGTCACTCAGCAGTGCAAAGTCAGAAGTGGAATATTTATAACTTGTTTAGCCTGAATGTTACCTCATCCTTATTGAAGATTGAGCATCAGATTGAAGCAACAAGAGCTAGAATACACAGTCATATTAATGACGGCCCCTGAGGGAACTGCAAAACCTCCAAGCATTTAAGAAGCTCTAGTTATGAAAAAATTAGGACAAAAGCTTCAAGAACAGTGAATAGAAATGTGAGAAACTGAGACAGGCTTTTGTGGAGAGGATCAGTGGGAGACCAGACAAACTTGGTCCGTGGAGTCAAAGAGCCCAGTTTGTGTGTGACTGCCATGAGTCTGTGCAAAATGCCTGCTAGGATAAAACGTGACTTGTCCAGGTGAAGACCCAGGTCCTCTGGCTTTGATACCCCCTGCCCTGCAGCTGCCTGCCGAGAGGCCAGCTCACCCCGTCCCTGCTGTTCGCTCAGGAGTGAAGGTTGTCTGGTGGCAATGCGCGCTCCTGCGGGGTCGCGGCACGCGAAGGGGGTAACGCTGCATGGACCTGGGTCAGGAGCTGGGGAGGGCTGGGAGCCTGCTCCATCCTGGAGCTGCTGGTGAGGAGCGACAGGCAGAGCCTTTCTGGCAGCCCAGCCCGGGGCACGAGTGCTGGCAGAAAGCAAAGTTATCACTGTCTGCTGGAGCTCCTGCCATGAAGCCCTCAGCATGACGTAAAATGCTGTGCGGTCCCGTCGTGAGCCTTTGCGTTGTAGCAAGCCTTCTACAAAGCCTTGGTGCTTTCAGAGACAGTCCTGCATGTGCTTTAGCACCAAGAGCAGTATCTCAGTGATGTTGTTTGCCGCTTGCAGCGGCTTCTCTATCCCTTGTCTGCTGTCTCCCAGGCGGGTATCTGCACTCAAGCCTTATTTTCCATGTAACCAAGTTCCCTCAGCTCTTTGAGGCACCTCTACTTGGAAAGCACTTAGGGCAAGTTTGCCCTGTGTAGTGACTTTAGAACTACATTATTTCTAGAATTAAAAACAAAACAGTTTGATAAAATAGCTGATTTTTCGCTTAGAGACAAAACTTTTATTGCAGCAAATGGAAATAAAATCAATATACATGGAAATGACTTGCATTTGGGGACCCTGGGTATTGTTGATTTAATACTATTTATTTAACGGCTTGGCAAATGTGTGGTTAGTCTGTCTCAATAGATTTTGAAGAAAAGGGTAATGTTTTATAGTAAACAGTATGAAATTCAAGCAAAGGCATCTTAATCAACTCCTATAAAAATTAAATGAGCGATTGAACATGTCATAAGCTGAAGTCATATTTTATCATGCTAGTCATATTAATGCTGTAGCTTCTTTTGTGATGGCTTCATTAATATTCAAGAGAGTTTTAGTGCAAAAGTGTGCCATTCTTCTTGGGGTTTCCTCCTTCCTTGTCTCTGTCTAAAACTCAAACATTCTGCAACCCCTTAGAAAAAGTAGATTATTTTCAAAAATTCTGTTTGATGTAAGCAAAGTGACATCTTGTATTATCATGAATTTCAGTTTTATCCTGGATGCTTCCTTTACAAACTTATTACAGTTTATAATAAAATGACTGATATTTCCCGGTATTTGGGAAGATCTTGGATGAATCAATCCAGCATGTAATGGCACCTCAAACTGTGGCCATCTGGTTTGGGTACAAACCTACTTTAAGAAGCATTTAGGTTGCAGTAAAAAGCTATTAAATAGCTAAATAAATATTAAATATTAAACTTGGCTGTTTGAATGGCCCGTCCTGCCCCCATGGGTGGGTTTAAAAGGCAGTGAGCTGGGATTTAATAGAATAAGTGAGTCTCTAGACCTGATGGCCATTAAGATCGGAGCAGGGAGGCTCTTGTGAGGGTGTCCCTGCATTGTGGAAAGGGTCCTTATGGCATCTGCTGTCTGGCAATACTCTAAAAATCAACTTTTAAGGGATTGCCAGGAATGAAGGTTTAATTCCTCTTTTTAGACTGAGGAGGCAGGTTGGTAGCTCATCCCTTTGCAGAGTATGGATGTCTTCCCACTAAACATCAAATAAGCCTGAATAGTATCTTCTTTCACGTGTTTATTTTTTAAAAGAAAAAAAATAGTAGTACTGGAAAATCAAGTAGCTGTCTTTGAAGAAATATCTAACAAGAAATTTGTAGATGAAGGTCTCTTTAGCTTCTGTAGCAGTGGTAATACAGGGAATGACAAATAATGAATCTGAATGAATAAATTTGCATTCATATTTATTGAAGGCAATCTTGAAATATCCCGAAGCGAGAGAGGTTTGTGTTGTGAAAAAGGGAAATTAAGGTGACATTGGTAATCAAAGCAGTGACTTCCTTATGAAAAATGCCAAGTACTGGGGGCAAACCCGAGAACTTTGGTTCAGTGTTTCTGTGCAAAGAATACAGCAATTGTGCTCGGACGGGCTGCCGAGCGTCCCTCTCTGCTGGTGGGGACAAAGTTTTGATCTCTGCTTTTATTGATGCTGGTGTTGATGTGAGTTCTCTCGGCTGGAGAGAATCTTGCTAATCATTCATTTGCAGTGGTATTCATGCAAAGGCTTTCTTCCCAACTAGCTAAAGCTAAATTGCTGTTCAATTCAAGCTTAGAGGTATTTCTCATTCATGTTTTTCTCCTTTTCTCACACCCTGGTATGTATTAACTGCTCAGCACGATTTTTTATCGCTGTCCTCTCATTGCCGTTTCTGCAGCAATCAGTGGTTTAGCACGTGGCTGTTGAGATTTCATTGTGAGCTGGGTACCCTGGGAGTTGGAAAGTGGGGAAGGCTTCCCAGTGAGGACATGGCTTCACGATAGCCCACATTTATAGCCCTCGGCTGGGCAGCTGGGAGGAGGGTGGTGCCTGGTGCTGAGAAATAAATGCCAGGTTGCTTGATGCTTCTTTCCCAAATGTGGTCTTCCAAGTCGAAACTCTTAAATAATTGACTATTTTAAAATGTTTCAATGAAAAGTCCCCAAACTTGCTGACAGATGGTCAATCACACCTTGAATGAGATGATTATTGCAACAGCCAACACAGATCTCTGAATAATGCCTTTCCCACTGACTCCCGTGTTGGCTATTTGGGTCATGCTGAAAATAGTCTTAGCTAAAAGGTATGAGAAACATCTGCCAAATCTTGTAATCTGCCTGTCTCAGCTCTCCTAGATAAATACACTTGGATATTGAGACGGCAAAGAAAGTGGATGAAAGCAAGTGTTCAGAGTCAGATCTCTTTTTGTAGGAGTGAAGAGGTTTTTTTTTATAAACTGTTGCCTCTTGAGTCTCCTTCCTCTTTAGTGGAAAAAAGAAAACCAAACCAACAAGCTATGAACAACTTCTAGTACTCTCCTTTCCTTCTCCTTCAGGAAAATTTTCAGCAACTCCTTTGCCAATAGCTATGAACAAATGATTGTGGAGAAGTTCACTTTTGGGGTTCTGTTTTTTGTTAATGCTGTATCATGAGATGATGTTGGTGGTCCTGTTGTCGAAGGCACTAAAACAGACTACAGAAGGTAGTAAAGAGAGGGTGTAAAATCCAGTTACTGTACCAACACAAATTGTGACTCACCTCACACTCGTGAGCTGCGCGGTTAAAGTGCAGGATTCCCTCTGTATAATTTGTAAATCCTCTGATGCAATTTGCTGGAGCCCTGAAGACAGCCATTTCATTAACTCTTTAAAACATGATTGACTTTGGTGTTTTAATATCCAAAAGCTGACAGTTGCAAAGACAACCACGTCCTTATAAAACACACCCAGGAAGAACCAGTTTGTGCAGCCTCAGATCGGTCCTGCCAGCGCCGAGTGTCCTCCGCTCCTCTGCGCGTGGGGGGTTGTGAGCTTTCCTTTGTGTCTGACAGTAGAGGGGGTGAGTTACAAACCAGTCCCCATTTTTTTTAATGAAAAAATCATGTTCAAAAATCAAAGATGATCTTTGCAGTGGCGTAAAGTTCTGGATTTCCCAGAATGTGATGCTACCCAGAGATGCAGTCCCTCTCCAGGTCTTAGCTATGCTGGTGTGACTGGAGCGCGCGTGGAGGCGATGGCTTGAGCTGCGTCCCCTCGCGATATGTTCATTTAAACTGCCTGGCCGGGTAGGTGACACCAAGGGCTCCTTTTGCCACACATCCGTGGCCCCTGGACTTACCAAAGGGATGAGAGGTTTCACAAAGCAGGTACTTTGTGCTCTAAAAGCTGCTTTTTTTGAGCAATTTGGAAGAGAAACTTCCTCCACTGTATTTTCCCTTCATGCCTATGGCTCTGCCGTCAACACAAGGACAGGCAACGCTCAGTTCAACGCAGCGACATTTAGACTGAGTTCCTGTGGCCTTCTGGGTTCAGAACCTCCCCTTCTCGTTCACTGGGAAGAGTTGTGTGTTTGGAAGGCCAGCTCTCCCCCGGGGCTCCACGCTGGCTGCAGTGAGGTGGCCGGGAGCAGTGTCCGTCCCCGTGGGTGCAGGCAGGGTGAGCGAGGCCAGCGCGTTCCTGGGGCTGCGGGGCGAAGCCCCCGGCGCTGTGCTGCCCGGTGCTCGTCGCGGTCTGATGTGCTCCTGCATCTCTTGAATCTGGAAACTCCCAAGTGCTGCTGTCTGATATCATCAGTTATTTTTAGTACTAGCTAGGAGTTTTGAGCAGAGTCTGAATTTTAAATTCAATCCTTGCTTGGTTTTGCGCTGTTGTGTCCCATATTGTTGGGATTAGCTGAGCCTCCAGCAGAAGGTAGGTTCCCTAACAGCAAGCCTCGAACTGTGAGAGAAACTGTTTTGTCGCACTTGCTGCAGGAGGTGGTTGTGTATTTTCCAAGACTGAAATGAGAGACAAAGGTAATAGCATCCCTGTTTCTTGAAAAGACCGAGTCAGCTCCCATGCAGTCAATGCTCTCTTCAGACTGATCATTTCCCCCTTTTTTGCAGTTACTCAGCTGTCTTTGTCAGGGATAATTTTTGTTGAGTGGTTCAGATTTTTATATCCTACCACCTGCTATCCTGTAATTCCTGTTCTTAGGAGAACCTGTGCTAAATTATGTATAAACACCCCCACAAGCTGTGTCGCAGCCAGCATTACTATTTCATTTGCTCAGAGAGGATTCGAAGTTCTGTGAATGAAATTTTGGGGGTAAATTCTGTGGTGTTTAACTGGTATTTAACAGGAATTACCTTTATAACCACGTACTAGTTGATAAAGTGGGTATAAGCCTCTGTCCATTTCTGATAACTTGCGCAGTGAATGACATCAGGGAGACAGAAATTGCATTCGGCAGCTCTGAATTAGCATGTTCCGCTTGGCTTTGATTTCCTTCTGTATTTGCCGTTCTGTTGCCTCAGCCTAAATTTCTTCAGTGCTGTGGGGAAGGAACGGACAGGGTATGACAGCCATTAGTCGAGTTTCTTAATGAGTAAGTTTTCAGACGGTGGCAGTATAAGACATTAAATCGAGTGGCCTCTTCTGCGGGGAGATCCCTGCCTCTCCTCGCTGGCCGCTCGGAACCGCACAGAACGATTTCTCCATCTCCTCTCTTCAAACCAAGCGACGTGAACTACTGGGGAGAACGCGGTGCTGGCTTCTGCCTGCAGAGAGGCACCGGTGACGGGTGGCTGCGGTATTTGTGCCGGGGGGAGCTTGCAGGTGAAGACGGCTGCAACTCTTAATTCAGCTCTTACTCTGGCAACCTGTAACTTATGCCGCGCTGTCGCTAGCAGCGGGTCAGCACTCAGGTTTGGGCCAGCGTGCGGGTGTCTGAGTCACGCAGTCAGCGGTTACTCAACTCCTGCCTTTCCGTGGTGGGGAGCAGGACACAAGCAGACAGATTTCCATCTCTCCTCAGCATGGGGTCCCGAACTGTGGGTCAGGGCGACATCGTGCCTGTAGCAAGAAAACAGGATTTAAAATACTTGCATTTCAGGATTAGTGTCACAGTCCTGAACGTGAATCAGGATTTGTCTTACAGCTTTATTTCTGTGCTACTTTTATGAAGCATACTTGAGTATTTCCCTTAAGCTCTCCCCTTATAGTTTTAACTTACAAATTATTAAGTATTTACTTCTTTGTTTTTATTCATCAGATACAAACGATTGTTGCTCGTTTCAGCATTTGCCTGTAGCAGTTGCACGGCATCCCCCCTCACCTCCATGAAATGTGGTCCAGGACTTGGGAATCACGACCCCGCACAATGGTAGAGCAGCTCTCCTGTGCCAAAGCCTTGCATGGGGCAGAGGAGGAGCTGGGTGTCTCTGAAGCTGATGCACAAAACTCAGTGTCCGAAGGGCAAAGAGAAAGTATCAGAACCTGTTTTTCTTAAAATGTCAGGCAACTGTGCCCAGACTACAAGAATAGAGATATTTCCAAAGGAAATTAATTTTGATCTCATTAAGGTGACCTACATCAGGCTTTTCTCGTGAAAAGAGCCTGAGGAAGATGCTGAGTGCTGGCAGATCTTGCCCATGATGTGGGGGAACCTGGATCCAAAATAGGTTTTGCTCGAGGAGAGACCTACAGAAGTGCAATAACTGCTGGGCTGTGTTTCGCAGCGAGATGATTTAGACACCTCCTGCAGAAGCTCTTGCTTTGCGAAGCCTTACTGCACGCTCCCAGGGGCCAAGGGAGGCACCGAGGGATATTGCCTCTTCAAGCTTGGGTGACTCAGCTGGTGGGAAATCAGGATCTTGAGCCAATAAAAGGGCCATAAATTTAAAAGTGAGCTGGTCTTTGGGAAATGAGAATGTGGAGCCAGGGAGCTGGGACCACCCTGACCCCCAGGAACAACCTCAAGTAGAATTGATACCGCTGGTTTAAAAGTGTTCTGTAGAGCTAATACGGCAAAGCAAACCTCGGTTTTCTCCTCTGCCAGGCACTAGGTGCTGACTAGGAGGTCTAGCTTGCTTCTCTTCGCCCTCCTCCAAAGAAAAAGCAGGTGTTTTCTTGGTCCAGCTTTCTGAATCAGTCTTAAATTCCTTATATATATTCACACATTTTTACATATGTTTTGGCACTAAATTAATCCAGAAAACTAGGAATACAGGTCACAACCAATGAAATGCCTACAACACTGCAGCTGCAAGTCTGTGCCTGTAAAATTAATAGGTCCTGAGCCCCTCTTGAGTAAAAATTTCCCCTTCAAAACAGGGTATACCCATTGAACAGGCCATGTGCTAACCTTCTGCAGGAAAATACTTAAACACCGCTTTCTGATGTGAACACGTAGTGTGAACACGCTCCGTGAGTGACAGCCCACACTTGCTGCCCCAATTCCCCTTCCCAGTGAGCGGGCGTGAGTAAGCCGGGAGATTTCCCTCGGGAGGGGGATGCTCTGCCCCGGGCTCTGGCGGGTCTGGTACCTGCTGCTGAAACTCCTGCCGGGCTCACGGGCAGCAGCCTGATGCCAGCTGTACTGCAGAGAAAGGGACGAGTTAAAGCAGCTCTTTCCCTTGGTCTTATTAAATCCAAAGACTGATGTGGAAGTGTCAAAGGCACTGTCTCCAGGTGCAGTCCTTGCTCTGTGTTTTAGGCACCTTCTAAAGCTCTGGACTAGAGCATGGCTAACTTTAATGTTATGACTATTCCCCTTGAAACAGATGGCACAGCTTGAGAGGAAAAAAATCAGTATGTGTGAAAATACTTTCAGGATGGGAAGAGAATGGCCCTATTTTTTTTCCAAAATTATGGCAGTCCTGGTGTATCACAGTGAAGCTAAAGGAGCAGATATATGTGGTCATAACAAAAAAAGGCGTAAGGAGGTAGGTGAGCATAAAGGCAAAACCCTCGGGTTACTTAGCAGAAGTTTTCAGCAGATCAATGCAATCCTTGTTACACTGCAGCAAGGCACCACGGTGACCTTCAGGGCTGCGCTCCCATTGCCAGCGAGAAACTTCTGACTGATCGCCCATGTTGCCTGCTCACTGCCGGAGTATTTTTGGCTTTTAGTTTTGTCTCAATCACTGAAAGGTCAATAAACTGCTCATTTATTTTAAGAGCTAACGGTTCACTGAGCTGACAAATCTTGCATCTCTGTACTGCAACATAATAGGACTTCATCTGCCTTGATATCTCGGGTACTCTTGCAGATCTGGATTTGTAGCTCTACAAGTAAAACTGATACAAGTTAATAACCTGTTAAGAGTAGTTTAACCCTTTTCCCCTTAATTTTCTTATTTTTTCCAAATTGGCATGATTCTAGAGCTCCAGTAGCTGTCCTGTTTCAGTCAAACTCTGTAACGCAGATATAAATAGAGTTGATTCTCAACTGCTGCTTCAAAAATTCATCTTTTTATGGTTGTCACGTGAGCAAAACCCAAATCAGATACAACTGAACTGTTATATCTGGACAATTCAGTCTAAAGAATGAAGAAAGAAATGGTATTAATTTTAAAAAAAAAGTTAAAAAATGGCAAAAATCTGTCTTATTTTAGAATCCTACCTGAATAAGGCAATGGCTTTTGAGTTTCTTCAGGTCATTAAGGACTTACCCTTGGGGGAGGGAAAAACTCCATAAAAATCAGCTGCAGGCGTGGAATGAAAATAGTGCACGGACAGGGAGGGACGCTGCAGAAGCCCATCCTGCCCAAGCGTGCTGAGCTAGCTGCCTCGCTCAGGGGAGTGTGAGGAACGCGCGGGGCCGCAGGTGGGTAATGGCTGTCGGACCCAGGGCTGCATCGCTTGTTTAAAACTGTATTTATCTTGAATTGCCCACTTACGTCATTGATGGGGAAAATCACAGTGTATCTACTCACAGGTTGTGCAGAACCCCAACACTGAAAGGAGCACAGCTGATGGACCTCTTGGCTCTGAGCAGTTATTGAACCATCAGCAGCCAACGTGGCTGCTGTTTAAAAACAAAACCCCCTCAAAACCAGATGGTCAGTGCTGCCTAATTTAAAAAACATCTAATTTTCCCACTGGCTTTTTGGAGTTTAAATGCCAGTGAACATATTGAGAATTGCAGAGATTTTTTTAAAAAAATGATGTTGTCTTTAAACTTGCAGCAAAAATAACTTGAAGAGAAATATTACTAAAGATCATCGACTCATTAAAAGACATTTAAAACTAAATTTCAGCTTTGTGCAATGAAAAATAAGAGGAAGAAGTGGTCAGGAGTACTACACTGGCTGTGGAGGGAGCTGTTATCTGTGGATAAGGATGGTGATTAAATGGAAGACAGCCTTGGACGTTTTGCTACGGCTTTTAAAAATGGGTTTCTGCCCACCTGGTGGATCAATTTCCAGGGTGAAGTAGAAACTCAGTGCCCTTATCTTCATACTAGATAACAGGATTTATTTAAGAAAAAGTTAGAATACTGGCATTAAAACGCTTCACTTTATGGGTTAAAAATACCCGAACAGACCAAAGTAACAAGAGTTAACAGAAGAGTGTTATACAAAGAATGTCTTTCTAAAGGTTTAACGTGATATACTTCAGGGCAAACTCTGAAGAGAGTGTATGGAAAACAAATCTAATTTTTAAATAGCAAAGATAAACCAATAAAGCGGATCCTATCAAACAATTTCAATTGTGGAATAGAATGTAGAGCTAGTTTAACTGATATAGTTCTGAACATATGAAAAAAAGCATTTTGGTTAAATATATAATCAGCACTGGATCAGATAGAGGTAGAATGGGTGGAATCTCTGATAACCTTCAGGAATTCATCTTTAAGGAATTTCAGGAATATTTTATGAAGGAGATGGGACAGAGCACCACATCTGGGGTACAGCCTGTCTGAACATTGGGATCCACCTTGTCACCGGGAGGTGACCGAGCCCTGGCACAGGCTGCCCGCGGAGCTTGGGGAGTCTCTGTTCTTGGAGATATTCAACAGCGCTCTGGAGGTGGCCCTGGGTGGCCCTGCTTGGGTGGGGGGCTGGACCAGAGGGACCCCAGAGGTCCCTTCCTGCCTCACCCAGCTGTGATTCTGTAGGTCTCGTTGACTTCAGTTACAGGCAATCGGTGCCTCCTTTAGTTACATCAGCCACCTTCTCTGAATCTCTGAAGATCCTCAAAAAGCAATACAGCCTTTTAAGGAGGAAACTGTGTAAGACAAGTCTCATCTGATGCCTCTTTCAGCTTCCAGCTAGGAAATTGATTCCACCAATGAATGGTATTAATGAACGCTTTCTGCAACTTCTGAGACGTGCCTCTGAGCTTGGCTACTTGCCTTATTTACAGCAAGAGTATTAAGAACAGGTCTATAGGCATGAGGGCGTACCTATGTCACTGCCAGAGCTTCCTCCTGTTCCCCTCGCCATGCTACAGCACTCTGGTTTACCCATAGCTCCTCATCCGGGCTTTTCCTGATGGAGCACTACCTGGGGGCTCAGGACTTACCATAGGGCTGGCATGATGCTCGTGCACCTAGCGTGATGCCACGGCTTCCTGCGGTGACAGGCATGCCCCAGGGGACCAAATGCCTTCCCTTATACTGTAGATTAGTCTATTAAAGTGTTCCCAGTCTCTTGTTGTGTGGCAGTTATCAGTATATACAACAGTGAAGACCAAGCACTCAAGTATTGTTGTAGTGTGGCATAAACTAAAGAAAGAGATGCACAGCTCCAAGTTTAAGAGCTGTAACCTCAGTGTATCAAAAGATAAAGATCTCCCACTGAAATGCCAATGAAATGGAGCTAAACACCCCATCTCTGATTCCATAAGCAGGAAAATATTCATTAAAACACTGAGGGGGGAAAAAAAAATATTCTTAGATAAAAATATTTGAATATGGCTTTGTATCGAGTGGTGCTTCACTGCAGAGGGTCTCATCGTTGCCTCCTGGCTGGCCAGCACGGCGACTGACCTCCACGTCAGGATGGACCTGTCTCTGGCAGTCGTGGCCTTGCCGAAAGGCGATAGTCCTTTGGGTGAGTTTGTGCAGAGTAAAAGAAAAAAGTATATAGCTATAAACAGGGCAAAGCTACTTAGGATGTGCATCAGAGGCGCATCAGATACGTGGAAACTTACTCTTAGGAAAATGTGTAAGCACATTTTTAGGGTGTCTGCGAATAGGGATGACTCCAAGTTATCCTCTGACTTTGAGCACGGACTCGCAGCTCCACATGACGGCAGACGCTTCTTGCCGTGTTTCCCAAAGGGAAGATTCCTTTTGGTGCATGAAGAAAAGATGAAAGACAGGAGAGGAAGATTGCACTTTTGCAACTTCTTTCCCAGAACTTCGGTTACCCGCCTCTGCCACAGAGGCATTGGCAGTTAAGCTTACACAGGGATGTTAATCAGCAAGGAAGAAAGGCAGATTTTGAGACCTGATAGAGATTGGTTTTTCTGGAATTAAGCTTGTTTGACTCTTGCATTAGTAAGGTATGTAAATGGAGATTATTACAGGATTTAATTATTTCTGCATAGTAGTTTTCTCCAAAGGAACAAAATTTTTCTGTTTTGTTTCACGACATGGAATCCTGTGAATTCAAGAAAGAAATAGCAGGAAAAAATGCCCCGAGAGGCTCATGCCAACTGACCTTTTTCAAGGCAACCTAAAAATCCTCCTCCTTTATCATGGTGAATTTAGCGGGGATCATATCTGACTACGTACTTTTTGAACAGAGAGGAGTTCATTTTCCATGTTTTCATTCCTGAAATCAGTTTTCAGTTCAGCTGATGCTGTTGCAATACACTGATTTTTGCAGGACGCGTATTTGTGCCAGACGAGAGCGTACAGTGTGTGTGGTCTTCCCAGCACACTTCATCTCAGCACAAAGTGTTGCTGTCCCCCGTAGCTGTTTATCAGGATTCTGCTTTACATTCATCACAGTGTATTAATTTATAACATCTTTCTACTCCCCCCCCCACCACCACCTTACAAGACTCTTAGCCTGCACACATATAATGAAGGGGGAGGATCACCAAAATATCCTGCCTGGTGGCCAGGGGTGGGTCCTGATGTCCCACCTCCCGGAGCGGTAAGCTCTCCAGTTGATTTGCGAGCTGTGCAACGTGTGCGTAGGTGAGGCGTGCTGCTGAGAGGGGTGTCGTGCCGGTGTCGGCTGAAACTCCCTGCTTTGCAGTACTAAACCCAGATGAATAATTATGGAGGTCAGCAGCGGTGGGAAGGAGTAGCGCTGTGTTTATAGCAAGTCAGATGAAGCCACTAACACTGAAACCTGCTGGGTCTGGGCCAAGACTGCTGTTAATTAATCATTGCCTGCGAGCTGGCTGGAGGTCTGTGCCGCCGAACGCTCTCTCTGAAGATGTACAGCCCAGCTCTGGACCCGTCTCGTATTTAGGTACCAGTAAAGCCATCGAGGTCAACAGCGCTGAGATGAGCTGGAGAGCAGCTTTGCCAGGACACTTGGTGGTAAGGAATGACCACTGCCGGACAGCGAGGGGCTCTGCCGTTCACTTCACTTCCGTATCCGTGTTGGGCTCTTGCTGTGGCCCCGTGGGAGACAACCTGGCCCAACGCTGGGGAGCTCCGGCATCGCGTGCGTTGCTGTATGCTTGTATCTAGAAGGTGGGGTGCTTCTGGGGACTTGGTGCCACTCTAGCTAACGTTCACCCCTCTCAGCAGCTGTTTTCTCTAAGCTGCCCTAACCTGAGTGTGTGCTGGAGGTCTGAATCTGTAGCCCTTTCCATGCCCTGAGCAAGGCCAAGAAGAGACGTGAGAGACGGAGCTGCAAGCGTGCAGCAGGTCCCAGCCCCCAGAGAAAGGTGGGACCCCAGCTCTCCGCAAGCTTCCTGGGGAGACTCCTCTCCACTGACAAAACCTCTCATGAACATGCAAGGAAGCAGGAGGTGCGATACACCTGTGGCCAATTCGGTTGTCTTTCTGTTCTCCAAATGTTATTAAATCTGCATCCTGAAACAACGCCAAGCACATTTTTGATACCAATTGCCCCCTTTTCAGTAACAACTTGTAGAAAACCTGACTCTTAAGTTTCCATAGTTGGCATTAAACTGCTGAATGGAGGAAAAGATTTTTCTTGGTTAAAAAACAAAAAAGTGAATTTTCACTGTTTACCTTTGGAAGGTGATGCTTGCAGTGAGAGCACCAATTTCCTCACTCCACCATGCTGACTGCCATTTCGGAAGTTGCCCTTTTCAAAATCCATCTAAATCTCACATTTTTCTAGGTTTACCTGAAGTACTGACTCTAAATTTGGTCTAGCTGTGTTATGTTTGTTTTACTTGTGTCAACTACTCCTTTTAAAGGGGTTTTTTATGGATATGCTGTGTGCTTTGTGTCTAAGCACAATCCAATCTTAAGCATTTATACAAGTCCTTAAAAATACAAAAGCTCAGACTGAATAATAAACCAAGAACTGATCAATCTGTTACGCCACTTAAAGACATGTGGAGGGGAGGTGAACAAAGCAGCACGGGAAAAAGAGGGATTTAGAGATGTGCTTTTCTGAAGAAAATAACTCACCCCTACAGGTAACCTGTTTTACAGAGCCTGCAGAACTATTAGCATGAAAAACAAAGGATCATTATTTAACAAATGGAACTAATTCGACAACGTTGGGTTGGGGCCCAGTTGCCTTACGGTGTTCAAACGACTTCCATCGCTGATGTGCGAGGGGGAGCAGAGGTTGCCGTTGCTTCAGTGCTGGAGGATTTGGAGGCCGGTGGGAGCCGTAAGCAGATGTTCGGGGCCAAAGCTTTCCTTCCTGCCTGGAGATGGAGGCTGGTACCTGCAGCACGGGGCGTCCTCAGAGGGAGACGTTCGGATCTGCAAGGTTAGCACAGCTCGTTGGTGCCAAAATTGCTGCTTTTTGCAGCCCACGGCGTAGGTTATGTGAATGTAGGCAAAGAACAAAGGGAGGGGCATGAGGTGGAAGTTTTGAGAAGCTGATCAAGGCTGATCACGTCGTTCTGAGGAGAAACAAGCAAAACCAGCACAAGTGGAAGGAGCAGGACTGGGAATAAGGACAGACTGGGAAATAGAGGCTCCAGACGGAGGTAGTGCTGTTTTTTCGGCAGGGAGGGAAGCGGGGCATTACGGCTTTCCGTTCCGGAGGGCGTGCAGTGGCATCAGCCAGCGCTACGTGGGCTGGGAGCACTGGCGCAGGGCGGTGGGGACTGGGTGCTTCTGGCCAGTGACGTTCCCCTTTGGCTTCAGGGAGATAAGTCTTTATCTGAGCTGAGGGAAAAAGATATAGAACTGTACTTAAAAAATTCTAATGATAAGAAGCTTAGACCATAATAGGCCGTAATAAGGGGGTTTGGGTGATAAATTGTAAGATAAGCATTCATGAAAATTAAGTTACGATATTAGGAGTGGGAGGAGTTGAAACCCTCTGTGTTTCCAAGCCGAAGTGTTGGTCTGACCTGGCCGTAGCTTGCACTGCAACAGCGACAGGCTGCTCCGCTCTGCACCGCTGGGACACGTGGGGCACGTTATGCCTTGGAGAAGTGACGTGTCCCCATGTCCTCTGCTGATGCCCTTGATGCTGAAGGGGCAAAAGGCTTTTCCTCCACTAAAGGCTGCTGTCTGCTTTCCTGCAGGATTCAGACCTTTCGGCTCCAGCAGAAAGAAGAGCTGGGTTTCGCTGCAGGAGCAGACTTTATAGGCTTGGATAAGGGAGCGCCGGACCAGACAGGACTGAGCATTCATAGCTCTTGCAGAGTTAGTGCCAGGTGACATACTGCTGCTAGATGACTGTCAAAAGCAAGAGAGAGGACGCTTCAGAAGGTGTCAGTAGTTCAGCCTTTAAGAGATTTCTGCTTCAACCCACGCCTGGAGGGCTTGGCCCAGGCACCTGCAATGAACAAACCCTTCAGGGCTGGTTGAAGGGCAGGTGAAGCGCACTCGCTGCCTAATCTTTGCTCTTTTGAGTTGTCTTATGTGTAGGAAAATGGTCACATTGCAAAGGCAAAATAAGATTTTTGTAGACTAGGTACTTAAAAACAAAGATTTTTTTTTTTTTTTTTTAATCTTGGGTCAGAAAGGAAGTAATTCCTTCAAATGGAAAATAACCCCATGAATAAAAGTAAAAATCAGAAGACATCCTAGCTTATGGCAGAAACGCTGGGCACAGATGAAGACCTAATATAGAATTTACTATTAGCCTTTCACTGGAACTATGAATTTTTTTCCAGCACCTTGTCTAATTTTGAGTCCAAATTGACTCAGGCTTTTCATCTGCCCCCTTCCCTCTCCAGATCCCACTTTATTTTTTGAAAAAGGAATCCCACAATTTAGGCACATGCAAGGGCACACGCCATTGCGGTGGTGGTAGCACCAGTAACCTCACTGGGGTGTGTGTGCTGTACCTGACGGGCACGGTGCATGCCGGTGCGTTTGAAGGAAATCCCCTGTTCCTCCTGTGGATCGCTTTGCAGAGCGAGGCTCGTGTTGCAAGGCAGCCCTGGAGAGCTTGCGCTGGGTCCCCTTTGAGTGAAGCTCATCCAGAAGATGCTCTCCAAGTGCTAATGGGTGTTCGGCCCCTGGGAGGAGGTCAGAGCTGGGAAGATGTGTGGTGGGACACTGGTGCTCCTTGTTACTCGCTGGTAGGATGTGCTTGCAGGGCAGAGACCTCTGATGGCTCTCTGATGCTCTGCCTCTAATTCATCGCTTCATCCCGGGGAAGCAGATCCAGGGCACGTCTCAGCCCTCGCCACGTCGGGCTGCCTTGCCCCGCTGCTGGCAGGGCGCTGGGGCAGGCGGTGGCCCCGTGGCCGCTGGCCACCCGCCCTCCCCTCTGGCGACTGCGGTCGCAGTCCGGCCGTGCGGAGCTAAAGAGGGGTCGGGATTTGTAAAGGGACCTGAAACCTGGGTGTGCCTGCCCAGGGAGGCACGGGGAAATTAATGTGATGATTCAGCAGAACTTGTTTTCACTCTCACTTCTGTCATAGCGTACCTGAGACCCGTGTATACAAATGTACATCTGCCGCCCTCGTTCTTGGGCCCGTATCCTCCTGTACGGCTCCACTGCGCAGCCTTACTGCTCAGCACCCAGAAATCGCCACTCTGAGGCTCGTGGTCTAAGCCTGCAAAACCCGTTAATTATAGGGTAAGATATAGAATCATGACCTCTCTTGCGGTTGATTCAAACAATTGTAACGACTGAACATTTTACACTTCTATTATCGGAGGAATATTTTTAAACCACGCAGTTAAACCACAGGTGCCAGGGAATCAGAAAGGCATTCCAATAAAGAGCTGCTTTGCTATCAAGACACAGAAATAAAGGACTAAAAACATCTGCTTAGATTTTGTTGTTGTTGTTACTCTTGGATCTGTTCTTGGGATCATTTATTCTTCTTAATGACCGTTACTTTGATTGCAAAGGTTACCTGGTACTTGGGCTCAGTAATGCACTGGTGGATGGCACTTACTGTAAACTAGATACACTTCTCTAGTGAGTCTAGGGGTTTTTGTTTTGCCTTTTTTTTTTGTTACTGGATTTCTTTGTCTTGTTTATTCTTTAGTGACTAATGCTGAAATTGGAAACCTTTGTTCCTGGTGTCAATGTACAGCTGCTGGTTGAAACCTGCTGGTTCCGAATACAAATGGTCACTAACCACTTAGTCATTGATTTGCATGTGCATTGATTTCCATATTAATGTAATGCTGATATACTAGAGAAAGCTATGGATTTTGGATGATTGATTTAAGTTGTAATTATTCAGAACAGAAGATAGGGTGTGTGGCTGGAAAATGCAGATTGGTTTTGCATGTCATTTCTTGAGTCGTATTGTCGGGTGCTTTTATGAAGATGCTCTCAGGAAGTGAGTCAAATACAAAGGAAACCTGTACTTAGGGAGTGTCTAATTAATATCTACAATCATAATATTTCAGTCTAAATATTAAAGGAAGTCTCATTAAAGGAATGCAGAGGCTGTATTTTAGGGTGGCTTGACTGCAGGAATCTGTGACAGTAAAAGTTTTCTGCAAGAGCTTTGATTACACGTCTGAAGTAATTAAAAACAAAAGAGTGCTCGTGCATCAGCCGAACTGATGATTATAGCCCCAAAACGGCAAACGGTTCAACTCGTGGCACACACCAGGAAGGTAAAGGTCCCCATGCTGCCCTGAGGTGGGGTGCTGAGATCTTGCTTCTGACTTCTGAACCCACGTTCTCCAAAACAAGGGCTGACCCAAGCTTTTACTTTCTCTTTTTCGTGCCTGCCCAGCTTTGGTCGCACAGGGGTAAACCTCCAGGGCTTCGTGCAGCCTGTGCTGAGAGCGAGCGGGCACCGGCTCCTGCCCGCTGCCCCGACCCAGCCAGCATAAGCCCTGGGATTTGGGGCTGCCTGCTTTTCACCCCTCTCTGCAGCTTCCACGTCCACCTTTGATCTCTGAGATTATTAGGAAAATACTCTGTTATATGTTTGTTTGGTGCCAGGAGAAACGGGATTCCTATCCTGACAAGCATTTCAAAACCAGTTCTAGTGCTTCTGTAAAACAAATACTTTTATTGCTGCTCGTAATATCCCTCAAAAGGCCTGGTTGTTGACAACATCTGTTCGCTCAAAGTAATAACACACTTTTGGCTTTAGCTGTTTAAGATGAAGCAATTTTTGTGCAATATCTGCTTATAATGACGGGAGTCTGCAGCAGCCACATGCTGCAGCACCACCAGACCCTTCCCCCGGACATTGCTGGGGAGCGCTTCAGGTTGCTTCCCTTGATGGGGCTTTTCTTCCTAAGGATGGAAGAACAAGATCTTAATTTTGAGTTGGTTTTTACATCTACCTGGCATAACCAAAATGAAAGATGATCACTCTTCATAGACACTTCCTAAATGGGCTTTGTTATCTCAGCATCCCCTGCACGCTGACGTGTGGGGAGGGCACTTTTGCTGGTTTGGAGGGAGGATGCTCCAAGCAGGAGCGTTTCGTGTTGGTGTTCCCCGAATGCCGCTCTGGATGAGCAGCGTGGCTGCGGAGCAGCTTGTGGGCAGGTCTGACTTGCTCAGGCCAGACTGGTGTGAGCCTGCCTCTACCCAACAAGTGTACAAGCCCACGCCACTGCGATAACCAGCCTCGGAGAATGCCCGGACTGGGCTCTAAGGTGTCCCCAAAACTTGTCATTTGGTCTGGTTCATCGCTGGCCAGCTGGCTTGAATTGACCCTCAATCTGTAACGGACCGTAGAGGACATCTGAAAGTCCTTCTTCACCCATTGGTCTATGGCGAGAGGAGGTTTATGCCTAACAGATTCAGAGGTCACTTGTGTGCGTTGGAAAACAACTCATAAACATGTGGTGATTACAAAATATCCGACTTAAAAAACCCCACTTAATTTTCTAATCTGAAAGTTTATAGATGTTTTACAAAATCCTGGAGTCCTCGATGTTTATAACATACTGGGCTGAAGATTCGCTGCCACTTCATACTCGGTCAGAGACCTGGAAATTCCTCCTACACCCCACCAGACTGCTGCAGCAGGATGCATCCAGGCACAGAGAGGTGCTGTGCAGGCTGTACTTTAATTATAAGATCATTTCATTAATTGCTTAAGCTGTTCTCCACAGAACTATGAATTACTGGTATGCAAAGCGCTTTTTCTGGGGACAGTTGTTAGTGATTGTCATGGGCTTCAGATAGGGAAGATAATTATATTAGGATAATGTGTTGGTTTCCTTGCTAATCACAGGCAATTTGCCGTGGTTTTAATAACTGTGACTTGTCATTTTCAGACCCAACGAAGTAACGCAGAGGCACAGATAAGAACTTTATCTAGTAATTCAATATATCCCACGCCTATTATCTCCTTTGTGGCAAGATCTGTGTAATGTAAAGTATTACAGCTTGAACAGAAGATTCCATGAAGCTATTAGAATTAATTTTCATAAACAGCTTTGTACTGAGGTTTTTGGGGAAAAAATCCTGGAAGAATGTGAACAAAATATTTTCTGGTCCAGGTTTCAACTAACATTTCTGAGTGGTCCAATAATAATAATTTTCCACTTTTGGCTTCTAGAAAGAGTGTTGTATGGATTAACCTGAGGGTCACAGAACCGTTCCTTATTCTGTCGATCTCACAGGCAATAGCACAAAACACACATGGAGAGACAAAATTTGTCCCGGTTTGGTCTTCACGTGGCTGATCTGCAGTATGGTGGCTGAAGAAAAGGCAAGGAAATGGAGAGAAGAAATAAGAATTATTAAATAATAATAATAATCCTGAAGCATGGAGGTAGATGAGAGCTCTTGCAGGACAGCTGCCTACAAGCCTGTTGAAGTGCCGCTGGAGAGCAGCTAAGGGATCTGGCTGGTGCTCCCGGCGTGGGGAGCGCGCTTACGCAATTCCGACTGGCAGCGTTGGTGTCCCCGCGTAAAGAATTACACCATGTGGAGAACGGAGGAGGATCAGGCTAGGAAAATGTTGCTGGTTGCTTTACCGTATGTGGCACCAGTGCGATCAGGATTCGTCCCTTCCTCCAACAGGCAGGCACAGATTTCAGGTTAATAGACAGCAATGCCTTTCAGAAATGGATTAAATATGGAAAACAAAGGGGGAAAGTTAATTGAAAAGGAATATGACAAATGAGCTTTATAATGAATTAGAAAGGCTTTCTCACTTGCTAGGAACAGAAAATAGAAGAAAAAAAAAATAATATGCATTTTTCCAATCATGAGCTGTAAAACACAATTCTGCAAACACCTAAGGAAAAACAGCGTCGGTTTTGGATTAGTGGGTAATGATACAATTGTTAATAAAAGTGTGCTTTGTGTGGCTGCACATCAGATTTTCAGCAAAATATTCCTGCAGGTATTTTTATGCATATTGAACATGGAAGAAAACACAGATTTTTTTTTTTTTCTTTTTTCATACAAAACTCTTGTGTTCAGTGGATGTTTCTATGAGGAACAAATATAATCATTTTGAATGCTATCATTGAAAAGTCACTAACGGGCTAAATTTGCATATGACATGGTACCCACTAGAAGTAATTTTGCATGTACTTATCAGACAATTAGATGATTCTTGTGCTAAGCCAAACCAATATTAGGAGAATAAACTTTTAAGTAGTATTAAGGCTGTGAATAACGCGGTAGTTACAGCCTCTGTGTCTGGTATCCTTTCAGTTCAAGCTGGGTGCAAATACAGAGGCTATAATCATTCCTGAAGACTTATTTTTGTGCAGTTTATTCCAGTTTATAGTTTGGCTAATTTTCATCCTAGAACAGCTGTGGCCCACTATGAATTTTCCCAAACATATTTTTCAAATTAGAGCTTAAAAATGCACTGCACGTAAATCTAGTTTGCATATTTCTTTGAATAATGTAGTAAGCCACTTAATTATACATACATACAGATAACACATCTAAATATAGAAGCACTCCTCTGGAGGTTTATCTTGGGAAACTTGCAAAATGCGAGATGTCACTGAAAACAGTTACTCCTTTTCTGAAGATCTGTCCTGGAAATGATCAAATCTTCCCATTTCAAAAGTAAGACCTCTGAAGCTTCCAGAAGTACATCTGTAATCGGGTGGTTCTTGCAGGAGTTCAGCTCCTCCCCATGTTAGACCAGAGGAAAATCCCATTAATCTATCCCATGGATGGGACTTGGATGGACTGTTTTCTGATTTTTTGGGCACTGGAGCAGATTGTGGGGAATGAGCACTCCTGGCACCATGGCCTTGCTCCCCCATCCCATCCCATCCCATCCCCATCTCATCCCATCCCCATCCCATCCTCTCCATCCCAGCTCCTAGTCCCTGCTCAAACCTTTTTTCTTCTTTCCATGCAGAAAGGCACAATAAGAAGAGGGCATGTTATTTCACATGGCCCAGGTTTCCGTCAGTGTCTATCCCGGCTAGTTTGTCATTTTTTCTGTGGCTTTACAAAATTCACTGTTTGGAAAGGTGGGAGCCTAAACTTTATTTAACATTAACTGTCTTTGTATCTCCTGTGCTTTGAAACCTTGAATCCACCTTTTTGGAATGAAAAAGAGCACTTTGACTTTCCTCAGTTTGCATTCTGTAACTTAAAATCTCCATTCACCTCACATTTCTGTTCTGAAATGACATGGGATAAGTGCTGGGATGTCAGGAGTAATTGCTTTTTTGTTAATGTGTGCCTAGCTCTGTTGTTGAATAACTAAAAATTAAAATTCAAACTTGCTTAGAGCGCCAAGCTTCCAGCTATCACAAAAAACCTCATTTAAGCTTGCATACTACCAACTGAAACAGGTTTTGGCAGGGAATCGGAATTCCACATAGGTCTATTACTTTTTTCCTCCATAAGTGTTAAAATTTACCTGCAGTTTTACACTAGCGTGGAAGATGCCACAAGTAATACTGATGTTAGAAGCCAACCAGGAGGCAGGTTCTGCTGGTGAAAGGGGCGAGTGGGAAGCCGTCATGGTACGTGTAATAAAACGCTGGCTTGGGCTGTGCTTTAGAATGAGTGAATCAGACTCACCAGTCAGAGCTGAACCTTCTGGTTTGGTTTGGTTTGGTTTGATCTGCCCTTTCAGAACCAGTTCTCCAGTTCTTAACCCAACACTGTGCCTAGCGCAGAGAGACAGCATTTTTTTTTCCTGATGAGCAAAACATGCCCTTAAATAAAGATCTCAGGTTTTCAAATGTAACTGTAATCCTGTCAATTTAAAAGCAAATTGGGAACTGCCTACTTTGTGAACATAGATTCACATTAGGCATTCTGGTATCTCTGTGGGTGTATTACTTGCTTTATAGACTGCAGGTATGACTCAATCTCTTGTTTTCCGATTCAGACGGTTTTATGTGAACCTACAACAGGCTTGCAACTATCAAAATGATTAGTAGCAAACAAGGAACAAATCTACCAAAATTAAGATCACCTTCTAGTAAATCTAGAAATATATCAGATATATTTCTCCTAATACGGACTCTCTTCTAGACAGTATTGCTCAAACGAAGCGTCTGAGTTAGAAACCAGTTCATATTTGGTGTCTCTGGGACACGCGTTTGGATGTCCTTCTTCAATTTTAATTCCATATCTTGCATTTTTAGACCTCTCCTCCCTGAGATACTATTCTGAGTTGTCACAGAGTGACGCCTGGCCACTGCAACGTATTCTGGTCAATGCTTCTGAAAAAAGTCAAATGTTGTTGTGCTTTTGCTCTCTCTTTGGTATGGACTTAGTGATAAGTATTTTTAGCAATAACCGAAAATAAGTTTTATAATTCACCAGCGTCTCAGACCCTACAGAACCATTCTTACCCCTGTCCATCATATCTTGGCATGAGTAAGCCCAAGAATCAGGGCACAGCTTTCCTTTCCTATTTCAAATCCCCTAACCGAATCCTCCTGTCGAGGAGATTTACTGGGGAGCTTGTAGCTTGTCAACTGTAAGGCCACCGTTGAGGGAAATTTCTTATATCCATAAAATCTCAGTACATCATTGCTACAGAGAGATTTCTGCTTAAAGGAACTTCTGTCCATCACCCTGCGTTGCACCAGCCCCCTGTGGAGGGTTTGGATCCAGCACCGCACCTCGCAGCCCGGGGAGAAGCACCAGCTCCTCCGGCTCACCCGGGCCCTGGGGATGCGGGAATGACCTGGGGGCACCGGCCCTTTGGGGACCAGGACCGCAGGCTCAGGCCAGCATCGCCTGGGGGCATGGACCCCCCTTTGTTACGGACCACAGATTTCTCTGTCAAAATGTGTGGAACGACTGCTCGAGCTGGGTGGGGAAAGCACAGCAACTAATGAGAAATATGGCATAAAATAAATAAAAAAAAAAGAGAGAGAAGTCAGTCCCATTACCGGGTCAGGTCCTAGCCCGTGTAAATCCATTATCCTCGGTGAACTGCATCGACCTGCACCTGCTTGGGACGTGGCTTCCTGTGGCTTTATTGGTTTCTTCTCCTCTTGATGATACTGGATTCCCCTCCTTAGGATGAGATTCAGACGGTTGTATCCCACAAACGCCAGGAAATGCAGCGTGCGTCAGCCCAGTCCTTTGAAGGAGACAGTACGTGTAAAGTTATTTATTGAGAGTAAAACATCGACGCACTCTTTCAAACAAGTCTATAAATCTACAAATCAAGCAAAGAGCTCTGAGAATTAGCTGCTTTATTATAAAATGAGATATTTAGCCATTTATTATTTACAAATAATTAGGGAAACAAATTGCTTCTTAATCAGTTCAACTGCAAGTAGTATTCAAAGTCCTTTTTTTGGCCATCAGATCCTGAAGCATGTGAATTTTTCACTTATTCCCCCTCCCGCTTTGTGTTAAGACTTATTTCCTGGGCGCTCCCTCGGCAGGAATGCGGTTCCATGAGCTGTGCCACCGGCTGCAGACGGAGCCCCAGGACTCTTCCCTCGGTTCATCCTCCTTCGCGCTGACTCATCGCTGCGCAGGTTTGCTGAGGGTTTATTTTCATGTATCGGTTCTTTTTGAAGGATGTGGGTTGTCTGTTTTGCAGGCGGTGAAGACAAACATAGCAATTAGCAGTCCCAAGAGTTAGAAGGACACAGAGGAGTGGGTTGTGACTTTAAGTACTCAGTCCGAGTAACCCATGAGCAGGAAAGGTCCTTCCTGGGGCTGCGGTGGAGCTTGGCTCTGCAGAGCCGGGGGCACGGCGGTTGGGTCACCCCCAGCAGCGTTTTGCGGAGGTGACGTGTGCGTGGAGTGCCGTGCCGGCGGGCGGGCGGGCAGCACCGCTCACTGTGCCCCCCGAGCCGGGCGAGCCGTGCGCGGTGGTCAGCACGGAGCGCGGGCGGCAGCAGCTCTTTGCCTTTTCTTGCGACTCGCCATCTCTCTGCCTTTCCGACTCTGGAGGGACCTTGAGTGGCGAAAAGCAGCACGGCTGGATTTCCCACCCAGGAGAAGAGTCACAGGGTGTAAAAGGAGAGGACAAATAGTAGGCTACCGAGTTTTTTGCAGAGCAGCACTTGGTAGAGGCGAGGTTTTCCCCCAAAGGCTCAGCTGCACGCTTGCCAGCAGCCGAACGGGAGGTGGCTTTGTGTGACGGTCACCCCGGAGCAGTGAGGGATGGGGCAAAGCGGGGTAAAACTTGCAAACGCGAGGACATGCGGCTTTGGGTCTATTCTTACGGCGAGTGAATGGTGAGGTGTGTGCACGAGAGGGTGGGATACCCAGACTCAGGTGCGGGATTCCCTGCGGAGGTTTCATCCCACGGGGTTCCCAGCTGCACGGAGTGGGTGCTGTGCCTTTAGCTGGCCGTGTGGAGGAACGGCAGAAGCAGAGTCCACGGCGAGGATCTGAACGACCGGCCCGTGGTTTGGTAGTGGTTTGGGTAGCATCAGAGGGGAGCTGGTTCTTCAGAGTAAAGAGTTACTGCTCTAAGTACGAAAGCGTTTGAAATCAGCTGTTGCTGTTTCTGATCTATCTTTGCCTACAGGAAAAGGAAAAAAAAAAAATTCTTAGGCAGTAAAAAATGACATGAGGAAAATTACCATTTCTGGTATGGCTGATCTAATTTCCTACTAGAAAAGGGATCAGAGCAGAGATAAAATGCACACCGACAGGGTACGTGCAGTCTTGCCTGGGGGTGATCTCTTCAGCTGTTTTATCATACTGCAGTACACGAGGGCTGGATAACGTCGTACAAATGAGATGATTTCTTCAAGAATATAAGTGCCGTAACTTAGAAGTTGAAAAATTGCAAGTATGACGAGCGTGTAGTGCTGGTGGCAGCCAGAGATGCATTTCAGCCTGGAGATCTGGTGTATTTGCTGGGGAGCGTTACGTGTCTGGGGAGAATTTCCAGCGTGAGCCGAGCAGTGAAGGCTCACCCGCACCCGGTGCCAGCGGGGCTACGACTGACGTGTTTCTCATTTGCGCCCTTCCTTGCAAAGCTCGCTAATACATAGCTGCTAATAGTCAAAACTATGCTAGGCTGAGTTTCTGCCCTAACAGACAAATGCAATTTATATCGAGTAAAGACAAATGACACACTTAGGGCATTAATATGTATGAATCACACCCACGTACGCCATATCTTGCTGTGTCTACCTTTTAAAATTGAAGCTGTGTTCGTGTTATAATACTCAAGTTGCACTTAGTGTTCGAAATCTTTCTGTTTAAAGCTCATCCATCTTTACTGAGGCAAGTAGAGATTTATAACGAGAGTTGTGGCTTACGGTGTGAAAGAATACAAATTTGTGAAAAGTCTCTAATGAAATTGCACGTAAAAAGTACAAAGGTGATAAAAACCTGTTGAAAAAAATCATATTAATAAGAATAAAATTGAGCCAAGTTTGTTGATTTCTATGCAGAATTCTCAGTGTTTTTATATACATACCACAAGATTTTCATTAATTTGTTAGACATGACAGAGAGGTCTCTTCTGGTCTCAAGCCTCCTCTCTGCAGCAGTGGATTCCAGGATTTGACACCTGTTTCTGAAGAGGATTACGGTGTATTCCGTCCCTGGACGCCCACCAGAAAGGGCATGGCCTCTGGGGGGCCAGGGACCCCCTCGTGAGCTGCCCACCCCCCCTTCCCCCTCTCCTCGCCTGCTCCTCGTCCTGAGCAGTGCAGAGGTTTCGGGCGGAGCGGTGTGCCCGCAGCTCCCGGGGGGTTATTCCTGGGCTCCGGCTCGGGATCCACTCCCTTAGCCCCAAAGGGCATTTTTCAGTTGAATTCATTCATTTACAGAGGTAAACGTATGACTTGAAATGATCAAAGAGTGCCTGTCCATGACCCAGTAATGAATTATTTTTCAAAGTTTACCCTTGAAATTTCCTTTTGGTGCCTTACAGTCAGAACTGTCTGTGAACGCCAGTTACTGTCGAAGGAGCTGATAAACCCACCCGTTATCGATGCAACATATGGTCTGCTCAGTCCCAGTGCTGGGAGAACTCAGCCATCAGTTTTTGTTCTTATTTTATAAATATGTTTGAACCTTTAGTAGAGACATGGGGAATAAGGAGAACTGCAAACGCAGAATCCCTCTGTAGCTTTAGCAATCTTTTGAAATTAGTCTTTGCGTTGTTTTTGCCCCTCTCTTGTCTTTTAATAAAACATTTTGACTTGGTAATGTGCTTCCTTTCGGACAAATGCGTGATACTCCGCGGTGCCTTGACTTCTGCTGGAGGCATGTCAGAAAATCAGAAATCAGCCGCAGTTACCACCGTGTCACAATGTATGAGCGTCTCCCCGCCTTGTCTCCGGTTGATAGTTCAATGTATATTTAAACTTTCATCAACATAAAATCAGCATGATGAATTTGTAATAATCTGCATGTCATTAGCACATTTTAATTGTTAGGACTTTGTGAACAAAAGGCTTCTGAGCACAGACGTATTTCAGCGCTGTATTTACAGTGAGTATCCATAAATATTGGATCTTAATTCAAGATTATGCAAAAGGGCTGATTTTTTTGGTTTTAAATGACAGATAATCCTCTAACGATCCACCTAAGCAGGAGTAGAGAACAGTGACAGAAGGCTGCGGTACGAAAACTCCCTTTCTCTGTGGTTTTCCTCTTTGGCAGTCACTCGCGGTGGGCCAGATGCCTGCAGGGGATGCACAGGTCCCCGGTGCAAAGCGGGCAGGAGCATCTGCCCCGCTGATGTCCCGGCTCCCTGGGACTGCTCCTGCCCGCTCCTGCCTGCTCCTGCCTGCTCCTGCCCGCTCCTGCCCGCTCCTGCTGCTGCTGGGGCTGAGCAGGAGGTTGCCAGCAGCTACTTCGGCTGCCTCGAAAGAGAAGGACGGGCTGGCCGGGATGCTCCCCGGGAACAACACTTGCCTTTCCCTGGTTTTTTGCCTGGACAGACACACAAATTTCCATGTTTATTTTTCCAAAGCAAAATGCTGTTAGGAGCCCGTTATGATACGACAAACACACCTCTGAAACCTGGAAGCATTCAGCTATTTCAAAAATGCTTTATAGAAGTTATTTTTCTCACCTTTTGTACCTCTCAGCCAGATCAAGCATATACATATGAAACATCTCAGTGGAACCAGAAGTAATGTGGTGGTTAATTAAATGGATGTTTTTATACCACAATACAGTTAGTTGTATAGATCAAACATTTATTGAATGTCTGTAATGGACAGAAATAAAACTCGATTTAAAATACATAGATTTACAAGTAAAAGACATGGAGGAATCTCATACTTTGGACTATTATTTTGTTTGTTTTTCTCTGGTGCTTTCTAGAACAGGGACAATACAAGCACCGCCTTCGGCTGTCAGTTTGTAAAGTCATCTCTAGAGTACAAACTGAGGCAAAAATGAATGGCAAAGAAAATCAGGGGTTTCTTGGCTGATGCCAGTGGGAGATAAAGCTTTCATGGTGTTAGGGGGTGACATCAGCACAACTGCTTTCAGGAAATCTGCACTTCCTTTTCCATATCGCTACTGGGAATCAAACCCAAAAGGTTTGTCTGGCAACTCAAGACCCTTTCCAGAAAACGCTTTGCCCCAAAGCTCAGGGGGTCTTTCACAAGCAGCATTTCTAGCGCTTCGTCTAGCTGGGTGTTTCCCTTGCTGCCGTCGCCCTCAGTTTTACTTTGCCAGGCCAATGCACACACGTGCATGGGGGTGTTTGAGCCCCGAAGCTCTGCGCTGCCGTCGGCTCCTGCTCCCCAGCTCCGCGGGCCGGCGGCTCGCTGCCAGGTGACCTCCGCTGCCCGTCAGTGTACAAACAGGATTTCATTGCCCCGTGCGTATCCCGACGGAACGGCCTGCTTGCGGCTTATTGGCATTCATTCGTTATCCAGAGGAGGTTCCTTATCCAGGATCAACCCGTTGATTGCAGTGAGATAAAAACCTACAGATCTGCCGGTGAGAAACTGTAATTTCAAAGATGGTGCTTTTAGGGTCAACAGTCAAGTCCTGCTTACGCTTCTTAGTATGGCAACATGAGGAGACAGATAGACGACAGCAGAAGCTGAGAGAGGGTTTATTTGGGGTTGTTCGTCACTGTTATTGTTAAAACACAGCACGTTGGCACGTGTGAGAGCAGCCTGACCAAACCCCTGCCTGCCCGGCGGGTTTGCTCAGCCCTCGGCAGCGGGCAGAGTCAGGACCGGGCTGGAAGCTGGCAGGATCGCACCTTACCTCGGAGGAGCAGAGTGTCCCATCTGAGAGCAGGCTGCCGCTCTCTCCGGACCTCCTGTGAATGTAAAACCAGATGGAACCCAGGTTCTCCAGAGCTGCAGCTTCCTGCAGACATACGGACAAGGCTTAGTGCCTTTATTGTCAGGACCGTATGCAAAAGCATGAAGTTAGAACGGCTCTCTTCTCACCAATTTCTAGAGTATCTCATTTTCCCATGCTGTTCTCTTTCTGAAAGCCTTATTTCAACCTCAACTTTCCGCAGCATTCAGAGCAGAGCGAAAGTGTAAGGAATAAAGTCTGGTAGTGTTGCCTGCCGGAGGACTGACCTTGACCTTGACCTTGACCTCGCCATGCCCTGTGGGTGAGCCGGGCTGCTGGCAGGGGCAGCCATGCGGAGGTTGGGTGCTTCAGCCTTCTCGTGGGGAACAGGAACTTTGAGCTTGGTCCTAATTCAGGAAAGGGCCGGGTGAGTATCACAGAGTTCACTAATGGAGATGCTGTCTGAAAACTGGGCGAGTGAGGCCAGGAGCACACATGTTAAATAAGATTAAACTCGTTATTTATCTTATAGATGCACGTGTGAAGGATGTTATCGAACTTAGACTCTGAATTTTTAATCTCTCATGCCTGACATTCAAGTGTATGTCCTCTCTGTAGTCTTTTTTGAGACTACATTGTTCTCATGTTATAGATTTTTGACAAAAAGACATCTCCTATATACTTGATAGCTGTTTTGCATATAATGCTATTGAAAGTGGGAATAGATGAATAGATTTAATAAGAAGCTTAATGTATCACCATGAAGGAGCCGGGTTATGACAGCTGAAGAGCACAGTAAAATTGGAAGCGTGCGGTGAGAAGGGGCTTATCATCTGCTGAGGCTGGGTCGGAAATGGAGCTGCCGACACACGCGCAGGTGTACGCACAGACACCCACGCACAAACGGCCCCTGCTTTTCTGGAGAACAGGGCACCGAAATTGTAATCCTCCCAGCAGCCAGCACTTTCCCTTGATTCCCAAATATTGACTATTTGATTGGAAAGAAGCTCTTTGTTTTCAGTTAGGAAAAAGTAAGAAATTAATCCGGTCAAAAGTAAAGCATATTGAAAAGCTGACACTGCGCTTTAAGGTTTGGGCTTACAGCATATTTAAAACTTGATTATTCCTCCCCAAAGCTTCAGGCTGATATCGAATGCGTTGCCTATTGACTTCAAGGAAAAGAGGGCAGGTCCCCAACAGACATCCAGCATTTTATGTAATTAATGGTCAATGTTTTATTAGAAATAGAAATCAATTTAATGAAGATAAATACAGCTGGTACTTGGATAACAAAACAGTTCAAATACTTAATTGTTATTGCAAGGTGTGGCTCTTGAATTATCAAAGTATGTCAGCACTCTCTTGTTCCGTATTAGTAGTTGCTTTGTACTGATTTCAGCATTTACATAAAATCTGGCAGGTCATTAATTCCCTTTCTGAGCGGGTCCTTCTGCACGGCTGGAACCAGCTCAGCCAGCAGGAGAAGGGAGCTCCGGGGTGTCCCTGGGAGCGCCCCGACCGGCGCACGGGCAGGTCCTGACACCCCACCGGGGCCAAGGGGTGCCCTGCCTCTTCCCGCTTTACTCTCCAAATATAAAACCAATGAAATTAAATCATGGGTTAGACTGGCCCCGGATGAAATCTGTTTTGTTTTCTTGCAGAAACAAAACAACAAATGTGGCTGTACTATTTTTTCTCTTTTGCAGCATTTTAAGAAAAGAGGCAAACCAATGACAGCGAAATTCTAAGCTTAAGACTCGTTTGAAAAACCCAAAAACCAACCAACAACCCCCCGCAGCTTTCCCATGCTCATTTCTTATTGATCCATTTGTTAATCAATTGTTGACCCTTAACCAAGACGTGTTTTTTATATCTGGGTTCAAACATTTCCTCTGCCCGAGGTACGTGGATGGGTTTCTTCTGCATCATCTCTGTGCCTCACCCAAAAAGGGAGAGTTTGTAGGGAATTTGGCCACTGCCACGGGAAGCACGGTGGGTTTGTTACAGCACTTATGCAGGGATGGGACACTCCCTTGCCGGCCCCAGCAAATATTCAAGTATACATCTCCGAAGATAATAGCTGAAGTCAATCAAAGCTGTTCTGGCTTTTCTCTATGCAAGGGTGACCCTGTGTGGTACAGGCACTTTGTCTCTTGTGGGTTACGTGTGCAAAGGTCTCTGTGTTTTCCTAAGCTCTGTGGATTTTTCCTTACAAGAGACCCAGGAATTTTTCAGTTTCCATCTTTGTGAATCAGCAAGGTCAGGTTTTCTTTTCATCCTGTATATTCAGGAAAGATGCACGTGGTGCTGCGCCTGGGGCATTTGGGTTTCACCAACCTGACTGTTGGGTCCACTTGCACAACTTACCGTGGGAGGGGAGCACAGGGCCATTTTCTTCCTCATTATACACCTGGTCCAGGTTGGATTCTGCAGGATTCTTTAGTTTTTCTACAGACAGGAAGAAAACGTGCTACTGCAGAGAGAGGCGGCAGTCGGTGGGATGTGATGGAGACTGTGCTGATCCCTGAAGTAAACAAATCACGTTTTGAAGACTCAGATATGCACTTTCAGGTGCCTCTAACTCAACACTTGTAGAGAAGAGATCATCCCGAGCTCCATCAGGGCTGAAATAAACCCTACATAGTCAATACGTTGCACCACAAGAAACGTGCGAAGCGCTGGAGCGCAGCGGTGCTGCCCAGCCTGGCCCGCTCCGTGCGCACGGGGAACGCTGCCTACTGCTTTCCTGTCGCTTTTACCCTCAACGCTAGAGATGACAGATGCCGGTCCTTAAACAGTATTTGTTTTATCCGCACACTTGTTTTCTGAAGGCAATCAAGCCAAGAGGTTTGTGAGAATGTGTTTTGGCACGGTTTGCCGTGGAGCTCTCCGCGTGCCTCTCGAGGAGGGGGCTCGATGGGCACGAGAAAGCGGCCTCGGAGAGCTCTGTCTTCATGCCATAACGTCGAATTCCCAGCATGGGCACCGCACTGCGCTGAGCCCCGGGTGACGGTGTGCTGCAGGGCCATCGTGCGCCTTTTGACTAGACGCTAGGCTGAGTTTTTGCTGGAAAAGTAATAATTTTAAAGAATTTGAAAAGTATAATGCAGACGTTGAGGAATTTTGAGCTGCCCACGTTGTGACTGATTCTAGGTTCACTCGCAGTTCACATTTTCACGGGGTACTTCGTTGATGTCAACGGAATTGCAAGGACATAAAACTGCTGTGACAGGAGACTGAAGCCCTTTGTAAAAGTGAGTGATCTTGACCCAAACCCTGGTACATCTGTGTGAAAACTCTATCCAGCTTGGTCTGCTTTCTTTTCCTTTTAGGATATGATTAGAAGTGGTTTTCTGTTGTGCCAAAACGGAAGGTTTCAAAAAATACCGTCTTCTGGTGGGGAGTAAACCCCTGACCTTTTAATGCCACCTGGACAACGAGGCAGGGCTGGTTTTGGTTCGGGTGCTGGAGAGGTGGGTGGTGACGAGCAGTTGGACACACACACCGCGCTGGCGGTGGGACGTACCACAGCGAGCAGCGCTTGGAAACCGGTGGGAAATGTTGGTCCCCTGGGGCTGCTGGTGGCCAGGTCCAGGCAGGGACTCAGCTGGTCCGTGCTCCGCCAAGAGTCTGCCCAGAAATCCTACGCTGGCTTTGGGAACCCTTTTCCAGCAAAAGCTTCTCTGAGCCAATGTGTTTCTATGAAAAGTTTTCACTTTGACGAATAAGCATTTTCTGACGGGAAAAGCACTTTGCAGGAAAATTCTTGATGAGAAATACTTTGCAGTGTTATTGAATTCCTCCCTTTGAGCTCCCGTTCCCAGCCAGCTGGTCTTGCTGTCAGTATTCAGCCATTCCTCTGAAACAGTGGATGACATTTTCCAAGACAAAAAAGAAAATTTAACCCATTTGTAATCTGAGAGGTGAGCAATGTATAATGTCACAAGTCACGACATATGCAAATGAGGATTTACACCTGAGCCTTCGCAGAGTGATGTTTGCTCGATCTTTGCTAATGGCCGTGATATTAAAAAAAAAAAAAGCCAAACGTGGGGGTTGGAAGGCAGGGGAGCCCCAGTGTCCCATGTCTCCTCCGGGTGTGAGGTGTTGCGTGCTCTTTCCTGGGCTCCGCTTTCTGCCGGGTGCGGGATTTGAGGGGAGGATGCGATTTTATGGTCCCGAAGGAGTCACCCAGGACCGGCTGAGCCCGACTGAGGGCTCTGGTCGCTGCCAAAGGGGTTCCTGAGGGGACAAATGTTGCATCATCAACATTTTAAAATAATCTTTGTTGTGAGAGCAGTGACGCAGCCGACTGTGCACAGGCAGGAACAGGGGTGGTGGTAGCTTGAAATCTGTGTGTGGTAGGGGGAAGTGTTAATAAAATAGAATCATTTTACTAAAGAATGTTTTCCAACCAAATCTCTGTTACATGGAGAAAAACTGTTTCCCACTGAAGCTCGTTTGTAGTCATGAGTTGGGGCTTAAGGATTTTCAACCTTTTTGTCACATCACTCCAGCCTGCAATGAAAGTCTCACCCCAGAGGCAAAACCACCGTTGCATTAAGGTGAGTGTATTAATCCCGAGAAATAACCAGTCCCCGTGGGCTACAACCTGGTGGCATCTGCTCAGCAAACCAATTTAAATTCTTCCTGCTTTTTGATGGGTGTGAGACCAAGATCACCGACTCGCCTTCTGGGAGAGGCGAGCGGAATGACAGTCCTTACGTTACATCAAATCCCACTTAATGATTGCACATTGTGATTAGAAAAACCAAACCAGTGCTGCTGTAAGCTGCGTGCCAGCCGTAAAGTCGTACACTTAAGACATAGTTGTACAATGAGTAGATGTTTCATTTACATGAAAGGCAAGCGAGTGAAATCCCACCCTTGGTCTTCATGTTTGAGTAACATTAAAGAAGCGCCTTGGGGTTGGCGGTGGAGCCGGCGGGAGCGAGGGGAGCGTGCTGCAGCTGCATCCCGAGCAGCAGACCAAAGGGTGCTCCTCTGGAAGAGGAGAGCAGGACATACCCGTCCTGCCGCAGCTGCGTACCTGTCTTCGACTCAGAACAGGCAAATTCAGGCAAAACCCTTATTTTCTGTGCCTGTGACAATCCCAGTAAAATGAAACGATATATTTTCATCATGAATATTATTGTTTCAAAGCTATTTATGCTTTAAGGCTACTTCATTCTGCTCCCCCTTCCCACTGGAGTCCATTAGAGATAACCTCACTTGTGTACAGATTTTCAGTTTCCTAGCAGTAAAGAACCTTGAGAATAAAAGGAACAAACGAACAAAACGAACAGAAGTTCAAAACGAAGCCGGCACTCTGAAGGGAAGCTGAGCTGCTCTGGCTGCTTAGCATTCATGCTATTTATTCCCCCGGTTTGCTGTGGTGGCTGCCTAAGAGTTCCTGAATCATGGAATTAGTCAAATGGTTCTTGAAAGTTGGTTATTGCATTTTAATGGCTTTCTATCTTTGTTTACCACAAGAGTTCTCCTTTATAAGATGCCGGCTGAAGGATACATGCACATCCAGGTGAAATCAAATTCATACATAAATGCTGATGTTCTCCGGAGGGTTTGGAGAAATATCGTACGGCATTACACAACCAGGGATGCACAGCGCCGCTAAAAGGGGCAAATGCTACGGCAGCTGCAAAAGCAGAGACGGCTTCCCAGCCAGCGATAAGAGGATTAGGGAAAACATCAACAACTTCGAAAATCTGAGATTACGGAAATCTTGGACTCTCAAAGATAGCACAGGATCCAACTGGGGGCTGAAAAATCCTCCTGTTTACTGCGCCGCACAAGGCAGCAAACAGCTTTCACTCTGCGCTGCCTGTATCAGCTCTCGGTTATTTGAACAGCTTGGGCTTACAGCCCGCGTGAGGCTGTTGAGACGCGGCGGTGCGTGCAGTGCCCAAGCCCGGGCTGGAGCCAGGGCTGGAGCCTGCCTTTGGGTGGGGGGGGGCAGCACCTCCCGGCCGGGCCCCCGAGCCCAGCTTTGCCCAGCGAAGCTTCTGCTGCGCTGCTGGGGGTGCGGGCAGGACCTTCAGGGCGTTTGTTCCGCACGCTTCGGTGCTGACTGCTTTTGCTCCTAGCCTAAAACACGCTGGAACTTTCCCTTTAGAAGTGCCAGCTTAAAAATCCTCCACTGAAATAGGGGGACACTTTATTTGAGGGCATTACTTGCTCTCTGACAAGAGCTCCTCTAATAAATGATAAACAAAACGCCACCACTCAAATCTCTTAAGAAATTCCTATTTAATTGGGCATTTGGGATTCCTCATTGTTCAGCTGTGTGAGTGCATTAAGTCATTTGCACTATTTTGTTATATTTATGATACACAAAGAAGATGACCTATAAAGCATCCTTTCTATCTGCAAATATTATCTAAGTGACAGACTGCGTTCAGGGGAAGTAATGAGATGTAGTTAGAGGGGAAAAAAGCCTCATTCAGAAGCGAGCCCATAAACTTTTCAACAGGCTTTAATAAAACATAACGCTAGCTTCTCGCTGCACCTATCACTCTTAAAACTGTTAAATCTCTACGGGCAGTTTAGCATTTGTCTGAGGGATCATCTCAGCCTCCACAATGCCACCACAAATGTGCGAAGAATCCCCAATTCCAGCAAGGCGCTTCCACAAAAGCTGTTCTCCTCTGGGGTTAAGGGCAGGGTGTGCTCTCCGGGGAGGAACGGAGGCGGCGAGGGAGCAGAAAGCAGCAGTTTGGGTGGAGGAGCTTGCTCGGAGCGGCGGCACTGGGAGCCGGGGG